>OY744606.1:54126202-54128702 GCA_963556255.1 Allolobophora icterica | reverse complement strand
AAATATTTGATGTGATGGGTTCCGGTGTATCGACGTGTAAAAGCTCATTTTCAAAATGGCGGTCGGTCACACATTCTGACTGCTGATTGTTCTTTATCCTCTTGTATTTTGCCAGACCCTAATCGCCACAAATCGTGGGGTGGTTGGATATCAAAGGGTCTCGCGCCTTGTCCAGAAATTTCATAATCAAAAGTTGGCAACCCTAAAGAACCAATGGATAAGACAGGCAAATTAAATATCTCTCCGTAGAGACATGACCTGCGTTATTAGGTATACAAGTCTAATCACTGATGCATACAGTAGGCCTATGTCAATGCAGGCTTCCATTTCAGTCTCAGTGCTCAGCTGAGGGCTCAGCGTCCCACTGACAGGTTACAGCTGACCTGCACTATGTATACTGTATCAGAAGTAGCGATCATTTGAATCGTTTGAGGTACCTATAGGCGTTACATTTTGGCCTAAGCGTTATGTAACCGCAATGCCAAAACCAGAGACATTCAAGACACATGATTATTAATGCGTTTGTAGTATTTGTGTAGTGTATGCCCCTACATGCGCCTGTATTTTACTTCATAGGCTGCAAGAGGTTAACGTGACACTGTAGAATGCTGTAAATATATATGTACGTTTATGCAGGGATCTGAGGGATGTGTAATGATTTATATGTTAATCAGTCGTACAGTAACCAGGTCTGTACTTCAAAGTGTCACATCTGTTTACCGTTCTTCATTAGCTGTAACCCCGGAACTATCTAGTGGTGTTGACGGCTAGTCGTTGCTTTAGTTGGTCTCAGGGTCCTATGAAAACGGGGCCCGTAAAGCCCTCAGGGCGAAGAGGGAGAGACAGGTCTCGGGTGCGGAAGAGCAAACATTCCTCTGATCAAGCTGTGTTTGTTTTACCTGCGATAGCGCCGATTAGTTAATTGACGACGGCCGATCTTAGAGAGATCACTGATCGTACATCTGTAGAAGGAAGACGGCTTGAGTCAGAAGTCAAGTGCGTGCTGGAAAGGGTCATCAGCGCTGGTTACCTGGCCTTTCGTCAGACTTAGTATCCCTTTGGGAGGTGCTACGGAAGATGAAGAGAGAACAGAGGCTGCTGCTGGTGCCGCCTCATCTTCCTTTCATCCCGAATCTCCCCGCAGAGTCTCCGCAGGGAGTGGGTCGTAACTGTCGGGGCCGTGGTTCAGCCTGGGTGTTGGCAGTCGCTTTCAAAGGGAAATCATTGGCCGTAGCGCAGCTAATCTAAGTTAAATGGTTACTTTATAGCTGTTGAGCGGGGCATCAATTAAGAGCTTACCTTAAACGCCCGATGCAGGGAACGATTTACCACTTGGTTCAGGGACCGCATGGACAGACGTATGGAATGCAGGGAAGGCCCACAAAAGGGAATGGAGTATAGAAGAAATCAGTGACTGACGGAAGGAAGAAGGGAATAACTGAAAGACGGACACATGCATGAAGACGGAGAGATAAAGTTTATTGGAGAGTGGTAGAGAAAAAGTATGCGGAAATATATATGTACTATAATGCACATGGAAGAGAGAACAGCGAAACAAGGAACGGATGATAAGGGATGTATATATAGGCCTACAAAAATGCAGGTCTATGTATACACTAGTTTGTTTGATTATGGGCGGCTATAGGACAATCAGTAGAAGAATCTTCGAAGAATCTTCGAAGGGTTGGATCGACGGATCGATAGCTCCAAGATCTAATGGATAGACGGTGTCATAGATTTTGTATATAGATACAACAATAGTTAAATAATTGATTAGGGAGGATATTCAGAAGGATGGTGAGACGTAAGGCTGCTGACGCTGCATGGTTCCAGACAGAAGTCGATTGTTATAGACCTATAATCTATATATATACAGAGACTGAAGTCTGCACCTCGACGCCTTTCGATTTTCTTTTTCGATTGTCTATAAAAACAGTGCATAAATATCGATACACACCAGCGGCGTCACTAAGGGAGTGCGGGGGTGCGGACCGCACCGGGTGACATCTTCAGAGGGGGTGACACCAAAATGACTGTCTAAAAAATTGTTGTGTAGAGTTTCAGCGGAAATTTATTATTTTAAAATTAACAATAAGAGATAACAACAGAAACATTTTTCGTAAGCCCAGTTTACATGTACTGTACCAGTATCAATTTACCTAAACTTGAACTCTATTCCAATTTCTGTTTTGAACCTTCTAATGAAGGTGACACTATGACTTAGGCCTACCGCACTGGGTGACACCAACCCTAGTGACGCCACTGATATATACACACTGGCCTGTACAAAGTTCTACACGGTACTTAAGATCGATATAGCGTTGTATTCGAACCGAAGCTGATTATACTAGAGCTAATACAATAACTTCTAGAGAAGCGTTTTTTATGTTATAGTAAGTCACTCTATAGAGGGAGTCAGAGTCAACAAAAGCGGACAACGTAGAACAAGTGCATCGAAGCAATGTCAACTTCCGTATCGCTTTTCCGTCTCAGCTTATTT
>OY744606.1:54116202-54121202 GCA_963556255.1 Allolobophora icterica | reverse complement strand
CCAAACAAACAAACGGACAGGCAGTAAGACAGACAGACAGACATACAGGCAGACAGACAGACAAGCAGGCAGATAGACAGGCAGACAGACAGACAGACAGGCAGACAGACAGACAAGCAGGCAGGCAGACAGACAAGCAGGCAGGCAGACAGACATGCAAACAAACAAACATACCAGGCAGACAAACAGAAAGACAGGCAGATGATGACCCGAGGCTTGTTCGCTGTCATATTTGACCTAGATAACACCTGGAAGGGACTAAACAACAAATGGCTTTGCTTATGGTCAGTTAAATATGGTCGTATAAGCTAACTATAGAAGTTGAATGAGCTGCCACTGACTTAGGCTTCGACTATCTCGATACTTTATCATCTGTCAATATAGTTACACAATCGAAATCATTAGCGCCCCAAATGCCGGGCATTTTGTGAGCGATGTGAACGACGGCTTTTCCGTCTGTTTCTGCGCCTTTCGTCTTCTCCATTAGACGCCTTCTTATCGGTCACGGCATCGCTATTTACACAAAGGCAGAAGGACCCGGCAGTCTGTCTTGTCTGGACTGTGACGCCGTCCGGCCGATTTCCCCCCCCCCACACTATTACCAGCGTCTCACTCCCTCCCTCTCCCTCCCTGCCTCTCTCCCTCTTTCTCTCCACTATCTATATGTCACCTTTGCTCACTGCCTCGCTGTCTATATATCTCTGTTTCTCCTTCATGCCGTCTTTCATCACCTCCATACTATCAATTTATATGTCTTTACTCCCGCAATATGCTTTCTCCTCACTGTCTTTGTCGCTGTCTTTCTCGCTCTCTATTATTCTTTCTCCTAACTGCTTCTCTCTGTCTCTCTTTATCTCTATGTCTCTTTTTATCTCTCCGCCTCTCTCTGTCTGTGTGTGTCTCTCTCTCCATCTGTCTGTCTCTCTCTGACTCCCCCCCTCTCTCTCTCTCTGTCTTTCTCACTGTCTCTGTCCCTTTATTTGCTCTCTTCCCATTGTCTATCTGTCTCTTTGTCTATCTATATGTCTCTTCATAATCCTCTCTCCTCACTCTCTCTGTCTCTCTTTCATCGCCCCATTATCTGCGCTCCAGCACCTTCTATTCAGACAACTCGTCTTCTTCGGCCGCGGACAGTTCGTTTGCTCATTTGAAGAGAGCGTGGAAAACTGGGTGAGGCCGGCGGCAATCATGTCTGGTCATGCAGGTGATTGAAGAGGTACAGACGCCAGCCAGGCCTCGAACGCCCGGCTATTTGATCGAGCGAGAGGGGCTCTGACATGAGTCGCGCGGTCACTGACCGACCGCTCGTCGGCCGGCGGCTATGCGAGATGGCAAACGGGATAAAAAGAGTGAAGGCAAAGACCGGGAGGAAGAGTCAGACAATTACGCAGCGGCGATGGCACTTGGAGAGCACAGCCCTCTACATTATGAACGAGTTCAGCAACTAAGAAGTTAAATGAGGGACGAGATGAGCAAAAGATAAGGCAGATCGATATCTTTCGGTCTTAAGGCATATATTATGACGGGAAATGACGGAAATTAATGGGACTTGGTGCAGGTGACATAGCCAGCACATGTCTGTCTGTCTGTCTGCCTGCCTGTCTGTCTGTCTGTCTGTCTGTCTGTCTGTCTGTCTGTCTGTCTATCTCCTTTTCATGCGCTGAAGAAATGCAGTTTACGATTACCACTGTCGTTGACTGATCCCTGTGTGGTTGATTTTTATGCATCGTACATCTTATCCAAATATTTATCCCGATTCCTCCTCTTCCCCTAACCTCCCTCGCCGTTTCAACTTTAAACATCACCCACCTTAGCCGTGTGGCTGTCTGCCTGTCTGACCCCTTTCCCTTTGGATCTTGACCTGGAACCGATTTCACCCGCCTAACGATTATGATTTGCCTAAACGATTAAGCTGGTTCCCGCGACTTCGCTTTTTGGGCGCTGTAGAAATTTGAAGATTACGATTACGATATTTATGTGTGAATTCTATAGGTCAAATTCGCGCCTCTCTAGTTAATGCAGTAAGGTAGACTTCGTCAAAATTAGTCTGGACAGTCTATTGCATTTGAATATACGCACAAATACGTCAGTGAACTATCTTGAAGATCTGTAAGCAAACGAATTTAGATCTAAAATAAGGACGCTGATGATGACAATGATGACGACGACGATGATGAAGATGATGATGACGACGACGACGACGATGATGATGATGACGACGACGACGACGATGATAATGCTTAGGAATTAGTAAGACAGCCTGTTGACCTGTGTGTGAGCTTAATGGATGTTTGAAATATCAAATATTTCGTCTTCGTAGAAACATGTCTGTTTCAAATACCACATAATTGGCTTTACATAAACTAAGTAAATATTATAGTCTAGTTATTTAGTCAAGCGGTTTAGTGCATGCATGCATGCCACTGAATTGACAAACAATGACTGCGTGCGGGTATATCAGTCGGGGAGAGGCACAAAGTATAGATCTACGTTAGTATTGCTTATGAGGTCTATGTTTAGGCCTTCCATAAACATAGGCCTCATGCATAGTGCCTCTGTGCACCAGCGTCGATTTAGAATTATGCTTGCAATGGTCTTCTAATGCATGTATAAAGCTGTCCATATATATATAACGGACATGGTCTGTATGTACTTAAGACCATCTGCTTTGGTCCAACCTATAAAATATAAAGACTTATATAGCGCCGTTAGTATATAGTACTCGAGGTATCCATTGAATAAGAGAAAAGTAATGCACAACCAATGCAGTTCATGCATGCAGGCGGCCTCTGTCGTGATCAGAGCGACCAAAGGCAAATAGTGTATATACACTGCTGGTTGGAAAGTGAATATGTTCAGCATAATAAAACTTATTTTCTGAATAACATTATAAGAAATGCTTGGTCTACCCAACAATGACGTCATGTAATGTAATGTAACAATGACAATTTGTATAGCAGTCTCAGTAGCAACTTCAAGCAACTTCAATGGCGTGTTTTACAGCTCTGTTCGTTGACTGCTGCCATGGATGCGATGCAGTTGAACTCAGGCAAGAATTATAATTAGCAATAGAACAAGAAAAACAGGTCATCCAATCAAAAACAGAAACAGAGAAACAGGTAATCTAAATGATCAAATGTTAGACTGATGGAACATAAATTACATTTAGCACTTATAGTCACTTTACAAATCAAATGTCTGACATATTACTCCGATGTGACAATATTCGCATAATGGCCTTCACAATCATACATGTCCCGCATATGATGCTGTTTGAATCATGCATGGCAGAGCAGATATAAGCAGGCAATGACATATGGGCAAAAGGCATAGGCCTACTCCTCAACCACTGCATATCTATGTACAGTATATACACATATATGTACAACACCTATATTTGTGCATATATTTCTTGAATAAACGGTCAAGACTTGAGCACGACTTGGGATCTAATTCAAATTAATTAATGCTTCTTGTAAATTGTGGCGCTCACCCAATAGTCTAAGCATATATCTATAGGTCTATAGCATCTATGAAATCGGAGCACGAACTTTAAATCAAAAAGTGACAGAACTAATTGAGAAAGTCTTGAGACGAAGTCTTAAACTAAACACTGCGTCCCTGCATGGTCACTGAAAAACATGATCAAAGGATTATAATCAAGTGTATGGATCACATAAAAAAGCCGCCATTGATATAAAACATATAGACCTACATATTTTTAGGAACATATATACGTACACAATTACACTACATGGATGTGCATGGAGAGTAAGGAGACTTGAATAGATAGAGCTGTAGGCTATAGCATCTGAGGCATAGGGCTAAACAGTAAACACTCCAGTATCAGAAAGCATGCAACAGTACGAAATCAGAGAACGTTGATGTTGCTTAACGATGCCATATAAATTTGGCGTAGTTCAACGACAGTATTAGGTCTGTCTGTCTGTCTGTCTGTCTGTCTGTCTGTCTGTCTGTCTGTCTGTCTATGTGCCTCTCTGCTCTGTCTTATTCTCATTTGTCTATACACCTGTCTGTGTGCCTCCCTGTCCTTTCGTTGGTCCGTCTGTATTAGCCTGCGCGCAGACAGTGTGCCGTGTCTCTCGGAAGTTATTTATATGTGGAGGAGGTTCTTCAGATGACACAGCAGAAGCAATTAACAAAGATTTAGGTGAAACGAAAAGTAAGACGAGATTAGACTTCATCGTAAAGATGAAGAAGACATTGCCAAGCGACGCATACATATAGGCCGTATACATGTCTAGCGCAGTACCCTCTATGTAAGCCTATACGACTTGAAGGATTAATTTTCTATCAGATCCATACAAATCATTTACAAATGCATCACACTATAGGTTTACTGCATTCCACTATAATTAACCAACAGTCTCTATCTAGTTTTCACGCCTAAAAAAGTTAACATCGATCATATCCTGTAGTCCGTGTACCTACGATGCTGTTTGTTAGAAATTGTCGTAAGTCTGCAATACAATTCATATCGATGTAATGGATGGTGTATAGGCCTACACATGTATACAGTGCACAGGCAAATGTAACTTATGCATGAAATGCAAATTCAATGCTTTCTCTCATTGTTTGTAAGCAAACATGGAACGATTCCTACTAATCTAATCTAATAACTTCTATAGCGCAGTTACCGTAATGTCAACGACATCAGCCGATCGATGGTTGCACAGAGTAAAATCGCAACGAAAACTCATAATCCACTGGAAAATCCAGGTCCATATGTGACAGGTAACAGAAAACAGAAGCCATGGAGTATATATAAGTTGATATGCAAGTTGAAAGAGATGACTCTTGAGTTTAGAACTTGACCATGCAGTCAGTGGCGACGTCGCCTATGTTTGTGGTACGACTTTTGCCGTACCACTTTTTAAGGTGGCACGGCAACAACATACTTTCGCTGTACCACTTTTTGTCTGTTAACATTGGCTTCGACCCTCTAATTTGCTGTACTACTTTTCAAATCGTCGCGCCGC
>OY744606.1:53988702-54111202 GCA_963556255.1 Allolobophora icterica | reverse complement strand
AAATTTAGAAGAAATACAAAAAAAGTCAACAGTTTTTTCTCGCGCGTGAGCCGGAAAATTTTTTTTGACCTCTTTTTTGACCATATAGCCTAAGTTCTAAACTTCTTTTTGACCAGATCATTTCTAAACTCCTTTTTCACCAGATCACTCTAAAGTGTCCCCTCCCACCTGTCAAACAAGATCGCCGCCAGTGGGTCTAGGCCTACTTAAGAGTGGCAGGCCCTATTGCCTCGTACGCACAGGGTATACAATGGAGCTTATAACACATAACCTCAATGCCCCACAAGTCTGATTTTAAATGGACATTTAAGCCTAATAAACTGGCAGATAAAACGCGTCATATTTCTTCTGTCGCAGGCCTACTGAGGGTCAATACGTACTTTATCAAGTCTTCAGGCTCATCAAAGCTTAAGCCTGCTGTCGCATTTTCTCCTAACATAAAGGTCTTACTTTGCGAAAGAATGCAATCGAATTCAAAGCGCTAAGTGAATCGCGAAGCGATAGGCAGCGCTTAGGCCCTATCGACCATTAACACAGGCAACTAATTTCTGATCGAAGCTAAGCAGTTTACGTGGCCTGATTTCTCGTCCAACACAGACCCGCGTCCAACATGTCACGGACGTCAGTAATTCTCACGATTCAACGAGTTCACTAATTCGCAAACACCGTCGAATATACACCAACTATTTTCACGCATGTATGCTTACTAGTGCCTAGAGGCTAGACCCCTAGGCCTATACGAAACTTTGTAGCCTATAGCATTTAATTTCCGTTACAATTAACATCTCATAATTATGTTAGCTAGGCTACTTAGCAGTAACACAATCAGTTGAAGCGACAGCAACTTGAGTGATAGGACAGAATAAAATGGAAAGGTTTGGCAGGTAGTGGCTTAATACACCTCGACCGTAATAATGCAGTCTATAGGCTGTGTTAGTAGGCTTACGGAGTTGTAGGCCCTATCCCCCGAGGCCGACCTTTTGTGCAAATCTTCCACCGTAACACCTAACGCAGCTGAACTGTTGAAGTTCCATGATCCACGGACTAAGTCTGCCAGCCTAAACTACATAGCCTAGCTAACATATAGCATAAACATAACATAACATAAGATAAAGTAACATAACAGAAGATAACAAGGGGTTTAAAGTGGTTAAGAAGACGTGTAGTCTGTGTTAGTCTGTGCTAATTCACATAGCAAACGCGCTATATAAATTGATTGATTTAATCGGCATTTAAGCTGACAGAGTCTTTCAAAGCGCTCTAAGTTAACGATTGCGCTGAACAACCAGATCATAAGCAGCGACCCGTGCTTCGTACGCAAAATAAACACGACGTCGTAAGGATGGGAACGTTTAGTTGAACGCAGAGCAAACTCTCCGACAACGCTGATGATTGACAGCGTCAAAACGCCGACCTATAGGACTTGAGAGTAAATTGATTCTGCGCTGCGATTGGTCATTGCAGACACCGCCGCCTTTGGGCGATATTACGAAAGGCTTGGAGTTGAAACAGCGGATGAAACGCCGATGCTGTGCTGAGGTGATCCTCTGTTCTGGTCGCGTGCGAAAATGTTAAAATCGGACGGAAATTTGCATAATTTACATTCACTGCCAGTTTGTCGGTTTGTGTAAACACCGCGTGAAATCGCCGCCGTTTCGAGAGGTCGTACGTCGAGTGTGGTTAGGTTATTGGGTTGAGATAATAACGGTTGAAGGGTCTGTGGTAGGGTTCCGCATTAGACGAGAGGATCACCGTTTCAAACTCGTGGCTTCGGTGTGCCGTGACGACGAATAAGTCGTTAACAAATTCGACTTAAGGTCCTCGAGTACATTGTAGTTCTTCGATTAACCTGGGCGGTTAACACTGAGACGGTACCTATAAATCTTCGAAGGCGTCTTTCATTCAGTCTCTGTCGTGCATAGAGTGAAAGCAAGCGAGAAAACACTTGCTACAACAGTAGAAGCCAGATGATAGCTTCTAGAGGAAAAGTTTTCCTTCAGCTGTGCATCATGCAGTACATACGTCTTTCTGTTGTGCTATTCCTATTGTTGATGCTGAACACTGTTCTGGGTTCAGGTAAGTTATCTTAAAAGCAGTCACTGTTCAATATTTGTGTTATTGTCTTCGCTGAATATGATCTATATGCAGTTTTGATAAAGTGTATTTTGCTCTGCTGGATTTTGACCAGACACATCATTACAATACAATACAACTGTATTTTATATTGCCCTCCTTCCAATGTTCAGAAGTGCACACGACCGTAAGACAGAAGATCGATGGTTCTGAGCAATTGTGAGTGAAAGACTTGCTCAAGGTCCCTACACAGTAACTGCCTCAGACACGAGGCTTGAACTCATACTCTTGGCATTACAGGCCGAGCGCACTAACCAGTCAGCCACCATGCCACTCCTGAGGTACTGTGGTTTGCATATTAGCTTCATGACATTTGAATGATGCCTTGAATATTGTTAAATACTGTCAGCCCATAAAATTTTCTAGAGTAGGTTATCAAAGCAGTACACAGCTTTAATATAAAATTTTGTGTTTGGATAGAAATGTAATAGCTGACAATATCTTAATGCTGCAATAAGTTTTCTCGGTTTATAGAATCACAACATTAGATTTTTATACTTCATTAGAGTTGTTAATGAGCGTTGGTATAGCATTAATTTAATGTATTGTTGTGAGATGTAAAATAAAAAACTTATTGATAATTAGACTGAACCTTGAGAGATATTAAGTTTAGCCTCAAAACAATGAACTTCCAGTACTTACTGTGTGTATATAGAACTTTTACTTTGAAACTGGCTTCAGTTTTATTTTACAAAACATACTGCAGAATTTAACATATGTTCGCATATCTTTGTGTGGGTGGGAAAGTATTCTGCTAGACATAAATACTGTTATTTTTATATTGAGCATAACTGCTTGACTATAATGTTAGCTACTGCTTCTGTTGATGTCCTCAATGTAGATAAGTACATGCACTGATATTGAACCGATTCTTGGTTTCAGTGGAGTGTACTGTCTAACTGTTTGTTAAGGGTCCCTTTCATGTTCCATATCCTTAAGGTAGTGACTGTCTTCTTTCTAAATCTAGTATCTCAGAGAATAGCTCACATGTAGCAAGCAGTCTATAAAGCTTACCTATCTGCACTTTGCAGGAGACTCTTAAAAGGAGATGTCTAAACATATTAATTGACTGTGAAGAACCCTTTATAATGGTACTTAAGAGTTGGCATATTTGAGCTGAGTGAATGGAGGCATCTTTATAAGTGGCAGTGGTTTGTTGAAGGAGGCTAGAACAATTAAAGAATCTCAGCCATGTGCACAACACAAGTTTTCTTTTCAACTGCTCTTACCCCACATTTTACCAAGTATTTTATGTTTTTACTACATATGCTAATATTTTTATTGTATTTTTGTAATATACCTTCACGAAAGACCCACCAAAGTGTTGTTTTTAGCTTGTTGTTCCAAATTGCATGATCAAAGATGTGTAATGACATACAGTTTACACTTTGCAATGTGACGATTGCATTTTATTTCTATTCTACTGTTGTCTGATATGTGTCTCTTTCAAATTGTCACGTATGATTTCTACAGAAAAGAAACAACATGCTTAATGTAAAATGGTTTCAGTTGACTAGAAGCCGAAGAGTTTGTTACATAGCACCTCTAACCTGTAAATATATCATTTTTTCCACATCATCTGTTGTTGGTTATACATTTTCCTTTACGTAATTTAATTCAGTCCGGATTTCTCATGTATAGCCTATAACTGATGGCTATACATCTTTGTCAGATTTAGAGGATCCTAAACTGGATTTTTATTAGTGACAGAGAGAGAAGTGGCATACAAAGGCAGATGCAGTGGAGAAAGGGGGGGGGAGAGAACTTAGGTTGATAAGTAACTGCTGTGTTTGTTCTTGGAGAACCTTATAAAATCAAGGCCTTGATGAGAACCACATGCCAGGTGACATATCAGGGCTGCCATCCTACATGTGTTATCCAAAGTCCTTGCTCGAGGAACTTCAGCCAACCTGGTCATAGTTACAAGTGACATGCAGCTATCTATAAGTAATAGACCTTTGACATGAGACAGGTCTTATCTCAGGTTTTCCAGGCTGCCCTTAATAACTGTACTTCCTTCAGAGCCTGAGAATAGGACAGAAGACCTATAGGGCCTGCTTAGTGACAGCCTAGGGCTAAGATTGGAGGCCACAGTTACAGAGCGCTAACAGTGAGTCCATTGTAACTGCCTGGAGGCCAGTGGTTACACAGCAAGTGTGGCAAAATGAGGGAACCCAGGATGCCACTTTAGCCATGTGACCTTGAGAGAGCACATGGCTTAAGTAAATATATTTACCAGAGGGTTGCCTTACAGGCCAGGTGAATGGTTCAAATAATGCTGCTACAGGAACTGAAAGAGTTGGCCATACAGTTTAGGTTTTAGGTAAAAGTGTCGGCTATTGAAGGATATATGTTGGCTGGTTAACCATTAATAGATGGAGTTGTGGGAACTGGCTGTACATCTCAAGCTGGTGAACAATTCAAATATAATTTCTGTGAACAAATCTTAGGATTTCATTATTTCTGTGTATGTGGCACTGAATATTTTTGAGCCACGTGTCAAGAAAGAGCATGTAATACTGGCTAAATAAATAGCTAGAATTGAATTGGACTACTGATAAAGTGCCTGTCTTAATCAACAAGTAAATAATAAGAAAATGGTTATTTGCAACCACATAAGAAAATGTTCATATCCAACCACTTCTGCCATCAACGAAGATGATGATACCAGTATACATATGCATATTACTTGTCCATTGTTGTATATTATATGCTTCCATAAGTGCCATATTTCATAATTTAAGATTTTAGCCCTCTAGCTTCTTCTAGGGATTTACAGTTTTTCTCTGTGGTTTCTCGTGAATTGACTAATGATTTTTTATGTGCCTTGTACATATGATAAGAGAGTGATTAGATTAGATTTTGTTAGTTTTTCTAAGCTAGAGGTGAACAGTCAAGATTGATTCATTTTTTCATATGTCATCTGTGCATCGGAGCCTGAAATTCCTGTTGACTTTTGACCAAGATCCCTCATAGGAGTTCAGAGTTGATCTATACTGACGTCTCATATTAGTGTTGGCTTTCATCACGGCTTTGATTTTCTTATTGGCTATTCTTCTGGGCGAGTGTCTGCTTACATGGTTTAACACTGGCCACACACTGCGCCCACCAGCCAGAGTTCACCAGTTGCAGAGGCAAAGGGAAGCCATACCAGTAACCGGAAACCTTTGATTCAGTCCTCATCAGACTCAGTCGTGTTTCATCTAAGATGCAGATGGCTTTCTACTCCCTGACCTGTCTCTAATAACCTTTTAATTTTTTTTAATCTTTAGAAGATCTTTAAACTGTACAGTCGGCATTAATCTTGTCCCTTTTTAAAAAATATGTTGGGGTTCTTAGTAGATCTTTTGCTAATGCTGTTTCTTGTTTATAATTAGTCGATCATCTGAAATAGCAGTATTGAATTAAAGAGCAAAGATTCTGTTTGAATGCATGGAGCATACCGACAAGATAGCAAATGCTCGTTGATTACCTTTGCAAAGCAGTATGATCTAACGGTGCAACGGCTCTATTATGGACCCACCGAGGAGTATTTAATTGGAAATTTTATGGGTCCTTTTGCTCAGAATGTAGGAAAACTTGTTTGGAAGACCCTGGCTATTGTGTCTAATATGTGTCTGCAAAGCTTTTATGAAGCAATGTGGATTTTTCAAACGGCTTGACATAGATTCCCGCAGAGCCCACACAATGACACCCTTTGGACACGGTCAATGAAATTGAATGTTGCCCCGAGGCTTTATTGATGCAGTCGAAGCCTCTGCTGAGGAGCTGTTCATGTAAGAGGACGAAACTAAGCACAAAGAACTGATTTCAATCCTGTTACCCACAAGTCATCCCCATTGGCTAAGCAGTTGTGGCAGGGTAGTCCATTATGTTCAGTTCATGAGACGAACAGTTGGACAACGGAGAGTTAGGCCATCCAAGAACAACTACTGAAAGCATGTGTAAACAGCTTGGCATAATTTCTTTGTGCTCTTTACTGAACTAGGCTGATTAACTTTCAACTGTCACCAAAGTTAAGGTGACAGAATAACAGCAGATATAGCCCACAACCGTACATCTTGAATTGTTTTTAAGATATTGAATGGGGTTGGAATAGGTGGAAAATGAAATTGAAATTGAAATTTAATGATTAATATAGTTCATACACACAATATATAATATAATTTACTAGCACTTAGACTGGATAATATAATTTACTAGCACTTAGACTGGACATTCTCACCTATAGAAATGATAATACACTGCATTTACTAGCACTTAACACATTCAGTATTTAAATTACTTTTAATATATTACTGAACCTAATGTAATGGTAGGTGTTATGCTCTATTTGGAAGGATTTTTATCCATCCAGTAAAAAATTGAACTAGGCTGATTAACTTTCAACTGTCACCAAAGTTAAGGTGGCAGAATAACAGCAGATATAGCCCACAACCGTACATCTTGAATTGTTTTTAAGATATTGAATGGGGTTGGAATAGGTGGAATTTCTGTGTAATGATATGTGCTAATAAAATTTCAGATGGTTTTCTACAAGATTGGCTATCATTCCTAATTATGTAATGTATTGATTTTAATCTCACGTAATATTTATATATAATAATATTTAGTAAATTCAGCTGTACTAAATACTAAAATCATATATATATATATATATATATATATATATATATATATTATATATAATATTTATTTAATATTTATATGTGAATATAAAATGTATAATGAAGTCATATTGTGTATACAAATACTGTCCAAGAACTATCCTCTTTCTGGATAGATTGAAGGAAGTGTGTCTAGTTATGTTACAGGAACTAACAATGGGTGCTGGAATTACTGATGAGGTCATCGCTTGTCTTAAGAAATGTCTGAGTCATCCCCGAACTTGAGTTATTAGCTCAGCCTATTAGTTCCCTGGAAGATCTGCTATCCTTGTTATTCGGTCCTTCCAGTATTTGCTTTGGCTTAAGTTATTTATTTAGGATTTGAACCGGGACCATGATATGTCATTCTAAACCTTGCAGCCCTGGTAATAATGATTTCAGCTCAAATGTGATGAATAATGAGGAGAAAAATGCTGGAAAAGTTTGATTTTAAATAATTGATGATTCCTCTGATGACTATAGCTCTGTGTTTTGCTTTGGTTTATACATGACACTGAGACAAGCTGACCCAGCCAAACATGTCTGAATTTAATCAGGAAGACAGTCATTCTTTAAAGTAATAGAGAATGGAGATGAAAGTTGTCTAATAATATATTTAAATAAGGTTACATAATTAAGACTAGTAATTAGCAGTATATGTTAAGCAATTCTTTTGAAATGTGAACTGGATTCAGCTGAGTTAATTGAGGCATTATATACATTGAACAAAGTCTGCAACTTGGTCAGTTACATAGGCACATATAAAAATTGTACGAAATATGCGCATCTGTGTGTGGAAATGATGTTTGGAAATAGTCATGGTTATTGGAGATTGTTGTGGGTATGTCAGAGGCATTCTTGGTTATTTGTGGTAGTTATCAGCTACAGTAGCAATTTGTAATAGTTTTAATTAGATTTAGACTGGGCTTCTGCTCGAATTATGATTCTGTGCTACAA
The DNA here is from genome assembly GCA_963556255.1 of Allolobophora icterica. NCBI lineage: Eukaryota > Metazoa > Annelida > Clitellata > Crassiclitellata > Lumbricidae > Allolobophora > Allolobophora icterica. The sequence continues at coordinate 54,103,466 of OY744606.1, read as the reverse complement.
TCTTGCTTGAAGTGACAATTGGCTGATATATACTTTGACTTATGACCACAGTGCTGGTCAAGCATAGGCATAATTTTTCTCTATAAGGGCCTTGCCAGAGAAGCTCTAAAAGTGTCCTACTAACTGGCTGTAGTTTCCAGCTATTGTAGCCATGCATGCTTCTGCTACAAATGAAGACATGTGGATAGATAATAGATGGTTGTTCAGTTGCTTCTATGGTTAAGTTTTTATGGTGATGAGAGGGATGCTTAATGGGTGTATGGGGTCACCAGTCAGAACCACAAAGAAGGGACTGGACCACAGTGGCTTTCTGTCTCTGACTTCAGCCAGCAGCATTTTATGAAGCTCATTAAATGGACACAGTGCCTCTATTACTAAAACAAACTTTCAGCAACACAAAATCAACTGACCACAGCTTATTAGTAAAGCCAATAATTATTTACCACCAGGGTCCTTTAAATTACAGGCTTCTGTGAAGTGGCTAAATAAAGGTGGTACCAGCATCACTACTGCCGCAGACCGTGACCCATGGAGGCTTGTTAGGGAGAAGAGTGGACAACGGTTGCAGCTGTCCCTTGTTACTCGGCCTCAGTAGTCCAAGCTGGATGGAGGAGTGTGTGATTGTCTTGTGATGGTATATGATCTAAAAGTCATCATCCGAACCAGCCATGGCCAATTGATAATTAGGCCACATTGGCCATCTGCTGGTCCCAAGACTTGGCATGCAGCCCCTTGTCTTCCGGGCCCTCTGTGGGAACATGGGACATATTGTGCCTTGTCACCTTTGATCTTACAGCTCATTTGCACAGGTCTGACTTCTACCGGACCCCCCTATGTGCCATTTTTTTCTCACAGTACACCTTTTGGACAAGACAGTTGCTTATGTTAAAGGGGAGAGGAGCTGTCTTTATTTTCGGGGTTTTATGTTAAGCTGATTGTTGAAGGGGACACATAGCCTCATTGGCCTGTAGGGTAAGCACAACCTTGACTGAAATGGGATGTCCTTATGGGCAGTGCTGGTCAGAATTTGTGGAGTGATGATTTGCATGTAGCTGTGGGCTGGTCAGCTCATTTAATTGCATGTAATTGCAAATGTAACTGTGTATTTACATGACAACAATGACCAACAGTGGACCCGGTGTGTCTACCTGCTGTGACAGATTTCATTAGACCCGGTTTAGGGGTTGAATCCAAAGCTTTGATCTGATCCATTATGTATGTACATACATATAGGATGCATCCTTCCATGTATCTTCAGCTTCATCCAGAGGTGAAGCTGATCAATTCCTAGCGGTAGTTTTTGGACAAAACCGCGTATTATTCTCTGAATACAATGCTTTTTCCATAACATCCTAACAAGTGGTTTTATAAAGCAAAATTTCTGTTGTGTGGCTTTAGAAAGCTAGATTGCTGTGTTTGATGTTGTGAAGCTATAAAGCTTGTGGTTGAAAGAAATGTCCAGCTTTGAAAGATTGCTGTCATCAATAACATATATTCTTAGTGATTTACTATTTGTATGTTTTCCTGGCTTTCTTTTGATACATTGTGTACGTTCTCTAACGCTCTCTAACGCCTTATAAACTCAGCACTTAAAAGTTGTTTTATGACTGATTTACTGTACATGGATCATGAATATGCTATAGAGTGTTCAAGCTATTGACATTTTCTCTGGGCTATTTAGACAATTAGCAACCTCAGCAGTGCTGGTGTCTAGTGCAAAGGCTTAAAAAGATGGGGCACAAACTTTAATGAACTTTAATAAGATAGTCAGTCCAAGTAGACAGAGACAGCCTATGGTGGATAAGCTAACTGAAGTGCAAGTCAAGTCCAATGCATTGTTCATATAACAGCAATTTTCCTTCTTCCTGACTTGTTAGGGATGTTACCCAATTTGACTTGAAGGGCTGGGATTCTAACTCTGTTCTAAACTTGATGCAGTGTATTACTGAGCCACCATACCCTAGTGTTGACTCACGTTTCCTTATACTTGCTGTGTCCTTCCACTGTGTGAGGTTCCTTGCTTTACATGGTGCAGTTATTCCTGATCTCATACTGGGTTATGCTTGGCACAAGTGTGTCTTGTGGGTGCACCTGGATCATGGGTGGCATGGGCAGAGCAACCAGTTCTAAAAGTTATCCTAGATGGTCAGATTATCTCCTGATAACTAATGCTTGCCCTAGGCTGGATGGGATTACTGTTACTTGGTGTTTGGTTTAGCTAATGATATCCTCCCATATGGACTTTTCTCTTCTGGATCCACTAATGAAGATGCCAGCATCTGTTAATTGGTGGGGGAGGGCGGAACCTGGATTTCTAGGGGCCATAATGACTGATGATAAGGCTGCTTAACAGTTTGATGGGTGCTGTATCTAGACCATATAGGCAGCCAAATGCCACACTGATTACCCTGACACCTTTAGTGTCAGTGACACTTTTGAAGTGGGGGAGTAAGTGGCAAAGATTTCCTGGGTAACGCCCCAAGTAACCTCCCAAGTAACCTGTGAAACCGGATTTAATATAAATATTTGTTTATTAAACTGTAATTTACCTAATTAGCAGAACTGGGTGTGCATTTGAAGGCCAAATTAACCTTGAATAACTGAAGTGATGACAAGTGGGTATAAGTTTCAGGAAGCTCAACAATCTTCTGCAGTCCTCTGCTGGCATTGCCCTGGTGTGAATCTGCATGTGGTGAATCTTTTTAGAGTTCTTGAATGTTTCATTAAGATATGAAGTGATTTTCTTAGTTTGTGAGTTCACAAGTAATTTTTATCTTGAAGTCCAAGCTTCAGTCCAGATATTGGTCATCCATGGATGACCAATATGGACTGAAGCTTGGACTTCAAGACTAAAATTACTTGTGAACTCACAAACTAAAAAAATCACTTCATATCTTAATGAGCAGTCTTTCATATAGTTTTAACCAAATCACAGACTTAGAGAGATTATTGTGTTGATATTGCAGCATGTTTTATTAGAAATCTGTTGCTCATTTTTCTGTAAGTTTGTTGTGAGTTATAGTTATGCAGGATTATATGATCCAGTGGAACTAGGTGAAGTCCTTTAGTTATCTTGATGCTTACGACTTGTCCCTATCATTCTTAAAAGCAGCCATTAACCCTTCTACCCTATAAGAAGGCCCTGGTGGTGTAAGACACAGAAGCTTTTAGACTGGCATTGAGGAGTAAGGCAGAGGAACAGATGCTTTGCAATCTGGTGCAGGACTGGATAATTGACAGGTAACATATACAAACAGACAGATGCCAAGTGACACAGTCAAAATGCAGACAGAAAAGAAGGTAAAAGGCAGACAGACAGACAGAGACAGAGAGAGACAGACAGACAGAGAGAGCAGAGTTCTGAGATATTGAAGCATAACAGTGAGGCAATGAAAGAAAGAGGTGATTAGGTCTGTATACTGAGATGACTGTTATAGCTGAGATGAAGCTTTTATATTATCTCTAGAGAGGATGAACAGATTAATAGAGACAGCCAGAGAGAGAGAGAGAGAGAGAGAGAGAGAGAGAGAGAGAGAGAGAGAGAGAGAGAGAGAGAGAGAGAGAGAGAGAGAGAGAGAGAGAGAGAGAGAGAGAGAGAGAGAGAGAGAGAGAGAGAGAGGCAGCACACAAACACAAAGAAATTCATGCAGAATCAGTCTAATCTAACTTAATCTGAAGATGTCTGAATTTTCCTGACTTTTATAAGGCATAAGAAGCTAAATCTTACTGAACTCCCACAAGATGTTAGACGTGTCTATTTCTGTCAAGCAGATTATAAGCAGACATTTTAATAGTTATATTGCTCTGGCTACATATCCTAGAGTCTGACCAGAGGGAAAAGAACAGACACAATATTTAGACAGATACTGAGAAACAGATGTAGGAATACAAACAGTTGCACGAAGTGGAATACAATCCAGTTCCGTTTTGCATCAGACATAAAAAAACACAGACATGAAAAACACAAATAAGCAACTGATGACTGTTGAGGAAGATTTGAGCTTTTGGTGGAAAGGACAAAGGCGTAGATCCAAAGATCACAGTGACAAAGACCAGAGCTCTGTCTCTCCACAAACCAAGGATGTGTCTTCGCCTAATGAATATACTGGGAGATGAAAAGACTTCTTCCTAATATCCATCATGAGTTGTCATGAAGCTGAAATTGTTGCCTGACAGATCAATCCTCCTCTGGACCTATCTGTCTCTGTCTGTCTGCCTGTCTCTGTCTGATTAAAACTCTGAATAAATCCTAATTATAAGAGTTGTCAGTGACAGAGACAGGTTGGCCAATCATCAACAGGGTTCCGCTGCTCAGCCAGAGGTGTTGATCTCAGCTTGCATGGTTATTAGAAAGGCCATTTGACTCAATTAGAAGCTCGTCTGGTCTGACTGATCCCTGTTTCACCAAATCTTGGACCCAATTGGGGAACTAACAGGGAGTCCTACAGTTATCTGTATGAATGATATCATCTCTCTGTTTCTCAGGATCTAATGATAGCACAGGTGGTGCTGCTGCATCAGGAGAGTTTGTGCATGAACTCCTCTGTATGAGGTTAATATTGTGTATAGGGGTTCATGGTTTGTTCTGCTGGTTGAAGCCAGGGACAAGGACAAGTATGTACCCTGGATGTCATACTATCTTGTGTTAAAAAAACACAAATAATCCTAATCAAATCTGTCATCAACTAATTCCTAAATAGGAAAAAGAACTGCTCTCTTTTTCATATCACAAGACCAGACCTGATGAGATAATATGTAGTAACTATCCAAAGCAAAAGATAAGGAATGAAATTTTATCAAATTATTAAAATCAAAATTCTGTTGATAGTTTAAAGTGGTCTATGATAATCTGTGGTCAAATATAAAAAATCCTCTGGTTATTACTCTGCATGTGGCAGCATTGATGGAACTCATTCTCTTGGATGAGTAAGTATATATAAGACAAATCTACATAGTGCAATTTTTATTCATTGAAAACCGGGTTTGTGATGTGATAGTTTAAAGTAGGATTTGCAGAGCATGCTTTGATTTTATAAATGAAGCTCATGTGACTCTCCAAAGGCTGGTTCCATTTTTTAAAAGAAAAACTAACATGGCTGTAGGCCTAATGCTGCAGTGTGAGTATGAGCACTGGATGAGTACATTGGTTCTGGCTTTCTTGAGTTATGCACTCCATTCAGTTGGATGATGTAGAGGTGTGTTAATGTTTACTGGCGATTGTTTATTGTTGATGAAACCAGAAATCCCAGGTGTATCCAGTGGCCACACAGCTGTGGTCGAGACTAATAATTAGACAGCTACAGCTAGGTTAGGGTTGCGTTTATGCCACTGACATTGAAAGAGGAGTTTGGTGAGTTGTTCTAATTGGACAAATTCTATATGGCACTAGTTCTTTGGTTTCAGGACTCGGGTCCTTTGGGATAAGATTGGTTTTGATTGGCTTTGCTCTGATTGGAACCAGAATTCAGGAACCAGTCATGGTTGATAATGAAAGATGGAACACAGCCTGGGAAGGCTCCTGACACTATAGTAGGTCTGAGTTGGAACAAACTGGGCATTATCACTGGACACCAACCACGCACACAGACACACACAAGTACATACACAGGGTCAGCTGGACAGAGTACTACTGGCCATTTGGTCCACTCAGCTGTCCAGTTTCCACAGCTGTTGTTTTAATGGTCTGACGGTTTGAAGTCTGTGGTGGGGTTTTATGGCCCCTAGAGCTGATGTATTACCCTGGACTCTCACAGCACACTCAAAATATTTCTGTAGGCCTAAGTACTATCCATTTATGCATTGTGTCAGAGGTGAAATGGGTTGTTCCACCATGGTAGATCAAGAGCGGCAGACCAACTGGCATTTTCCCTCTAGACCCAGTTTCTAGCAACTTCAGGCATTTAAATGGTGATAAGTAAAAATTTTTATGTTTACTGCATTATCACAACAGAAATAATGGCTGCATTAAAATTAAGCTGCATTAAGTATAATTCAACAACAATAGCCATGGAAAGTGATTAATATAGCAGCGGTTTTAAATTAAGTTAGATTTGCATTACACGTGTTTTTAGATGGTATACAATACTGTAATTTGATAATGCTCTCCTTGCAAAGTGCCAAAGTTAACACTTAAGAGCCTTAGGTAGGCTGGAAGATTAAATGCATTAAGATAGGGCACCAGCTTCTTCACAAGCTCTGACATGTAGTAATAGTCTGTACGGAACAGCATAATATAATTGTTCATAGGCAGTTTAATCATGGAAATTTAAAGTTTTCATTGTTATGGTTTGTGATAACCAGTATCTCTGAAGAAGAAAAGAAGATCAGTGGGACAGCAAAACATGGGAGGCTGCCTCTTTGACTAATGATGGACTATAAGGCCAAAATAGCCAGGCTACCACAGTGCAAGGGCAATTAACCATCGCTTTTGGTGTTCCTTTTGATGCATAGTACTTAATGTTGCATTGTTTTTTAAGCACTGTCTTGCTTAATAGTTGTGCCACATAGTTGTGGATTTTGGCATTATCGGTTACTATATATCATGCAGAGGCGCGTTTACACGTAGGCCCACTAGGCGCACGCCTAGGGCCCCAGATCTTGGAGGGCCCCCAAACGAATGAAAATATTTTTTTCAATGATAAAATATAACATTAAACTAAATAACTTCACATTGAAATATCTTTCATAAGTTATCCTAATTACAGGGTCAATAACTCACAAAAACGGCTTTATTTCAACTTTGTGGGTTTTTGCACATGATTGGCTAAACACCACCAGAGTTTCAGACTCAGTCGATCTACACGTTCAGAAGGGTCCTCAAATATGTTTGCGCCTAGGGCCCCATTTTCTGTAAACGTGCCTCTGATATCATGATGTGATCTGCTGTCATATTCGGGTCAGTTTGTCAACAACATGGTACTATGTGACCATGGCATATGGTCTTTGCTTTGCTAACGCTTCTGTTAAGCTTCTCTTTGGAGACATTAATACCATAAACGTCCAGAACACCAATGAAGGTTTTCTTGAGTGACTCTCTTGAGCAATGCCACTCCCACCTTCTCCTCTCCCCATTCCTCCCCTTCTGCCCTGTCGCCCTCCTCTAGTTGTAAATGGACACTGGCTTGAAAAGATCCTACAGTCCATTCAGCCATAGGTGGCTGAGCTGTGCACCCGAGTAACCTGCACTGGGTGAATGGCTGAGCATTTCTGCTCAGTTCTTCAAAACACTCTTCTCTTTTATGACAGCCGCTGTCTGAGACTGAGATGTGTCACAGATAAGAAGACCAATCATTTATCAGCCTTTGTGTATCTGCAATAGCCCATTTCTTCTTCTTTCTCTCTGTCTGTCTGTCTCTGTCTGTCTGTCTGTCTTTCTCTGCTCTCTGTCTGTCTTTGTATCTCTCTCTGTCATTTGGCTTTATGATGTAAGTGCCACCTCACCAAGTTTTTATTGAACAATCAATCAGATCATAAGTTTTTTCATCATCACACTTTTACCTGTGGTCTACCTCCAGTCGAGGTTGCAGTGTGAATCCCATGGACTAATTTTTGCCACGTTAGCACCTGATTCATCTTCTTTACCAGCTCCTGTAGCGCGCTGAAATTTTATTGAACTGGTGTGTGTGTGTGTGTGTGTGTGTGTGTGTGTGTGTGTGTGTGTGTGTGTGTGTGTGTGTGTGTGTGTGTGTGTGTGTGTGTGTGTGTGTGTGTGTGTGTGTGTCATTTGCCTAAAATTGATCTGATGATTGAATTAATGAACTGTGTAACATGCATATAATTCTGTTGTGTAATCAATCTTGTTTTGATCATAATCAGGATTTTTAATTACATGCAGGATATTTCGGGTAACTGACTTGAACATTGGTTTTGTATTTTGGCTGTCTTCTACTTTAATAATGTCATAATTTTTTTATAAACTAGTTTCATGCTGTTCTACTTTCTTTATTCTGTTACCAAAATCTATGAATTATTCAATAAGCTCATCAAGATTTATTGCATAATTGTTAGTGTGTGAAGCAAAGGAGTTGCTTTAAGTCAGTTAATTGTGCTAAATAATACAAAATATGTATACAAAATTATAGTTCACACTGACAGACTAACTGTGCTGGTGACAGATCACAGCCATTAAAAACTGATGGTAATTCTAAGATTAATATAATTTTTGAACACAGTGATATTTGCACAGCAAAGCTACGCTAAAAGATTGAAGTTAATCTTGGTTTCACACTGTTAATGGTAGCTTGAGTGTGATTTATTCTGAATCAGATATTTTAACTTGAAGCTTTTTTCTAATGTTTTATGGTGTCAACACGAATGACTGTTAGCTGAATAAAGAAACTTGTCTAGGGGCCTCTTAATAATAAATTCCGCTGTCCGGGTACATATTGTCAGTGTTTATTGTGGGTAATAATGTTTCAGTTTAAGGATATATGTCAAACATGGTGCGTGCCTGCTTGACTCTTTGATAGCGCTGTTTCAAGGTATCTTATCCTTCAAAAGTTTTAGAGGAATATGAAAATCTGTATTTGTGTTGTTTTTATTCTTGTTTAGATATTAGTATTTTGTAAAAGCTTTTTCTGTGCATTTCTTTAAATCTTTCTAAAGAAGTTATATAGCAGAGTTTTTTGTGGGTTGCTCGCCCATGCCATGATCAATGAAAATTGGTTTTTGCTTCTGATTTTTGGATTAGTCTTCTTGCTTAGAACATCAATTCTTTCTTTGTCTTTTAGCTTTCTCTCTGCTCGTGATAGTAACTCAATTTCTCAGATATGGTTGTCATCCAGAGATTAAACCTCATCAGATTAATGATCCACACTGTTATTGTATGGACTCACCACTCACTTCAACGCATCCATTTGCAGCCTGATAAGTGTCTGAATTAGCATCTGCCAGCAGGTGGCTTACATTCTCAGCCAGATGTTTCTAACAGGCTGCAGTTTTCCTTGCATACTCTGCTTAGCAGGAAACTGATAATTTTTGCAGAAATGCCTTTTTGTGGCTTGTTCTGAGCAGCTAACAGATGTTGGTGATGATGGCAATGCCAGTGGTGACAATGGTGAAATGATGAAAATAAAGGGGATGACGATGCGATTAGAATTGTGAATGTTGTAGTGATGAAAATGTTCTTTTGATGAAGCTGATTTTTGCGATTGAATGAGAGGGAATTCCATGTTTTCTTAAAGAATGAATTTTATTTTAAACATTTAACCTTTGTTATTTAGCTTTACCTGCTGTACAACGACAGCAAGCAAATGGTTCTGACTTTCACCTGTCACCGATCTTTGTCCAAGAGCCAGACGAGGTGTACTATGTGGTCAAAGGAAAACCAGTCACAATCACGTGCCGTGCCTCTTTCGCTGTCCAGATCTTTCTTCAGTGTGCTGGGCAGTGGGTAGAACCAGCCCGGCACACCAACACCCAGATCCCGGATCCAAATTCTCAGACTCATCAACTCCAGACCAGTGTGGAAATCCTGAAAGAGGAAGTGGAAGAGTACTTTGGGGATGATGGATACTGGTGCGAATGTCATGCCATCAATAGCCAAACAGGGTCACAACCAAAAACGGCTAAAAGCAGAAAAGGCCAAATCCTTGTGGCATGTAAGCTTTCTTATGTTACTATTTATCATTATATTGTAATCATCATGCATATGAGAATGGTGACCATAGGGTAAAACAGGTAAGAAAATACAAGTGACCTTGCATGGTAGGGATGGCCAGGTCCTTCATCTTAGTGGTCTTGCCTAAACCTCTGGTAACTGTTGAACTGAACGGCAGCTAATTGACTGTGACAGCAGAGTAGTTCCTTAGGGATGCTTATAACCCCTTCAGCTATCCTGTTCTCAAGCACCTTGGCTCCAGTTACAGGGAATTGGAGTGAGGAGTGTAGGAGGGATGAGAGGCAAGCAGGGCAGGAGTGCTAAGAGGGACACATGTGCTCTGGATGTCTTAATACCTTTCAGCTCTTCGGTCTTGGCCAGAATTCATTCTTAATTGATTCTCAGAGTGCATTCTTACAAGTTTGCAGCTGCCTGGTCTTGTCAGGCCTTTCAAAACATTATGGTTTCAGATGGAAAGGGAAGAGGCTTTGAAATGACCTCTGTGCTTAGACTTGCCACTTTGAAAACATAACATTTATCTAGTCCGGCTGTGTGGGAGAGGCCAGCTGGGAGGCATTCATCTGCTCTGTCAAACCAGTTGCTGCGTTCCTCATACACTTAGGTGTACCGTTTCGCTAATACCCAGATTCCTAGGATGCACTTCTATTTAGCAAGTAAGTAAATCACGCAATTGTGACTCATTTCGTTGCTTCTAGACATGCAGTTTTCTGGCTGAATTGTAGGTGGCAAAAAGAAACTCCACAGGTTTCTATGCTTAGTGTGGACCCTCCTCTGTCTGCTCTTTCAACCATGAAAGAGAGCTTAATTTTTCATACTGTTGCAGCTTGATCTCCTATATTCCAATGAAAATTACTGCAAAATGGATCAGCAAATGAGATTTCTCACAAAAGAGCCTTGGACCTTTACTCACTTTATATTGCAATTTGTTGAAATACGTAACCTTGCATTGTAGATTTGCGTAAGAGGTTTGAGAGTGAACCAATAAACACAATCGTTGAAGCTGGTTCTACCACACAACTGCAATGTCTACCACCAGTTGGGCTACCAGCACCTGAGGTCAGTGTTATTGATTAAACTTTAATCAATAAAAAATATATTAGTGAAGAAATAATAAGGCTCTAAGATTATAATAATTATGGATCATAACTTTGGTTTATTGTCATTGCTTTATTATTCAAGTATTCTATTTGTTATCTCAAGAGTGTAATGAAACTATTTATGTGATCATTAATACATAATTTATTTATGTATCTGATTAGCAATGAGTATCAATTTCAGTATTGGCAAATCTAAGCACTTAGTGACCTGCACAACATTTGTTGTCTTTTGACTAACGTGGTATAACACTTTTCACGTGCAAGGCTTTTTCAAAGCTATTTGATAAGTACTGGTCAAGTACTATATAAATGTTAAAATCCATTATATTATGATCACTACAGTAGTGATCTGCATAGCAGAAAAGCTGCTGATTTTGTCTCCTTCTTTTCTGATGATATTGCCAAATGGAATTGTGGCAATCGCATCTCTTGGCAAGTTATCCTTCTTCACAATGGCTGTTCAGTATATCATAGGACATACATAAGTTGCCTGGCTCTGCTGGTTAGCTTCATACTATTCTTAAAACATGGTACAGTCAGGTTTTCTTTCACCATTTTTCGTCTTCGTTGTTTTAAAAGCATTTCACAGACAGACAGGTTACCAAGCCCTGTTTTTTATTTGCATTAATGCGCTTGACGCTGGGCCAACCACTGCCTCATGGTTTTGCATCCCTTTCTGGTTTTCCAGAATATCATTGACATCGGGTTTCACTGAAGCCACCAGCTCAGCACGGTCCATATGCATTGAGTATATCGTTGTCATGACCTAGTGCATCAAATGGCAGGGTAAACAAAATCGAGTGTAAATTGACTCTGGGGTTTGCTCTGGCCCGATGATTTCTATTTAAGCTCTTTGGCTAATATTTACGGGCATGTCATTGAATTTGAAATCCTTCCGTGAGTGAGTGATCTGTAATGGACTGGACCTGATTGGCTTTACGGATGGGATTATTCAGAAGTCCATGATTAAATTGTCATTGAAAAATGTTCATCTGAGGTCCATTTTATATGAGTGATCTAATCTTCAGTCTTTTCTGTTGTTGGCTTCATTTGCGTACTAGGTATTACTTTTCCTGTTTCAGACAGAACTTATGTGAATACTGTTGACAAAAATGTCGAAACATGTTCAAATATACTCTTGATGTAACCTACAGTTTCATATGAAACTAAGTTTTGACCTTACCCTGAAGATATTTGCTAAAATTTAACAGCTTTTTGGATTAGTCCTTTGTTAAGACAATATAATATGGAGCAGCAGCAGCCTGCATGCCAGGAATAGCTTTACAAATAAGCATGTTACTTTGGTGTTTTCTGGCCTTAGTAGTTAAAATGTCTGCCAGAAACAGTGTCAGTCAAAAAGGTTCTGTTAAAATTGATCCTGTTACATATAAGAATATTTTATTTAAATGAAGTTCATTGGCCCTAGGTAATAGTTCTAACATTTAGAACGTTCAGTTATTCCTGTTGCTAACATTGGCTGCTTTCAGTTTTCTACATGGTCCATAGTTTTGCATATTAATTTTACTGTTCCAAGTGCAGACATAGATATTGTTCAAGTCACAGAAGAAATCAAACACAATTAATCATGCAGCTGTGAAATTATTTGGGCTCCATTTTGGATTTTTTTTTGCTATATGCCTATATACCGTAGTTTGCCAATTAAGTTTTGGTGATTTAGAGAATTAAAACTTCCATGTTTCAGGTTTTTTGGCTCCAAGATGGTGAACTGGTTGATGTTCAGAAAGAAATTAATTTTATTATATCAAATGAAGGCAGTCTAATTATTAACCAAGCTCGACTAAGCGACTCTGGAAACTACACGTGCGGTGCTCAAAATTTGGCTGGAAGAAAACTGAGCGAATCTTCTACTCTCACTGTCTATGGTGAGCATACAAGTTTATTTTGTTTATTCCGCAAGGGAGAGGACTGCCCACCCACCCTCATATGCTGAGGCCAAGAAAATGGCTGCCTCTTGTACTAGCTCAAGGAACTGCTCTTCTTCTTCTTCTTATCTCATTAAAAGTTGTGAGAGCATGTTTTCAAATGCTGTCATATGATAGGATGAATCTGTATTTTCTATATATTTCCTGTCTTAAATGTCAGAGAAGTTTAAGCTTTCTGTCGCCAGTTGTCAAAATGTTAATGCAGGTGTCTATCATTAATAACAGCTTGACAGAAGGTAGCTTGTTTATCAGAAGTTTAGAGACTGATCCACTTAACAAGAATGTTTCTGATGTTCATTTAATGATGTCTCAGGGTTACAGAGGTTCACTTACATAAAAAAAACATGCCAGCAGTTCAGTGGATTGGTTATTTATATGATGTCTCCAGTGACTCTTTCTGGCTTACTTATTTTCTGCAGTTTTCAATGGCAGATATTGGCATTTGGAAATGTGATCTGCTGTGGCATGGCAGTGATGGAGTTTTGTCTGGGTGGCCGTGAAACTTTAGTGGGAGTTAGGGTAAAGTTTATTGATCTGAGATGATCTCTGATTAAGCGCAGACTCGTTTTACAAAGATCACTGTTTGCAGTAGGAAGGGCATCAGCAAATCTCAAAATGTCATTCCTTCACCGCAGCCTTCCTATCTGAGGTATCATGTAATGCTGGCTGTTTACATAGGCATAGGATTAGCTGGAAACTCGAGCAACTATCTTTCCTCCCTCTGTCTGATAGCAGGAGACTGTCTCTCTGCCGTGAGAGGCTATATCGCTTGAATGACTTTTTAAACAAGTATGTAAGACATCATGGTCTTGATTAGAGCATTCAATAGATTGTAATTGGATATCTGAGCATACCACAGAACAGCTTAAAAAGAGCCTCTGCCATTTTTCTTTGTGGTTTGATTACAGAGGGTGAGGCTAATCACGCTCTCATTTGTTTTTTTCTTTTAGTTAATGGGGGTTGGTCTTCTTGGGGTCAGTGGAGTGACTGCAGTGTACGTTGCGTCAAAGGACTCCAGCGCCGAACCAGACTCTGTAATAACCCGACGCCGCTGAATGGCGGAGCGCCATGTCTTGGAGATACCGTACAGAAAATACCATGCACCACCCTCTGCCAAGGTAAGAAACCCAATTTATATACTGATATTCTGACAGCATCTTTGTGACGTTCTTAACACATTTGTTAGGTTTTTTAAAGTCACTGAGATAATAGCGAACTGCTGTACATACATAAGCACACGCGTGGTTGCGTGTATGCATACATAAATACATGCAATTATAAGAATCTTTATTTTGCGTATTCTAAGTGTTTTATTGTGACTTGTAAATGATTCAAGTGTGATATGAACTTGATGAACTTGATGAGAAGAACACTGTTAAAACCTATAGTTTCCATTGATTTTCACTGTTATGCATTTCAAAAGTGACTTGAAATGTAACAACAGTCCAAAATACCTTGACTAGAGTCATCAGTAAACTTAAAAAATATGAACACATATCATGATCCTAAAATTACTGCAGTGGCTGCCCATAAACAGTTGAGTAACTCCCAGACTGGGCTAATCGTATACAAAAGTCTACATGTCAGTCAAGCTTATGATCTTCAGTCTATGCTGGTCTCTGGCTTTGTGCATGTCTTCCGTTTTGTCTTAATCTGGCTAAATTTCTGGATTAGGACAGATCCCGGTAGGCATGCTACTGGCTTTAGACTCTGGAGCCCTCTTTCAGTAACCGTTTGTTGTGCGAAGTCAGTCTATGTCTTTGAATTTTAATCGAAAACCATTTCTTTGTGAACTTATTTCTTTTATATCCTGTTTCCATGTCTTATGTCTTATATCAGATTCCCTTCTTGGCTTTCGACTGGACTTGCACTGGAATTTGGCATGCACAATAATTTTGCTTAGTATTGACCACTGACTGGTGCCTTCAGCATTATTACAGTGACGCTATATGAAGCTCTCCGATTATTATTAGTATTATTATTACTAGTATTATTATTATTATTATTATTATTGGTTTATGAAGTGTGAAGTTTTCATTGCTCTTGTATTTTTAGTTGTCTTTTGAGATTATCAGATGACATACCTATTGTTTTTTTTATGCAGGTGGCAGAAGTCCAATGTCTAGATAAGATTCGATTGTTGAAGATAAAATTCAAATGTTACTGAAAAGCTCTCAGTGTCTTTTATATGATCACAACTGAAATTTTGTGCACTGTTGATGACAGGGGCGCCTCGAGGCGTACGCACTTACGCAAGTGCGTACAGCGCTGAACGGCTAAGAAATAAAAATATACAACTAAAATAGTGATATATTATTAAATTGTAAAAGTATAATTAATAACTTAGGTAAACTAACAGTCTAACACCATCTAGTGAATTAGTAGGCAGCAGGCTACGTACGGTAACTTACTAAGCATTGTAGTGCAAGCACGTACGTCAGTGACGTAATTAGTAGGCTACGTACCGTAACTTACTAAGCATAGTTACTATAGTGCAAGCACGTACGTCAGTGACGTAATTATTTACAGCGGTTCATCAACTGCAAACCAAGCGCCAGGATTCCTTCGCCCAGTTATATGACGTAGCTACAGAATTAGCATCAAGATTAGACGTTGACGTACGGATGCCTTGAGTGCTTGGCTCGGGCAAGCAGCCTCAGCGTGCAAATGCACCATCACAAAGTGTAGGCTTAGATGAACACTTCAGAATTAATCTGCACAATCCTTTCTTGGATCACCTCGAACAGATATTCAAACACGTCTGTTGAATGCTCATGATCGAATTCAAGCTTCACATATACTACCTCAGAATGTCGGCTCCATGACAGATTCTCAGTGGACAAAAATTCAAGAAACTTACGAAAAGTTTATTTCACTACACAGTTTTGAGTGGAAAGCCCGAGGGGTGATAGATGAGGAGGAGGAGGAGAATGGAGGACAGGTTGCAGTGATGATGGCGGAATGGAGAATCTACGGAATTCAGAGGGGAGATCATTCCAGAGTCGTGGTGCTGTGTTGGAAATGGCACGGTTGAACTTGAGATGAGTAGTGACTGGAGGTCGAGAAAGACTGAGATAGGAGGATGATCGGGTGGAGCGGGTTTCCTGGATGGTGAAGAGATCACGGAAGTTTTCGGGTTGGGAATATTTTAGCGAGTTGTAGGTTAGTGATAGGACTTTGAAGTGAATTCGCTCTGGGATTTTTAACCAATGGAGTGATTTGAGGATGGGAGTGATATGATGATGTTTGGGCGTTCTGTAGTGACAGCTCTAAGTATAATAGTGAGTTTTGGATAAGTTGCAAATGCTTGATTTGGGTGGATTCAAGGTTGAGGAAGAGGGAATTGCAATAATCAAGCTTTGAATGAACAATGGAGGTAGCAATGTTGGAGGCAGTTTTAAGGTCAAGCATGCGTCGGAGGTCACGAATGTGCATGAACCAGGAGCGCGAGAGGTTGGAGATGTGGTTAGAGAAGGAGATATGTGGATCAAAAGTAATACCAAGTTTGCGGACAGGGGAGTCAGAGGTGAAGGTAAGGGAAGACGAGTCAGTAGATAGGTGTATGGAAGGGTCAGGAATTTTTCTTGATTTGGTCAGGAAGGCCTATGATGATTAATTCACTTTTGGAAAGGTTAAGGCAGAGGAAATTGGATGACATCCACTGTGAGATAAGGTTAACCACGTTGAGTAATTGTGTGATGGAGGATTGGAGGTGGAAAAAGAGCTTGGGGAAAAGGATATGTAGAGTTGGGTGGCATCTGCGTAAAGATGGTGGTCAACAGAGGAGGATTTTATGAGATGGCTTAATGGTGTGGTATAAAGGATGAAGAGGAGTGGACCCAGGACGGGAGCCTTACAGTCTTGTTGTCAAGACCTTAAACCTCAAGACCAAGACCAAGACCAAGACCTTGAACCTCAAGACCAAGACCAAGACCTTGAACCTCGAGACCAAGACCAAGACCAAGACTTTGAACCTCGAGACCAAGACCAAGACCAAGACCTTGAACCTCAAGACCAAGACCAAGACCAAGACCAAAAAATCGAAATCAGGTCAAGACTTCTAAAAATTGTAAAATCGGAATATTCGCTATTTTAATGAAAACATGAGTCTTTTATTTTATTCAAGCAAATTAACTTTAAATGCAAACTGCAGAGAAATTCGAATTTGTATTCAAAAAGTCCTTCATGGAAACTCTTATACCAAATGCCTTTTGTATTTTCTAAAAAACAATTCGCTCAGAATTTTCTGACCAAGACGTGCCTGGTGGGTCTCATAAATATTCCGCCATGTGAAAAAATACGTTCTACAGGTGCTGAAGTCGCTGACACACACAGAGTAGCTTTTCAAGCACTGAATGTAAATGTACAGATAGTGAGTCCTTTTGAAATCTTCTCATGGTTTATCATGCCGTCTGATACAGAATAACTGTTGCTGCTGCCAATGGGTTTTCCTGACCAACATTACTTGTATCCATCCATAGATATTGGTCATATGATGCAAGCAGGCTTGGTACAGAATTCTTGAGTTCTGTTAAATGACTGTTCATATTGACAGCCGGTCTTGGTCTTGGTCTTGCGAGACCAAGACCAAGACTTTGAACCTCAAGACCAAGACCAAGACCTTGAACCTCAAGACCAAGACCAAGACCAAGACCTTAAACCTCAAGACCAAGACCAAGACCAAGACTTTTGAAAACGAACTCGAGTGCACTCGAGACCAAGACCTTGGTCTCGAGGACAACAAGACTGGAGCCTTAAGGGACACCACAGGAGAGAGGGAGGGGTTGCGAGCAGTGGCTGGAGGCTTTAACAGAGAAGGATCGGGAAGACAAATAGGACTGTAACCAGAGTACAGCAGCGTCAGAGACGCCAAACCAAGTAGATAGTCGTTTAAGAAGGAGGCATTAAATACACGTTAAATACACGTTAAGTACACGTTACAATTGGTTCAACTGGGGATTTTAAAGAAATTTCCACTGGTGAGGATATTTTGAAAAAGGATTTTTTCGTGCGTAATTTTAAGTCAAAATGCACTAAATCAGAGAAGTTGGGAAAAATACATATATTTGTAGCTAATGCAGAAAGCGCCATAATGACTCATTATTAATGAGGATTTCAACTTCAAGCCTCAAGGTTATAATAAAGGTCATAAGACTACGTACGCGTGGTCTCATGCACTGGCGGCGATCTCGCTTGACAGGTTGGGGGACACGGGACACTTTGGAACTGATCTGGTAAAAAAAGGGGGTTAAAAAAATTTCACGCTCACGGGCGATAATAATCAATTGACCTTTTCCTGTTATTTCTTCTAAATTTCAGGAGACAACTGTATACTGTGTTCTTCCACTGCTAAAGGTGGGGGTCTTGTCCCCCTCGATTCCCCGGGATCGCCGCCCATGGACTCTCAGGCCTGTTGTGCGTACACCAAAAAAATCCTGGAGGCGCCCCTGGTTGATGACGACGTTTTTAAAAATGTAATTTTTGCTGTCCTCTGCCACCCTTCAGGCTTGCCGTGCACCCCGGGCAGTCCACCACTCACTCCCCTAAGCTATGTCACTGCCTACATCTGTTGTTTCTAATTTTATAATGACTCAAAGAGTTAACAGTCAATTTCCATAAGCTTATCTGATTCAGTTTTAGACAAATTTGTGTGTGTATAATGTATATGTTTATATGCACAGGCATATATTGCAGCTTATATATCAATAATATTTACTTATTTATGGTTCTTTGGGCTGCTATCTTGACTTCCTGCACATACCAGACATATACAATCACATATCTTAGTGCGACCTTGCCTGAAAAAACCTTCACAAAGTTGGAAAAATTATTAACCAAGAAATTGACTCAGAAAGTCGTTACACATGAAATGGGTTCTAATCTGTTCTGTACAAACTTTTACAGAAGTTTATAATATATCAATCAGAAATCTGTTATTTGACTTTAGGTTATATGACTAAGTTTATTTGTGAAAAATCAGTCTAAATTTTAGGTTAGCTACAACTCGTGATTTTTTAAAAGCATTTTTTTATAGAGGGGTTTACGTTTATATAGTTGTAACTATTTTCAAATGTGTAATAAAAACATGCGGCATATGCTAAAATATTTAGCATTTCTAGCCAAATGCAATGTTAAGCTCTTTTCGAATTTTTCTGACTGTATTAAAGTTTTCTCAGTCACCATCACAAATGTTCTCATAGTGATCCTGGAAAGAATGTCCTTAAATGCAAAATTTATACCCAATACTAATGCTATAGCTGGAGGTATTTCGTGATGGTAATGGTGACGTACAATGATATTAATAGTGATGATGATGATGATGATGATTATGATGATGATGATGATTTGATGATGATGATGATGATGATGATGATGATGATGATGATGATGATGATGATGATGATGATGATGATGATGATGATGATGATGATGATGATGATGATGATGATGATGATGATGATGATGATGATGATGATGATGATGATGATGATGATGATGACAACAACATTGACGATGAGGGTAATATGTACAGCTTATTGGTATTTTTATAAAGATAAACTATTTGTGATATTTGTAATTTTTGGTGGCCAGCCTCATTAGAGATAGTTGTGAGCAATTTTGTTCAGTTAGTAATTTTCAGACAGAGGCTTTGTAGAAAGTTGGTCTGAAATTGATTGATCCCTTGGCCTTCCATCCAGTAGAATGCCACATCGAACTAGAATTGACTTCTCTGAATCTGCTTTAATTTAATTCTGATTTTGTATTGTTCTCACTCAAGATTTTTGCTTTACATGATTCTCTTTCATATTTACCGGTTTCTTCATAATGTATAGCTTGTTTTTTTATATTTTAGTGGGACTTGTCCCTTAGGGACATCCTTTTATAACACTAAACTGATAACTGTTGTTTTCTGTCACTGTTAATCTGCAGTTTGTGTGTTGTAATAAAAACGGATTTGATTTGATTGATTTGATATATTAGAATTGTTGCATAATACTTTTAAAATATAGATTAAACAGTTTAGACTTGCACAATAATTTAATTTTGACGGATGCTTATTTAATTTTCAGCACTGTCACATTGCTGTGTTATAGCCATCTTTCAAGGGAGGCATGATGATCCAAAACCTGGCAGTGTCTTTTTACATTGCCTCTCCTCCTTCTTCTGCAGATGATAAAATATGTCAGTAAACTGCCTTGTGGCATTGGGTGACAATCATAATCAATTGTAGATCTGCTAGGCTTTCTTATGATACTGGTTGATATAGGTTGATTAATGTTGGCAGGGTGGATGAATGATGGAGGGTGACTGTTTTTCCCTTCTGCCTATAGGGCTGGTATTTTTCCTTCTTGCCATCTTTTACTTGTTATCTTCCATGTCAACATCAAGCAACCCCTTAGGGAATTCATCTTCTATGGTACTTGACATTTAGACATAGTTGACACAGTCCCACAGTGTATTATATGTCTTGTGCCACTTATGGAAATGAAGAGTTATAGCATTAAGATATCCATACTGCAATCATTAGGTCACACTCTGCATTTATTAGGACTGTCTTCACTTGGAGTGTATTCACTTCCACTTATGACTTCTTTCAGTGGCATTGATTCATATATTATTTATAAATGCAGTCAATTGAGGACTGCTAAGCCAGAGGGTCCCTGTTCTGTTCAGGTGAAGTTATGTCACAGTGCTTACTGCTGATTGAATTCAGTCTCATGGGCTCTACCCTGTTCAGTGTACACAATGGACCACTGTCTGAGTTTATCCACACGGAGGGAGACCGGAGACAACCCTGGCCATATGTCATCTTGTCCCCTTTAAGTATCTCCTAAGCCTTTACAGGCTTCATGGTGGACTCTGCAGAAGATGGACTTGCAGTTAGTCTGTTGACAACCAGCAAGAAGGCTTATAATGTTTGGTAGCTGAAGTTATATGCTTGCTATGAATTGGATATTCATTAGTTGGAGGTTATGTGACATTAGTTAACTGGTGAGATATACCCTTAAGAGGATATTTGGTAATAGTTAATAGTTAATAATTGACAAAGCCCTTATAGTCATGGTTGAGTAGTTTGTCACATGTGAATCCTATAGTGTCAGTCATCTGCCATTCCCCAACTGTAACTAAATCTTTCATTGGCCGGCTTGCATTTGAGCCGCCTTTGGTCATCCTGTTCTCTTGCAAAGAGCGACACTGATTAGGCTTGACCAGTCCAGCTCCCGGGGTCAGCATTGTTAGCTCTGGGTGCACGGTAAGGCCTGGACGTCTGGAGTTTATGTTTCTTCTATTTCCTGTTCCACAATTGAAAACCTCTGACAGATGTTGGAAACCTGATTGAATCTGACAGAATGGAAGTCTGATTCTAGTGACACTGGATCTGGCTTTGTTCCATTGGAACTCTAGAATAGACCCAGTTCAACAAGAGGTGGAACAAACTGATAATGAGTGCCTAAAGCCTTCTCGGATCAGCTTAATTTCCCTTGAATACTATTAATCCACTGGACCAAAAGATGCCTCAAGTATTACCCCATTGCAGCTGATGTGATGCATTGTCCATTCAACACACGAGGAGGGCCATTCTTTAACCTTTGAACTGTTAAAAGACCCAGCATGATCCTAGTCAGATAGCTGTAGGCAGGGATTTGTCTTGCTACGGCCACCTGCTGGTAGTGGAAAGTGTGTATACCTGAAGCAGAAGCACCTGGCTGTAGTGGATTATTGGTGATCTGATCACCAACATTATGCACCTTCAAATTTCTGGTGACTTGTGTCATTCGATCCTGACATGAGTCTGATGACACGGAAGCTTTTCGATCCTGTCAATAGATATAAGCCATGCTAATTATGCTAATTATGCTGCTGCATTTACTGCATATTAATGCATTCAGACCAAACGGTACATAATAATCCCTCTGCTGTATTTCTTCTTCTGACAGCAGTCTGCCTTTTTAATGAATTGCTCTTGTATTTTTAGTTGTCTTTTGAGATTTTCTGTGCTATCAGATGACATAGCTATCGTTTTTTTTATGCTGGTGGCATAAGTGCAATGTCTTGATAAGATTAGATCGTTGAAGATAAAATTCAAATGACCAGTGGAGACAAGTGTGTTGAAGATCCTAGACACAATCTTGTTTTCTGCTGCTTATTTATAAATACGAATTGTTAATATTTTAATGATATTAGCTCAATTAATTTTTAGTGGATGGATACTGGTCGACTTGGTCTTCATGGTCCACCTGCAGTTCGGATTGCAAGCACCACAGACGTCGTCTGTGCGATAGCCCAGCTCCCGAGAATGGTGGTCATTACTGTACGGGTAGTGACCTGGACACGTCAAACTGTACTGGAGGAATGTGCAAAGGTCAGTTGATCAGATTCAGTTTTGACTCTGGTCAGTCAGTGGTCATTTGAAACTGTTATGTCTTTATTATCTTTCCATTCTTAACTGAAGACGCTTTTGTTTCAGTGTGTTTATTCTCCTTAGACTGCCTTTCTTCTGTCTCTTTAGACTGACCCTTGGCATTGATCTGATTGCGTTTTGTTTTGGAGTGCCATGGATGCCTGCTGCATTAATGTAATGGTGGTATCAAAGTTTTAAGATTTGATAAAGTTGTTTACTCAGGTTTGATCTTGTCACCATTGTTAATTTCATGAGACTTTTCTGAAGAACACATAAATCTATTAAAATGATATTTAAAATTAAAAGTTGCCATATGCCTATAGCGTTTCACTTTTCGATACCACCTTTATCACACATTATTCTTTAAAAGATTTTCTTATTAGTAATTTCTGTTTCTTTGTTATTGCAGATGTGTTTGGAAGTTATGATGGCAGTTTGGTCGATGAGCGATTACGTAAGTTGTTAATTTAGTTATGCGTATAATATTAATGAATAATTGAATATGTTATACATATGCTGAAGTTATGCTACTAAGACAAAGACATAAAGTGCCAGTTTTATTACAACAGAACTTTTTGTGTGAAAACAGTGAATTGATTTCATATTGCATAAAGCAGGTTTCACTTAATTGCCTTTTCCTACATCAAATGCATGATGCTTTCCATATTAAACTACATAATAATTATTATTAAATTATATGCTGACTTTGGATTAAACTTTGAATCCTGTATTAAATTAACATCTCTAACACTTAAGCTTGCATAATCATTTTGGTTTTCAAAATAGCTATTTTCAGTCAGTTAATGCTTATTTATTTGGAATATTCTTTTAGTGTGAATTTATACCAGTGGTTTATTCATAGCAGCAGCTGAAGCAGAAAAAAGTGGCTTTGCAATCTACATTGGTCTTGGTGGTGCTCTTCTTCTGCTACTTATTGTTGCTGTGGGCGTAATCATTCTCCTGCGAAGGCATCGGACTCGACCACATGGTTAGCTTATCAGAAATTCTTATTTTTTTTTCATTCATAAGTAGTAGGCTCTGGACTTTTTTGCTAAAAAAAAACTCTCCAGTAACCTTTATCAAAGCTGTTAATTTAGATAATTTTGTGTGGCTGTTCTTCAAATTGTTCCCATTGTGTTGGAACTCATCCAAGAGCAATGCCATGTTCTTTAAATGCATAAGAACAAATTTAGATGAAATGAGAGATGTCTAATGATGATGTTCATTGTTGGCTGTTATTTATATTTTTTGTCTTCAATTGTGTCATAGGGTTCTTTTGTCAAAGTCTGAAACATTATTGAACTTACTTTGGGACTGTTGGTTATAGGACTGGTGGGTGCTCCTGGCAACTATAGTAATGCTGTCTTTCATGTAGTTGCCTTAGGCAAGATTTACCCAGAGTAAGAATGGGTGTGTTGAAATGGACCCAATTTAAGTGGTTTGGTTCAGGGTACAATCAATTGATCTCTTAGATTTGTTATTGGTTCTGAAGAAATAAATAAATATAAATGCATGAGCAATTATGGCTTACCTCTTTGATGGATCTGGAATGAACTTTATCAGCTAGCAAAATTATGCAGTTTCTTGGCTAAAGAAATGATTGTCCTTTTAACTTCTTTACTTAGTAAGATGGTCTGTAATGGTAATGCTACTTGGTTTTTTCACTTTGTGTTTTGTCACTGATTGTATTTAAAGTGGTAATGTTTGAAATGGCCTTTATTAATTTTGCTTAAGATTTATTATAATTTTTTTTATTATTTATATTTTGCAGCGACTGATGATAAGCAGCCTTCCAAAATTAGTCGAGGTAAGTTTAATTTATGATGACATTTTATAATTTATTTGATATAGAGTAATCGTTATTTCTCACCTCAGCAGGCAATACAAAAAATTATCTAAGTTAACATAGCTGTGTGCTGCTCTAAGTTGACAGTGATCTATGGCTCCAGGAATGAGGGTGAATGATTTTTTAATTTTGTTATCTTGAGGCAGTCTGTCTTCAAAGCTGTCATAGCATTTGCTTTGAATGCTCACAAGAAAAGAAAGCAGAATGTCTGTATGCAACGTTGTAAAGAAAGACTTGCAACTATTCAGTAATGTTTTGCTACATTACCTGGAGAATAAAAAGTAGGCAAAGCTGAAGAAATCAGTACACATTGCTAAGGTTGGTTTTGAATCTGACACAATATTTTTATTCAGCATAGCATGCTCTACTTATGAACATGCCCTTCTGGGTCTGGCAGATGTTTTGTAGACATTAGTTACCATTCTTTTATGTTTCATGCACTTGCTAATTGTATAACATGTTTGTTAGCCGCTGTGCGTTTGCAGGCGGATCATTAAAGTACTTACTTACTTACTTACTTACTTATGTGCTCTATGTGGTACTGATTATTATTTAAGGTATGGCGTTGACCCCTGACCTGACAAAAATGGCTGTCCTGATTCCAAACAAAGACAACAACAGTGACAGTCCAAACAGCAGCAACAGTTCTGGTTGCTCAGAGAAAACTGCTCGAGACAGTATGATCAGCACACAGAGACTGCTTCCGTGTCTCGGAACAACGGACTTTGGTCAGCTCACTCTTGGTCGAAATGTCTCTGGACCATCGGACTGCAAACCTAACAACCGGCCCGCCACCATTTCTTGTCAGCTGCCAACTAACATAGATCTTAATGCCCTGGTGTGGACAATGGTTGGACATGAAGGTGGAAGGCTCACATTACCTGACTCAGGTAAGTTCAAACTTTTCTTAACTGAGGTATTTGTACGTCATTTTAGTAGTACAGAACAAGAGCTTAAAGAAGTTAAAAATCATTTATTATAAATCAAAGTAAAAACATTCTACATAAGGATTTTAAACATTGTAATAAATAATTTTACAGGTCTGATTTTACAACTAACTCTTTGATTCGTGATGTTAAAGCAGAATAATGTTTCTCCAAATATTTCAAGAAGCAGTGAAGGTGAAAGACTGAAAAGGCAAGTTTGCTTATTCCTTTAATTTATAACTTCTTGTGATTATCATAAGTAGGGTGCATTTTAATTGCAGGCTATGGTTGGTAATGCATAGTAATTTATTTCTTTTTCATTTTCTAGATGTAAGCATGACTATACCTCAGGGGGCCATACCCGAAGGCCAGCGATCCGAGATTTTCTTGGCTGTGTCAAGAGATGATAAAGATCGTCCAAAACTTACAGGTAAACATCTGCTTTTTAATTTTCCTATTTATATGCGGATATTTTATCTAATTAATTGTTTTAAATGTGATTCTATATATATCAGATGTTTGCTTTTTCTTCCAGACTTATCTTGATTTATCTCCTATGAGTTGTGTAGCCATTTATGAAGGTTTTATGAAAACATTTTTCTGTAGATGTTCAGACTGTGTTGAGTCCTGTTATTGTGTGTGGACCTTCAACACTGCAACTTGCAAAGCCTGTCATTCTGTCATTTCCACATTGTGCCAGCATCAAGCACGGCCAGTGGATGTTGTCAGCGTATGCAAGCGATTCACCCTACGAAGAACCTCCATCATGGCATGTGAGTAATCCACTTACAGATTTGGAAAACAGTACTTAGTATCATTAAATTTTATTGTGCTACATTTCCATGCAACTTGTTTTACATCTACCACCCTTAAAATATCACTTCAAATCACTTTTAAGTTAATCATTGCCAGATTTAGACATTTCTATTTACTTTTTTTGTTTAAGATTTAGAAGAAAAAATTGTGATGCAAGTGTGACACTGTGGAACTAACTGGACTCTTGTGATCACAAATTTAATATAATGGCAACATTTTGAATTAGTTAAGTTCTGTAAACATTTTTTAAAAATATTTTTGAATCTATAATAGAGGCTTTGAAGAAGAATAAGTACACGAATTTGTGTTATATTCAAGTTCACTACTGAAGTATTCAATTAAAAAAATTATTCTTGATATTAAGATAAATTTTTAAAAAAATTAATTTTCGTCTTGCTCTAGAAAAGTGTTGTATGTGTTTCAGTGCATTTGCACTTTGGGTCAAGAGACAATTAACACTCCTGTCTATATCCAGACGGATATGGCACAGTGCCACATAATGACTGACAGTCTGACACGGTATACGCTCATCGGAGAACCATGCGTAGGTGGCAAAGCGGTAAAGATACTGCGTCTGGCAGTGTTTGCGCCATGCATGCTGTCCTCTGCTGACTACAATCTCAGGGTTTACTTTGTTGAGGACACACAAGATGCCCTGGAAGTAAGTAACACAGTCGAGTATGATTTACAGATGTAAATTAGCAAATTAATTAATAGTTATAAGATCCACTTTAAGAGTTATCAATAAGTTTCTGTGAATAATGTAAGTAGGTGCATTGTATAGTTGAGCTTGTGCCAGATGTGGCAGCTTGCTTGTGTTGCTACTGTCATTGCTACTCCACCATCTATTTTTTTGTAACTGGTTGTTGCAGTGTGCAAACCTCATTATCGTCAATAAACAAATATATATATATGTATGTATACATATATATATTATATATATATATGTCAGGCCATAGCAAAAGTGCTTTCACTTGTTCAGCAACTAAGGCAATTTCAGATACTCCTTGCAATCTGTGTTATGGAATAATGAATGTGCCTGAGTCAGCTGTGGGCCTGATTCATCTGTGGCACACTAATTCAGTCATCGACTGCTGATTGCTGCTGACAGCAAGGTGTTCTTGGCTGCAGCAGCAGTAGTGATCTTTTCTTTTCTCTGCCATGTCTTTATTTGCTTCTGTCATTGTCTACTTATCCCTACCCAGTATTCACGTGTTCATGCCTGTTGCTAAGGATAGTTACAATAGGGCAACGATCATTAGGCTTCCTGCTGAGACGAGACCAAAGGTGTTCTTATTCCTTCTGGCTTCCTGTCCTTGTGGCGCTTATCGATTTCTCGTCCAGTTCATGTTGTTGCCTGTCATTCTGACAATAATTCTCTGACCCTGTTGCCTTCTTTCATAACTGTTGTGCGTTGTTTTATGGATAATTGTGGCATATCAGATTTATTCTCATTATGTATAGCACATAAACAGTTCACAAACTCAGAATACAAGAAGCTACTGGAATATCTGAAAGAGAATCTAACAGAATCCAAAAGCAATGCTAATTATGCATAACTTGATGCCTATGCTGTGATGTGTGTTCATCATGTACATTGTACCTTCAGATGTGCTGATTAGTCCAGGTCTGCAAACAGATCTCAGCATTTGTTACTGCAAGAACCAGATTAAATTGTTGTCATCCAATGCTCAGCTATTATGCCCTCATATGCCAAGGCTAAGAAAATGAAGTTGCTGACACTTCATATCTGACAAGTATCTAATCCATCCTACGAACTCACCAAAACCTCACCTCTTGCTATCTCTCCACAGGTCTTTCACTCAAAACTGAAAACACTGCTCTTCCACAAATCCTCTCCTGATTCCTCCTCTTATCCCTACCTCCCTCGCCGCTTCAATTCTAAACACCACCCACCTTAGCCGTCTGACTGTCTGCCTGACTGACCCCTTTGAATCTTGACCTGGAACCGATTTCACCCCCTGTCTATCGATTATGGTTTGACTAAGCACTTGTGAATAAGCTGATTCCCGCAACTTCGCTTTTTTGGGTGCTGTAGAAATCTCGAGATTACTATCACAATTGGTTGCCTCTCATGAGGAGCTCCGATTATTGGTCTTCTGTCTTCTCGTTGACCTTATCTATGCTCACATGTAAATACAACTGTACATGTATGCTCCCTTTAAAATGCATGTACACTGACTTGTATCTATTATGATGTAATCCATAGACATGTCTGTGTAACTATTTTAGGGTGTGTTACTTGTTGAGCAAAGACTGGGTGGTTGTCTGTTGGATCAACCCCAGCAGATTCTGTTCCAGTTTGGTGGTGCTAATCTGTGCCTAGCAATCGAGGAATTGGGACCTGGTTGGCGATTCAAAATGCCCGCAAATTACCAGGTACGGTATTTATATTGTCATTTTCCACTGACGCCAAATTGTTTGAATAATCGAGGACTGTGAAGTCAGAAATTATGACAATCATGTGTTGCAGGGGAACGTGTTGCTAGTTGTTGCCATGTAATGGCTAGGTAAGGTACAGAGGAAACTTCATTCCTGATTTAGAAATTGGAACACTGTGTGAGGTGTCTGTCATCATTACTGAGTTCTCACACAAAGGTTTTGATCAATTTACGGTTGCTGTTTGTATTGACCTCTGCTTCCATCTCATGTGTAGCTGATGACAGTAATTTTCTGCTTGCATTTTACTGAGTGTGGGTCACATGATGCAGCCCTGTGATTTTTCCCCTGGCTTTTTGCCCAGAGGGCGCCATGGGTAATTAAGCTGATCTGAATGGCTGGGCACAAGTCTATCACAGCTTTGCCATATGCAAGGGGAGGAGAAAATTGCAGGAAATTGGACGCTAATGGTGCACAGGATACTTGGGGGGTCTTTGGAAGAGTCTCCTCTGTCAGTATTTGTGGGAAGAAACTGCTTGACAGGTCATGTCAGAACTGACCAAGTGGATCAGTCATGCTTTCCCTCTTGTTTCTATGTACTTTGTTACTTTTGTTTTTTTAATTTAAAATTAGTTGTTTAAAAAGCAAGGAAATAATTAGATTGTACAATTACATATGAAAATATGGAGAATTTGAGTAATGCAAAATGCAGTTATTTCAGTTCCAGAGGACAATGATTATGGTTCAATTATGGTGAGAATCGTAAAATTTTCTTTACACAATTTGCAATCCAATCAGATTCAAATGTATTATGAAGATGTTTTTCTTCCTGTTCTTGCCAAATGAGGGAAAGATATACAATACAATACAATACAATACAATAAATCTTTATTGCAACCGAGTAACAATTCAATTCAGTTCATAATACAAATCAATTCATAACACAATTCATAATATTACATAATACATTCAATACATTCAATTTTTTCAATTTAATCATTTTTTTTACATAGTCAGCGGAAAGCAAAAGGGAAAGCCCAAAGGGACCAAGGTCCCGCTAGAGGGCCACCTGAACATATAATGTAAATGAAACATTTATGACTGCAAGGGTACAATTAATTTCCTGGTATCTTAATCTATGTCGCACAAAATCATTAGTGTCGTACAATAGGGTACGACTAAAAGTAGTGAAGTAATCATCTTAACTAAATTTAACTAATCTTAACTAAGCCCCAAGGAGAGTCCGGGGGCCAATAAACGGTCCTAATGGGACCGAGTGGGTCCTCCGCGCCACAATCGCCTCCCTCCACGGGAGGGTAAAGGAATGATGGAAGGATCTGCAGGTCGATTAGGCACTACGCACCATAGAATGTAGATAGACTCTACAAGGTCTGTAGGTCGATGTGAGGTGTTAAGAGACTAATAGACGACTGCTGGTAATATTAGGAAATTTAGAATGAATAATAATACAAGAAGTTGTTTCCACATATTGTTATGTAGGTATGATGATTGTATTAAAGTAACAGAATACTGGTATGATAATTGTACTGAGAATTATTGCACATGCTTTTAATCAATGGCTCCAAAGGGTGGTGATTAAGAATCTTCTCTTATTTCCAGCTGAGCTGTGCAGTGTAGCTGCATAGTGATGTAATTCATGGAGCCTTGTTATTCCTCTGGTCTTTGATTTCATACAAAAGCCCAGTGCTTAGTCACCCAGAACTTGATCCTGTGGATGTAGTAATTAGGGCTAATCTGTCTCTTTGACCAGTGCATGGCTTTTGTTAGGTTACATTTGACTACAATAGACCAGACAAGCTCTCTGCAGACCAATAAGACCTGATTCTATTCATAGTTCAGTAGTTTTGACTATCAGACTCTTTGCACCAGCGCCCTACCTGCTTTATTTCATTATCACAGACATGTTGTCATTCAAAGGTCCAGGTTTGGACTGTACTGAATGACTTGTGGTTTTGCTTTTGTATGCAGCTTTGATTCTTTTAAGGCACCACAGAAGTAACGTTTATATAATTTAGGAAGTTAATAAAAACATTGTCATGTGAGATGAAGGCAACGTTCATTTCTGTAATTCTTTCTTAACTGCATCACTTAATATGAATCCAGTGCTTCTATTAGTCCTCGTGGTTCACAAATACATGAAATTAACCAACAATTTTTGAAACCAACAGTCCTTTTAGACCAACTGAGACGTTTAAGCTTACTTCATCCATGACAAGCTGTCTACTTTTTCTGCAAAATTTTTCTCTGGTACAGGAAATTCCATTTCGACATATTTGGAATGGAACGCAGAATGGTCTGCATTGTTCCTTCAGCCTTGAGCATATCGATCCGTCCGAACAGCGACTGTCCTGCAATATCCGCGTTTTCCAAACGGACCTACTCGGCAATCAACAAATCCTTCGTATTAAGCACTCTCTTAATGAGGTTTGTTACCAGTATTTTACAACCATTTTCGTAGTATATGAAGAATGTTATATTTTTATTATGTGGTGAAAATTTATGTAGCACCTATTCTGAAGACAGGCACTAAGTTCACAGCACTTGGAATTTACCTGCAAAATTGAAAATAATTTCTGAACATTTATTAACGAATTTTTCATGCATGTGGTCACACAGAAATGTGAATCTGGCACATGGTTTTATAACATTAAGCACTTCTAATGTATACAACTAGGAACATTATGATTTATAAATTTCTCTTATGTTGGCATCTAATCCGAAAGGAATGCCTTAGCGACACCTTAGTTATGCTAAATTTGAATCATTCCACTTGCCAACAATACTTTCCATATTCAGAAGCAAATTAATTATACAGCTGAGCTTGGGTCTGACTTCCAGAAGTTTTGTCACGAGTACTTTTCTGGTGGAAACATTGCAGTTTCAGTGGTTTTTTGCTTCTTCGTCGTGTCTGTATGTGTTTCTGACAAGACTTCCTGTATTACATAACAGACCGTAGTAGCTTAGGTAAACCCGGCTGTGAAATAATTTGCAAAGTCCCTTTTTTGTTAGAACTACCTGTATATACAACCGTGTGGGATCCACGGATGCTTTGTGTCTGCAACATGTTCAATTTCACAGGCAATAATGTTTAATGATACGGTACTCAGCAGAATTCTGTTGTCACCCAGTGTGGAGGGGCATTTATGTGCACCCCATGCCTGGAATGGGAGTGGGGAAATTAATGGAACCCTCTGGGGCAGCTGTTCTCCTCCTCCTTCTCCTCTCCTCTTCCTCATTGTTGACATGACCCTGTAGCTGACTGCCTGCCCTCTTATCAGAGGTAGTCATGCTAGGCTGGTTCATGAAATTGCTATTGATGAAGTTCAGGCTAAATAATTGAGGTCACCTCGTGACAAGACATCATCCTCTGCCTAACTGCCCTCCAGCAATTTACACCAAAGTACTGAGCAGTTACAGAACCAAGCAGGCAGACCTTTGATTTATTGGATTTGCTCGTTTTTGCATCAGTTCACTACATGGCATTTTAATCGTTTCCCATAAAAAAATCAAATCATACAACTCCACTTAAGAATTTAAAGCGGAGTTGTAGTCTCTGATTTACCTTTAATGTGATGCCAAGTGTTAAATCAACATGCTAGAAGTTTACAAGTGGGGCCAATAGCCCCAAACGTGCTGTTTGAACGAAAGCAGCACACAATAATTATGATAGTTACTGCTTTAAAAAATCATTTAAGTCTGTTTAATAATGTTTCAGTTAGACTGTGAAGAAACTAATAAGTACATAAATTAGTAAATAATAAGTAAATACTACCCTGTTTTCGTAATAGAGAAGAATAGGCGTTAAGTTGGAAAACAAGTTAATTGCTGGTATGTAATTTGAATTGTAGAATCTCCTCTCTAGTCCGTCGTCATGTCATTCTATGCTTCGTCCTCCGCAACAGCGTCTGACTACAGTCAATAGCAATGGTTTTGTTAACCTAGATCAGCCAAACAAAGTATTCAGGTGTGTTGGATTTTGCAAATTAGGGGTCATCCATAAAGGACGTCTGCAATGAGGGGGAAGGAGGGGTTATTCAAATGCAGACAAATTCGGACAAAGGGGAGCGGTATGACCAGTACAGACAGCCGCATCAGAATTTTTTAATTTGATAGTTTTTTAAACACCTCCTTGTTTCAACCTTCCCTGAGAGAGAAAAAGGGTCAGTGAAGCTATTGCCTAAAACCGTTTAAAAAGGCAGGTAGCTAAACATTTGCTTACTCCCTACATTAGTAATTGATTTTGTTGTTTTAAAATGCAGTATTTGATGTAGTACACTGTTTACTTTTCAGTTTTAAATAGCATGTACTTGTTGACATTTTAAGTAACATGATTTTAAATGATATAACTGGTAGCATATTAATGACATTAGTCACTATGGTGGTTTTTTGCATTCATTGGCTTTGGCATGCAGACGTCCGCAAAGGGGGAGGGGTAAGGCCAAATTGCGGGCAAAGGGGAGGGAGGGGTCCAAAGTAGGGTATAGTTTACAGACGTCCTTATGGATGACCCCTTAGAATAACTGAGAGCTTAACAGATTTGCTCATCTGTCACAGCTACTGTTATAATTAACAGTTCAAAGCAAAGTTTCTTGATAATATTTTGACTTATTCTGTTAAAGAATTAAACTCTACAAATTATGTGAAAAGAACACATTCTTATGAAGGTTAATAATATGCTGATATGTAAAATGGTTTCTTATACATATGTTAGGGTGTTAGGGTTTTTCTGAACGAGTAGGCAGTAATATAAATGTGAATATAAATTGTTTTAAAAACATCATCTATAAAATATTCCCTTGCGAAGCCATTTTAAGACCTGCATTAATTTCAGAATAACTTAAATAGTATTTCCAGCATGCTTTGTTCTTCTTTTACCACGTAGCTCTAATGCTCTTTTGTTGCCAATGCAGTCATGTGATTATTTTGTATCTTGCTTAAACACAGGTTACCAGTTCACATCAAGAGTAAATTATCTGCTATTCTTGATCCACCTAACTCTCGTGGTAATGACTGGAGAATGTTGGCCCAAAGACTAAATGTAGATAGGTATGTAAACTGCCTGTATATTTATATTTTTAATGTGTGAGTTGCCTGTTTTATTTAACAATAACTAGAATCTTCAAGTACAATGTGCTTTGTTTGAGTTGCGCTATGCTATGTAGCAAGCAAGTCGATAGCACATGTGACTGCTTTTGAGAAGTCCAGTGACATATGTGTATGTGCCTTCAAGAAGAAGAGCAGTCCCAACAGACTAAAACGATCAAGCATAAATTAGCAGGTTCGCCTGTGATGTCTGATTGTCACCCCAAATATCTTTCTCCACCTTTTATAAATCAGTTCTGTTAAATTGATGGAGTTGCCGGCAGATGCCCTACTCACACAATTCTCCACATAAATTAATCAATCCAGGACTAATTATGTACTGTGAATGTTATTAATGGATTCGCCGGTCACTTCTACTTGGTTATTGTAGACGTTATTTATGGTTGTCCCACGACAATAACACAATAACGTTTTGTAACCACTATTGTGTTTCTGTCTGACCTCAGGTATATCAATTACTTTGCCACGAAACTCAGCCCCACTGAGCACATTCTAGATCTCTGGGAGGCAAGACATCGAGAAGACTCCGCTATCACTGACCTCATGAACTCTTTACGTGTCATGGGCCGGATGGATGCAACAAGTCTAATTGAAAATGAACTTGGTATCGGATCGTGGCTATAGGCCAAGCCCTAGTCCACCGTAACAACTCTATATAAATTATTTTTCACGACAGCTAGTTTCGTTTGTGTATCACCAACTGTGTTTGCCTGTAAAATGTTTTTGGTTGCTTTGATGTTGGTGAAAAAGGCGTTTTTGTGTCCGTATTAACTCTGAGTGACAGTTATATAACATCTTTGGACTGTGTACATTTCTAGCCAGATCGTATGTTATTGCCTTTACATTTTGGTAAATGTAATTGCTCAGTAGCTGTAGCTGCAGTAAAACCTAGAGACTATTTCAAACTTGATTTTGGAGACAAGAAAATCAATGGCTATCCTTATTGGCATCCACCGTCTAGAAGTCGGTGGAACCTGATACATGAAGCATGCAAAAACCATGGTGTGCAAGATAACATTAAATACCTTCCGAGTTTTAATGTGCGAACGTGATATTTGTTAGGCCTAGATGGTTTAACTTTTGAATTTTAACATATGATCCATATTGCCATGTATTTTTGTACATAGTTGAAATTTGGTGTCACTTCAGTGATACTGGATTTTGGTACTGAGTTGTCAGTTTTTTGTACCAGTATACAAACTGCTCATGTGGTCTCAGGTTAAGATGGTTACCAACAGTTTAATGACACGTAATGGCACGAACAGCCACTGAATTTGTTTGTAACATTTCTCACTGTTTGCATGGCATAATTAACTATGTTCATATCTCAGGTTAAGAGTTAATCAGTTTCCTGTTTAACGACTCTGTATCATAACAAAGATAATTAGTGTTGCTCCCCTCCTTTATCCAGGCTTGGGACTGGCACTACCAGAGTACGGAGTTTCAGGTTAAGAGAGGAAAACTTTTCTGTTAATTCAGGCTCCTCTGTATAACCAAAGGTGTTGTCTCATACAACTTTATGCCAGTGAATACAGTAATCCTCTCTGGAAAAGTCCAGGAGTAGCTTGACAATTGCCTGGAAAGCAATTTATTTTTTGTAGGATGTAGTTGCGATTGAAATTTATTTAATGCCGCTCAAACAGCAAAACAAGAGGAGCATGTATCCATTTCTTAACCCTGGAGCCAAGCATGTTTACAGTACGATTTTCTTTACAGATGTAAAGGAAACTGTACATTGAGATGCATGGGCAAACTGACTATGCTAGTATTTTATTTAAATGTTTTGATAAAGACTCTACTTGATGTGTGGTAATTGTATTAACTGGTTCTTTGCAAACATAATAATCATTGGCAGGACGAGTCGCCGTTTACAATTCTGTAATATATAAGCCTATGCATTTGATCTTTGTAAGTTTTTACATACGTTCATAAATATTAAAATTTAAGCTAATTGTCTGGGTTCTATTATAAGCACTTTTGACTGGCATTGAAAATATTATTCAGGACTGCTGTTGCTTACTGGAAGGGTAAAACACGCTAAATAACAAAAACAACCAATGTATAAGCCAATCAGTTTCCACAACTTTTCTTAAATATCATTACATTTTATGCATGCGCATCCCCCGACCTTTGTGCACATTTTACAAACATAAAATCTTTTGATTATTATGATTATTACAGCAGTCCCAACATGATTTTCAATGTGAAAAACACTTAGTTATTTAGGTAAAGTCATTGACCATTATTTATTTTAAAAGTTGTCACATGTTCTGTGTTCATGAATAGCAAAAACGTCGTCTTGCCCCTCTACAAAAATTTGCACTCTACACAAATTCCTGCTGATGCCCATGATTTTATGAATACGAGATCCGTAAGCATAGCTTCACCCACATGAATTATCTGTTTATATTGGCACAGGCCAATTTCATATCGCAAGAACTAAGAACAGTTTGCACAAGACATTGAGACAGCTTGTTCAAGACAAACTAAGATTTTCACATCAAGAAAGTTTCTAAAAAGTCAAGAAATAACCTCGAGACCACAACTGAGACCAAGACAATAGGTTACCAATGAGACATCAAAAAGCCTGTCACAAGACATCTCAAGACTGAGTCTCAAGACCACAGAACCCTATGTCCCACACCAAACTGAACCAAAATAATTGGTTCATTCAGGACCATCATAATGCAGATAAATTTATTTATGGCACTTATTATTTATTTACAAAATATATTTAGCTGGCAAACTCCGTACATCTTAATATAAATCTCAGTCTTTGGACGACCGCTACAACAGCCTTAAAAAATATCTATGTGAACAAAAATATCTATTAATGGATCATTACAAGAGAGTGACACAGTAGTTTCAACAATTGTCTAAAGCAGCAAAATTCCTGTGTAGGCTGCATAATGTGCATAATTTTATGCAGACTGTGCTTTGTTGCCAAGCCAGTCAGCGAGTAAGCCAGCAGTTAATGTTTACATGGGCACTGGGCAGACAAGGAATGCATTCCATTTATGCTCTTGCAAGTCCAAGTCCAAACTGCCAAGAAATTAGTCTTATGAATCGCCGCAACACCCAAAACATAAGCTTTGTTCATAATGATGCCAGTTCACATACTGATGAAGGCTTATTTAAAAGATTTGAGTCTCAGGCTATTACTGTCAGTCCATGTGTACATTAAATGGGGTGGCACCCATTCAAACGAGCAGCAGTGATGAAGGGTCTCACCAAATCAATTCATTGACATATGAGCAGGATCAAGGCCATATGGTCAAGGCCTTGTGGTCGTTATATAAAAACGTGTACATTTATATTGTTCAATTTATTTAAAGTGTCTTCTTAGCATACAACGAATTAAATGTGGGCACATTAAACAATCCATAATGTTTCTGCCAAAAGAATCTGAATTTTACACCAGAAAATTACACTAGTTTACTGGTTGAACAATGCAATTTAAACAACAACAATTATGATAAAAACAGCTTGACTAAACTCATACTGTGTCATGTAACAGTCTGGCAAACTGTTGCATTGCACACCTGGCCAGGGGCATAACTTTGGTCTAAAAAGTGGGGGCGGGGGGTACCAATTTCTTACACGAAGCAAGGCGGAGACTGCGATCTCTGGGAAGGCTCAATTATAAAATATTGATTGGCATTGTTTAAAAAGTGGGGTTAAGGTAACCCTCAGTCCAAAAAGTCGGGTATGGGTACCCCTCCTACCCCCCACAAATTATGCCTATGCACTTGGCCATTGGAATATACTGCCAATCTTTGCCATGCAGTTAGTCAACAGACAACTGCATGCCCAGAGACCACCACGAGGAGGTGTTGGCAACAGTCCCCGTAGTTCATTCATCGCTAGCCTTGAAGCAATTAATTTCAGTATAATTGCCATGAGCAAGCACCCAAAATTCCCAGTTTCAAGTTAGTGCAAACGACAAATGGCGAAAGTGACAGCAGTTCTGAAACAGAAGACCAGGTCACAGAAAAGACTAGGTTCTGGAGACAGAAGTGGCAATGTTGGATGCCTTGACAGAAGCAAGGCAAAGCATAAAACAAAAGAAGAATGCAACAGAGACATAAAGACATAACTAGACAGAGAGAAAGAAACTGATATGGGATAAGGGAAGATAGACGATGCGATATGGGAAGATAGACGAAACAGAGGGAGAGAAATAAAGGGACGCCAGAAGCAGCTAACTAACCAAAAAGCCCCAGGACACATAAAGAAGTAAAACAAGGATGCAGATATGGAGAAACAAGCAAGATACCGAGTACAGCTAAATCAGCAGCAGAAGAATATACTAGCAGCAACAAAGACATAAATAAACAGGGAGAAAGCAACTGATATGGGAAGACCAAACTGAGGGAGAGAAATGAAGGGCGTCAGAAGCAGGCAACTAGGCAAAAAGGTCCCAGGACACAAAAGAGAAGTAAAACAAGGAACCCAATATGGAGAAACAAATAAGATACTGAGTACAGCAAAAGCTCAATTAGCACACAGCACGGAAAGGTTGCAAGCACATAATAGACAAACCCCTTGAAGACTAAATAAATTAAAATAAATGAAATGGCCTCAAAGTGGTAGATGAATGAACTACCCAAATGCACATAAAATAACACATAAGGAGAAAAAGTGATGCATTTGGTCACCACATTTTCTCGTACAAACCTTTTATAAGCATTAGTAAACATATTCAACACTCAAAGTAAGTCTTTACCAATTCAACGCTCAAGTGAGTCTCTAGTCAAAACAAGAAGTACATGAAAAACGCATCATAACTCAACTCCCTGTTTGAAAACAATTATTACATCAACAACTCTCACCATACCCTGACCAAACTCCTACAAACCTGACCAACTCAGTGTACCCACTTTGAAAACTTCGACCACAATGATATCAGCCAAAACAATAAGGGGCTACACAACTCAACAGCAAACCACACAGACACAGGTTCAAATCCAAGTGGTAACACAACTGTTACTTCCTGGCCTTGAGAAGCACGAGAACCTGTATAGGATACATTAAAAGACACGAGAGGCAGCTGACTGCCACAGGTATGACAACGTAAAATAAATGAAATCACATTGCAAAATAAATTAAATGGCCTCAATGCAAAATGAATTAACTACCCAAATGCACACCAAAACTATACATATGAGAAAAAGTGATGCATTTGGTCATCAACATTCAAAGTCAGTATACATATGAGAAAAAGTGATGCATTTGGTCATCACAATTCTCGCATGAACCTTCCAAAAGCATTAAATAAACATATTCAACATTCAAAAGTCAGTCTTTACCTATACAATGCTCAAGTGAGTCTCTAGTCAAAAGAAGATAATGTAAAATGCACCATAAGTCAACTCACTGTTTAAAAACAATCCATATATCAACAACTCTTGCCATACTCTAACCAAACTCCTACAAAACTGACCAACTCACTGTACTTTAAATTAGACAAAACATTAAAGTGCTACACAACTCAACAGCAAACAACCCAGACACAGGCTCAAATCCAAGTGTTACCACCACTGGTGATTGGTGGCCTTGCAATGGGGGAGCATGAGAATCTGCAGGAGATATATAAAATAAACATGAGAAAGGAGACTGTTACAGGAATGACAACGTAAAATAAAGGAAATGACATCATAAAATACATGGCCTCAAAGCTGCAGATGAATGAACTACCCAAATGCACACCAAAACTACACACAAGGAGATAAAGTTATGAATTTGGTCATCACATTCTTGCCTGAACCTTTCATAAGCAGTATTAAACATATTCAACACTTAAAGTCAGTCTTTACCTATTCAACGCTCAAGTGAGTATCTAGTCAAAACAAGAAGTACATCAAAATACATCAAAATCAACTCAATATTAGAAACATTCCACGCATAAACAACACTCGCCATACTCTGACCAAACTCCAACAAACATGACCAAAACAATAAGTACATGCAAAATGCATCAAAGTGAACTCACCATTTAAAAACAATCCATACATCAACAAGTCTCGACATAACGGTACTCCTTCAAACCTCATGACCAACTCACTGTACTCACTTTGAAATCAGCCAAAACACTAAGGGGCTACACAACTCAACAGCAAACAACACAGACACAGGTTCAAATCCAAGTGGTACCAGATACTCGGTGGCCTTGCAATGAGGTAGGAGGGGAAGAGAACCTGCAGGAGATATATAGAAAAACACGAGGAAGGAGACTGTTACAGTTACAACAATACAAAATAAAGGCATCATAACAAAATTAAATTGCCTCAAAGCTGCAGATGAATGAACTACCCAAATGCACACCAAAACTACACATAAGGAAAAAAAGTGATGCACTTGGTCATCACATTTATCACAAGAACCTTTCATAAGCATTATTAAACATGTTCAACATTCAAAAGTCAGTATTTACCTATTCAAAGCTCTAGTCAAAACAATAAGTACATGCAAAATGCATCAAAGTCAACTCACTACTTAAAAACAATCCATACATCAACAAGTCTCGACTTACTCCTTCAAACCTGACCAACTCACTGTACTCACTTTTAAATCAACCAAAACACTAAGGGGCTACACAACTCAAAAGCAAACAACAGAGACACAGGTTCAAATCCAAGCGGTAACACCACTTTTTCCTTGTGGCCTTGCAATGGGAAGGATGACAAGATGCAGGAGATACACAGAAAACACCAGAGGAAGCAGACTTTTACAGGTATGATAACGTAAAATAAAGCCATCATAACAAAATTAAATGCTCAAGTGAGTATCTAGTCAAAACAAAAAGTACATCAAAATACATCAAATTCAACTCAATATTTAAAAACATAAGCATTGTAAAACATATTCAACATTCAAAAGTCAGTATTTACCTATTCAAAGCTCAAGTGAGTCTCTAGGCAATACAATAAGTACATGCAAAATGCATCAAAGTCAACTCACTATTTAAAAACAATCCATACATGAACAAGTCTCGACATACCGGTACTCCTTCAAACCTGACCAACTCAATGTACTCACTAAGTTGTAATCAGTCAAAACACTAAGGGGCTACACAACTCAACAGCAAACCAAGCAGACACAGGTTAAAATCCAAGTGGTACCACCACTAGTACTTGGTGGCCTTGCAATGGAAGGGGGCGATGAGAACCTGCAGGAGATATATAGAAAAAATAGGAGGAAGGAGACTGTTACAGGTACAACATAAGCAGTATTAAATATATTCAACACTTAAAAGTCAGTCTTTACCTATTCAACGCTCAAGTGAGTATCTAGTCAAAACAGGAAGTACATCAAATTACATCAAACTCAACTCAATATTTAAAAACATAAGCATTGTAAAACATATTCAACATTCAAAAGTCAGTATTTACCTATTCAAAGTTCAAGTGAGTATCTAGTCAAAACAAGAAGTACATCAAAATACATCAAAATCAACTCAATATTTAAAAACATAAGCATTGTAAAACATATTCAACATTCAAAAGTCAGTATTTACCTATTCAACGCTCAAGTGAGTATCTAGTCAAAACAAGAAGTACATCAAATTACATCAAACTCAACTCAATATTTAAAAACATAAGCATTGTAAAACATATTCAACATTCAAAGTCAGTATTTACCTATTCAAAGCTCAAGTGAGTCTCTAGGCAATACAATAAGTACATGCAAAATGCATCAAAATCAACTCAATATTTAAAAACATTCCACGCATAAACAACTCTCGCCATACTCTGACCAAACTCCAACAAACCTGATCAACTCACTGCACTCACTTTGAAATCAGCCAAAACAGTAAGGGGCTACACAACTCAACAGCACACCAAACAGACACAGATTCAAATCCAAATGGTACCACCACTGGTACTTGGTGGCCTTGCAATGGAAGAGGGCGATGAGAACCCGCAGGAGATATATAGAAAAACACGAGGAAGAAGAATGTTACAGGTACGACATAAGCAGTATTAAAGATATTCAACATTCAAAGTCAGTCTTTACCTATTCAACGCTCATGTGAGTATCTAGTCAAAACAAGAAGTACATCAAAATACATCAAAATCAACTCAATATTAAAAACATTCCACGCATAAACAACACTCGCCATACTCTGACCAAACTCCAACAAACATGACCAAAACAATAAGTACATGCAAAATGCATCAAAGTCAACTCACTATTTAAAAACAATCCATACATGAACAAGTCTCGACATACCTGTACTCCTTCAAACCTGACCAACTCACTGTACTCAGTTTGAAATCAGCCAAAACACTAAGGGGCTACACAACTCAATAGCAAACCACACAGACACAGGTTCAAATCCCAGTGGTAAGACCACTGTTACTTGGTGGCCTTGCAATGGGGAGAATGAGAACCTACATGAGATACACAAAAAGCACAAGAGGAGCGAGACTGTTACAGGTATGACAATGTAAAATATACGAAGTGACATCATAAATTAAATGGCCTGAAAGCTATAGATCTTAACCGGTGTGTCGCGACACACTAGTGTGTCGCGAATCGACGGGCGGTGTGTCGCGTGAACATGGTGTGTCGACGTTGTCGTTGGTGTGTCGCGAAATATTGGTGTGTCGCGAATTCTCACAGGCTATAGGTCCGTGACGGACGGTCCGTCATTCTTGATTTACACTTACTGTACCGGACGTAGGCTGTGAGAATTCGTGGTACCCTATTTATCCATTCTGTTATATCGCAAACAGAGTCGACCATGATGTTTACCTTATACCCATAATGTAAGATAATATGCTTGTACAGTGTCCACGTTTGCGACCGCCCCGATGTAAACTTTTACCCATTACCGTACAATCGAAATGGATAAATTTATCAAAAGCAAACGAAAATTTTGCGATTCTGCAACTGATGATGCGAAATCATATTTTGGTAACAATGAGATGGATTCTCGCACCAACAGTAGTGAATACGAAAACGATGCTGCTGCCACAGCTAGTTTTAGTAAACCAACCAAGAAAAACATGAAAAAGAAGAAATCTGTTGTGCGCAAGTGAAACGATGACTACTTGCAATATTGTGGATCCTTGTTTTATGATCCAGAGGAAAATCCAGAAGCAAAAATCCCATTAACTGTTCCTACGTTAATGTAGAAACTGGAAAGGATCCAATATGAACATTTTCATTATTAATAATGTTAACAATTTAGCATTCAAATAAATAACTAGTTTAACTTTAACATTTTTCACAATATTCACGTACGACGATTGGATGGTGTGTCGCCAAATTTGGTTGCCTGTTTTGGTGTGTCGTGTGCCAAAAAAGGTTAAGAACCACTGCTATAGATGAATGAACTACCCAAATGCACACCAAAACTACAAACAGAGGAAAAGTGATGCATTTGGTGATCACATTTCTCGCACGAACCTTTATAAGCTTTAAGAAACATATTCAGCAGTCAAAGTGAGTCTTTACCTACTCAACTCTCAAGTTAGTCTCTAGTCAAAACAAGAAGTACATGCAAAATGCATTATAAGTCAAATCACTGTTTAAAAACAATTCATACATCAACAATTCTCAGCATACTCTGAC
The DNA here is from genome assembly GCA_963556255.1 of Allolobophora icterica. NCBI lineage: Eukaryota > Metazoa > Annelida > Clitellata > Crassiclitellata > Lumbricidae > Allolobophora > Allolobophora icterica. The sequence goes on along the minus strand of OY744606.1, from coordinate 54,060,713 downwards.
CAAGCTCCAGCAAATCTGACCAACTCACTGTACTCACTTTGGAAACCTGGACCAAGATGAAATCGGTCAAAATTCCAAAAACCTACACAACTCAACAGTAAACCACACACACACAGGTTCAAATTCAAGCAGTAACACCAATGTTACTTGGTGGCCTTGGGTAGGATGACAACCTGCAAGAGATAGAGTGAGACACAGGAGGTGCTACAGGTATGACAAGACAAACAGAAGGAAAAAGATTTCTCCATTTGTTCTTTCTTTCCAAACAGTCTCTTGTCCTTCTTCACTCTCATTCACACAATCCACTATCTTCAATCACTTTCACACGACCTGCTTCTATCTGTTCTTCTTTCACACAGTCTTTCTATCTCCTATCACATTCGCATAATCATTCGCTCTTTAGCGTCTTCCAATCATAGCATTTGAACTTTACACACAAAGGCACTGCCCTCTGTGGAATGCACAGTTCACTGATCCGTGTTGATCTTCTTGACCCTCGCAGAACTCGCAGCTGTAGACAGTTACAAGGAGTTGCATGATCAACGAACCAGCAACATAAGCAACAGACCGAAGTTAAGAAGTTGCCTCACTGTCACCTTTGAAAATTCTCTTAATATGGAACCTAGTACAGGAAAAGGTTGTGGAGAGCAGATGGGATGTACAGTCCTAGTACATACATAGTACTAGTACACAGTACATACAGTACTTAGTAGAGAAACATATTTCTAAAGTGTTCTTTCTGATACGTATTACTCAATTTGTCTTAGGTTCAAATCATAGTGCACCACAGAACAAAATAACAGGCTTACAATGAAAGACAAATGAGCAGTGGTCAGAAGCACCATTGACTGAAGCCTTTGCTCTTACACATCAACAAACAAAAAATAAAGTTAAGAGATAAATCAGTCACTAAATGTAATGTATGAAGAAAGTGATATAGCACTTAACTGGCTCTGCAGGAAGGAAAGAAGGAGAGGCAAAAACATGGTAGGAGCAAGCAAGATCTCAACTCCAGCAAACGAAGGCATCACCACTTTAAATGGAACCACGTCTGGACTCTGGAGTCTACTGGAAAGCAGAACACAGAATGTCTGCCAGTATCCAAACCAACAGTCAGTCATCAATCGATGTTTCAGGTTTAAGTTTGCAGATCTCGGAGTCTGATCTGGCTTTCCTAATGGACTATGACTTTGACAATGGTTTCACTCAAAGCGCCATCGATTATAATTGTGCATTATAACAGTGCCTTAGAAGTTATTAGACTAGATTTTCAATTTCAAAATGTCCACTCAAACTTCCTACTCTAACTATTCCATTGATCCAAATACTCTAAAGATACATGGGTTTGCTTGATGGGGATCATTCTCCATTAAGTAAAATGCTCACCTTATGTTTGGAGTTCAGGCACAGAGGTCACTTATCCAGCTGCCTAACATAAATTTATGCCTATGGTCAACAGACCCATATATATATATATATATATATATATATATATATATATATATATATATATATATATATATATATATATATATATATATATATATATATATATATATATATATATATATATATATATATATATATATATATATATATATATATATATATATATGACGTTTTCATAAAATATTCTTCACACACATACATTACTGTAGTAGTTTCCAGCGTTTAACGACTTCTTATGGCTACCAGGATCATTGACGTCTATCTTACCTTACCTTCATTAATAGATTGTAAGTAGAGATTGTAGGGTAGCTTTTCAAGCACTGGATGTAAATGTACAGATAGTGAGTCCTTTTGAAATCTTCCCATGGTTTATCATACCGTCTGATACAGAATAACTGTTGCGGCTGCCAATGGGTTTTCCTGACCAACATGACTTGTATCCATCCATAGATATTGGTCGTATGATGCAAGCAGGCTTGATACAGAATTCTTGAGTTCTGTTAAATGACTGTTCATATTGACAGCCGGTCTTGGTCTTGCGAGACCAAGACCAAGACTTTGAACCTCAAGACCAAGACCAAGACCAAGACCTTGAACCTCAAGACCAAGACCAAGACCAAGACCTTGAACCTCAAGACCAAGACCAAGACCAAGACTTTTAAAAACGAACTCGAGTGCACTCGAGACCAAGACCTTGGTCTCGAGGACAACAAGACTGATTCTTAGTCAGTCCTCATCATCTTTCGAATTCTTCTTCAAATAAAAGGTGTGCACTTGACTCCATTCAATAAGGACTGGCTGCATATGTTCCCTTCATCACTCAAACAAATCTACTGGAGCTACAACTTTTCTTTTCCAAACACCTGTTACTTGTGAAAGACTTCTGACTTCTGAAGCCATCAAGTTTCGCTTAGTAATATTAACATATTCGTGTTTATTCACAAGCTCACTGACACACCCCACTAATTTACATTGAAACATGACGGTAAATAATCAAGATCTTATTGAACACACGTCTTGGCAGCCTGTTAGGCACACGCTCATTTTACTGCAGCCCCAGCCCCATAGGAATTGGAAGGCTGAGTCAACCTAGAGGGTGCTTACGGGTATCGAACCGCGTATTTCAAAATTTTATGTTCTTCATGCAAGAGTATTACCATTCATGGCATTCATCTATCTCAGACTATCTGTCTAGTAGAACGAAAATGATTTGCGTCTTCAGGTCTTTGGCGCGCAAGAACTGTACAAACCAAGTTTATCAGTAACTAAAAATAAGACAATTCAAAACTACAGCTGTTTTAAATGAATATAGTACCTTATACCAAAATTGTTTGCAAAAACTTCCTCTTTGTTGTTATTGTTTTTTTTTACAAAATAATCACAACTTTGCAAAACATAGACTACATATTTAGCCGCATGTTCCACGATTCTACTGTATCATAAACGGTCAAAAAACAGCGCGCCATCGTGCGAATATTGTGTGAGGCTGTTGTTGAGTCTCGTCATAATATTCAAAAATCATCTCTTCACTTGTTAAACTAAATTAAGATCATAAAACGCATGACTGCTTACCTTCCGTCGCCAGTGTCCTCGTCCACTGGAACACGACCCGAACTCGCGAAATTCACCCGCCATTTCTTCAAACGACCCAGCTATAGTCGATTCCGCAGGAACCTAGCCTTCGACGACACATTTCCAACCGTCTTTCGTCTCCGGACGAAAGGACCTCGACGTACTTTCTACACATAATGCAACCACACAGATTAATAAGTAAGTAAGTAAGTAAGTAAGTATATCCTTTATTAATCCAACTGCTAACCGCATTTTGGTTTACACATGTATATCACGTCCAGAGTAAAGTACGAAGGCCTATATTCCGGTGAAAATCATCCTAATTATGAAAGATTTACGAGCTAGACTGTCAGCAGTCGGGAGAACCCGATTATGAACACGGGGTCGCAAAGTATAACCCGTATGCTTAACAGGAGGTAATAGCACATGAAGCACATGTGTAGGACATGTAAGGACGGTCGTGAAAAGTTTAGAATCAGCAGTACGGATCAATTGTTCGAATCTAGGGTAGTCCACAGGAAGATAACCAGCTTTAATCAGTCTCCTAAATATTGCCTGTAGTCTCTCACGTCCCCTCTGCCCCACATAACCCCACCAAGCGGACGCAGCGTACGTCATCCTCGCCACTGTGGTAGCTGTCACCACATCGTACATTGAGGGGCCAAGTAGTCCATGAGTAGTTAGGATCCGTAATGCATACATTGATTGTCTTGCACCAGTGCATAGATTGTCAACATGCACGTCAAAGCAGAAGTCATCGGAGAGCGTGACACCCAAGATCTTCATGATTCTGACTCTGGAAAGACCAGGAATCTCCATCGGCTAGTTTTCATTCAGTTTTCTTCTCGGCTTAAACCTTTATTAAGCCTATAATCCTCAGCTGTCATTAACAAAGTGCATTGAGTGCACACACAGGAAAGTTTGATACATCGATCATTACATTTCATTTAGGAATAGGCCTAAAGTTGACTTTATCAAGCTCCAATGGAACGCTTACCAGGCGACGTTTGTTGCATAGGAGAACGACTAAAGTTGGTTAATTTAATTGGATGTTAAAAATGTAGATTAGGCCTAGCCTACTGACATTATAATATTTTATCAGCTAACCTGAATTCTCTTTGCATGACGAGGCTCCGGCTGCGAACGAGATCGCAGACATGACAGAGAGCGGAAAATTTTCGATTAAAGATTATCAAGAATACTAGTGTATTAACCCGTCATAAATTATGACGTGACGACAGTGTGTCATTATAGGCCTATATGTATCGTTTGTTAAAAATGCTCTGATCGCCGTCGTCAAGACGACCGTCGTCAAGACGGCAGTAGTAGTACAAACGGCTTCACAATAGAACAGAAGCCGTTTGTGACGTAGCGTCCTTCGACAGACAAATTTGCATATAAGGAAACTATATTAATAGATAATAAAATTCACGAATTTCTCAAATATGTCTACCCAAAGTGAAGGCAATAGCACGAATGAGGATTTCGGACGTTAAGACAATGGACCGGTAATTATCTGATGACGTATACATGGCCTTTAACAATTTGACGTCATAAAGAAAAATTCGCTCAAATTTGCACTCGGCGTTCACAATTAAGCCTTTCATGTCGGACATTAATATAGCGCCTTTTCAAGAAGAACTACTAAGAGGTGCTCCCCACTCCAGCACGGCTGAATAGAGCGGACTTAGGCGAGTAAAGAACGTGGGAGAAAAGGTTCTGGGGAGCAAGCGGAGCGCTAAAGGAAGGCTATTCCAGGTTAGAGGGCCCACCACCAATAAAGCGCGATGCTGCCTGGTAGAGGTGTAGATGTACGGGCAAAAGGAATAGAGAGTAGGCCCAGGCCCGTCGAGAGGGGAAACAGGCGGGTGGGGGCAAATGCCCAGGGCCGGGCCCGCAATCAACTTTTCTCATAACGCCTAATGATAGTTTAGGGGCCCGTGACTGCTCTGCCTAGGGGCCCGGAATTTCTGTCGGTGGCCCTGAGTAGGCCTAAGCCCTGCATGCTCAGACGAGCGAAGGAATCGAGAAGCCCACCTGCTGAGAACAGGGCGGGAGAGCTCGCCAAGATAGAGCGGAGAAGTTAGCAGTGCCAGACTAGGACACAACCAACCTATACGTGACACAACGCAAGGTCGCGAACAACAGTGGAGAAAGTGAAATGATGGAAAGCAGCAGCGAGGGCAGCCATGTCCAGCTTAGCCAGTACTGCTGCTGGCGGGTACCCAGCCACATGAATTGGGTTTTAGAAGGGTTGAACCGCAGCCGCGTATATAATACGACATCCAGGCCTCCAGGGCTCCTATGGTCAGGCTCATGTTCAGAGTAGTCAAACATCATCTGAGGCAAGATCGCCGCCAGTGCGTATAAGACCAGGAGAGTTAGCATTTATTTGAATTTGTAGCAGGCCTATTGGTGTCGTTGTTGTTTGTTGTTAGACCTATTGCTGTTGTCATTGTTGTGGTTTAATTAATCAATTCATTAATTAATTCATTCAGAGGATTTGTATATCAATCAATCAATCAATCAATATCTTTATTGCTATCCATGACAATCATTTACAAATCAATTACAATTCAGTTCGTATTTTGTGCTAACAAGGTTCATATTAATCTGACCAAAGAAAATAATTATTTAACAATGGACCATTACAGGTATCTCTCAGTTAGATAACCGAAATACACTGTTCATGCAATTTATTCATTGTCATAGACGGCAACGGGCGTCCCCAAAGGGATGGAGGTCCCGCTGGGCAGGGATACCCTAATAGTCAATCTCCAAATAAGTTTGATGGCGAGAGTATACTAGCCTCTCCAATTTCAGGAGAGGGAGTACACGGCAAGTGTAGTCTTATCAATCCTTAACTAGGTATAATAAACTTAACTAAAAACGCTATAGCCAGGCTCCAGTGCAGTCCCGTCGATGACCCGAGGGGGACTTTATCCATAGTAAGAGGCGAATCATGTAGTTAAGAGGAATGTTCGTAATAGTTTTTTGAAATCAAATCTATTTTTGGCTGAGCGGATTTCAGAGGGGATAGATTTCCAGATTGTCGGTCCAGCTGATTTAATGCTGAATAATCTTAGATTGGTTCGTGCTTTAGTGGGTCTATACAGCGAAGCTCCTCTAGTATTATGTTCATGCAACATTGAGGCAAGAGTAAAGTACCCCGCAAAGGAGGCTGGTAATAAGCTATGTTGATAACAGTAGAGGAAGTCTCCAGTCTGATAAGTTCGGATTTGCTTTAATTCTAGCAAATGTGCATCCTTAAATATGGGCTTGGAGTGGTCATTTCTCCCAGCTCCCACAATCATTCTAATCGCCTTTTTTTGTAATATGATTAACTTTTGTAGGCGAGAGTCGTAATTAGAGGCCCAAATTAAGTTGCAGTAGTTGAGATAAGGGAAGATTAAGGAGTAGTATAAGCTCAATCTAATTTCATTAGGGAGTAGGTGTGTAATTCTCGAAATTATACCAATGTTTTTTGCTATTTTTAAGGATATATAATTAATATGTGTTTTCCAAGTTAGGTGCTGATCGATAAAGACCCCGAGAAATTTAGTAGACTCGACTTTGGTAATAGGAACACCGTCAAAGGATAGTGTCCAATTTACTGGTTTAATTTTCCTATGCGACTTGAAAATAACGAAATTCGTTTTATCAACATTAAGCGTTAGCTTGTTTACAATGAACCATTTGTTAACTTTAGTAAGCTCACAATTTACTGTTTCAATGAGAGATAACCAGGAGCTGTTAGAGTAAAAGATATTGGTATCATCCGCGAATAATATGAAATAGAGTGCAGAAGACACTTTCGCAAGATCGTTAACAGTGATATTTTACTTCAAAAAATAATTCCTAATTCAGTTCTAATTCAGTTCTGAGCTCTTGAATTTTACTTCTAATTCTAATTTTACTTCACAAATAATTTTACTTCTCATTCCTATTTTAGTTCTCAAATAATTTTACTTCTTATTTTAGTTTTCCAAATAATTACTAATTTCCGCGCTGTAAAAGTATGCATTGCTTGCATGCAGAAACGCGCCAAACTTGTCTCGAGAAAGAAAAAACTGAAGTAAAACAAGGGGTGGAACGTTAGTCTAACAATGCAGCATCTATTCCCCTCCCAAGACTTGTAATGCTTTTATTTTTTCCTAGCAAGTGCTGTTCCACAAAGTCCAGCATTTTCTCAGTAGGTTCTTGGCATGTAGATCTGCCTGTAGTTTCGTCAAAATGAAATATCCCAAACCGGCCTATCTCGCTTCCTTCCAGCCAACATTCTCGATTAACTCATAATTTTACAATTTAACGATCGAACCCTAGGCCTAAATAAAAAAAACGGCGTACGAAACTGAGGTCGTTAGTACGCACGCAAGGATTCTATATTAGTGCTCATTTCCTTCATGTATAAAAGGTCCTTGGTACGCAAGTGAGACAATTAGGCCTATTAGACAACGAAGACCAAAGACAGTATAATTATTACATCGAGAAAAATGAATGGTATGCGCCTCTGATCAACCAAAGTTTTCCATTGGATAATGTGTTGGATCGCGTGCAATTTTACTCCCCTTCATCTCAACTTAAGTTAGGTAGCCTACCACAAGAAGTAAAATGATTTTACTTCTTAAAATAATTGTTAATTTCGTTCTTAATTTTAGTTCGGCTAATAATTTCTAATTCAATTCCTAATTTCGTTTTTTCTGCTTAAATAATTCCTACTTTTACTTCTAGTTTTCGTTAACGAAATCATTTATTTTTACTTCTAATTTTAGTTTTCGTTAACGAAAATATCACTGATCGTTAATATATAATAGAAACAGAAGCGGTCCTAAGTTGGATCCTTGAGGAACTCCTGAGTTCCTCAAGATCACTATAGCGACCGTAATCGTATGGTCCGCAATGAATTGATCGGGCGAGATCCTTCACCCCCGCTTGATGCCCGTTTGAATGGGTCTTGTCAGGCCTGGATTAGCTATGGTTCCACTGCGTTCCGGGACCCAGGCCTACCTAACATGTCATTAATAAGGGGCCTACCATCGGCATTAATATGTTGCCTTAAAATTGTTAACTATTATTTCAGTTTTATAAACACGCGCTAGTTTTACTGCCAATGATAATCACTTGCAAATGGACGGCCATGAGATTTGTGACCATTCACAACAGTTTACTCTGCTGAGACTGCATAGGCTATAGCCTCTATAGCCTCTTCTACCCATAAGAGGTTTACCTGAGAGAATAGAAGAACGAACGGACAGAGGAAGCTTATTCCAAAGAGCAGGGTCAATGGAAGCAAAAGACTTAATAGATTGAGCCAGTGAAGTCCTGACACGGGGAACGAGGAGGTCCAAACGGTCAGAGGAACGAAGAGGGCGAAGAGAAGCAGCAGAGTGAGGGCGATGAATTAAGTCACATAAATATGTCGGAGCAAAACCAAGTTGAGCCTTAGAGACAAGGATGAGGACCTTGACTTGGATGCGGGCAGAAAGGGGGAGCCAGTGAAGTTCTTCTGCTATAAAGGTGGTGATATGAGAGAAATTCAGTGGCGGCGATCTTGTCTGAGAGGTGGGGGGGGGGACAAGTCGGCCGTGGTCTAGGAATTCATCTCCGCCAAAAACGTTTCTTGCTTTTTTAAGGAAAATTCTTGACTTTTCGCGAATTCATTCTTTTATATCTTAGGGTCTCCCCACACTATCATTACCTTTTTTCTAAACGTCCCAACACTCTCATTACCTCGTCATCCCCAACCATTCTTACACTTTTTTTTAATTCTTCTCTCACACACATTTTTTAAAGAAAGTTATAGACTTTTCCCGAATTCATCTCCCAAAAAAAGTTGATGACTTTTTTAGTCATTCACCTCTTTTACACCTTTTTTTACGGTCTCGTCTCCCCACACTATCCCTTCTTTTATCAACGTCATCCCCAAACATTGTTAGACTTTTCTTGAAATTCTTCTCCCACAAAAATGAAAAAATTACTTTTATTAGCAATTTCTTCTTACTTTCTCTTAACTTTCTCTTAATTTTCGGGGGACACTTGCGCGGAAAATTTTCATTTTTCCCTCATCTGGCCAAAAAAGGCTGTGAAAACCCTCACACGCAATTACATTTGCTGGCCTTTTATGTTCTTTCTTCTGAATTTGGGGGGGTCAGATGTATGGCGTGTCCCCCTACTCCTAAAGATGGTGGGTCATGTCCCCCGCGACCCTCCCCCTAGATCGCCGCCCATGGAGAGAATAGAGAAATACGGGCAATTAGTCTAGAAGCAGCATTGAGAACGGACTGAATAGGAGCAAGGCGGACCTTGGGAAGACCAATTAGGATGGAATTGCAGTAGTCAAGTCTAGAGCAGACAAATGCATGGACAATCGAAGTGAAAATTGGAGATGAGACAGAGCGACGGATAGCCTAAGGCGCCTTAGGTGAAAGTAGAAAGTGCGGGTGAGTTTGGAAATGTAGGCCTATTCAGTAAAGGTAAGAGAATTGTCAAGGGTCACTCCTAGATCACGAACGCTATAGACGAGAAAGTGAAAAGCGGAAATCTTTGAGAGAGCAGAGCAAAGTCAAGTTTCTGAAGTTGCCAAACCAGATAAATTGGGTTTTGGACGAGTTGAGGGAGAGGCGATTGGAAGACATCCAAGAATGGAGATCGCTAGAAAGAGCTTCGGTGCGCTCAGCAAGAAGAAGTTGAGAGGAAGGAGACCCGCGAACAGATAGATAGATAGACAGACAGATAGATCGATAGATAGACAGACAGATAGATCGATAGATAGATAGATAGATAGATAGATAGATAGATAGATAGATAGATAGATAGATAGATAGATAGATATATAGATAGATATATAGATAGATAGATAGATAGATAGATAGATAGATAGATAGATAGATAGATAGATAGATAGATAGATAGATAGATAGATAGATAGATAGATAGATAGATAGATAGATAGATAGATAGACAGATAGACAGATAGATAGATAGACAGATAGATAGATAGACAGATAGATAGACAGACAGACAGACAGATAGAGAGTAAGATAGACAGAGCGAGTAGGATAGAGATAGAGACAAACAGACAGACAGAGACAGAGACAGAGGGAGGAAGGAGAGAGTGACATAGACACACAGAAGACAGGGTGAGTAAGAAAGAGAGAGACTGAGTAGATACAGAGAGACAGACAGACAGAGACAGAGAGAGAGAGGGACAGACAGATAGAGACAGAGACAGAGAGAGAATACTATTATTAGTATTACTAATATAAATATTATCACTAGCATTAAGGGTGAGTGCAATTATTATACTTTTATCATGATTATTATTTTTCTTAATACTATCATTTTATTATGTTTTAATAGATGAAGAGTTAGTCGTTAGATAAGTGTATGGAAGGATCAGGGAGGGATACTCTTTATCTGATAAGGAAGGCCTAGGAAGATGCGTCTAGGTATATATTAGAATATATTGGAATATTGGTATATAGGTTTAGTGCTTAGGTATATCTCGGAATAGCTATGCAATTGTAATTGTAAATTGCAATTGTAATCATGCTACGTGAATTACCAAGTATACAGACAATAGCCTATGTTTGCGCGGAGATGGCATCCCACTGTGTGGTTGTAATCAATAACTGTACACGTACAATTACGTAGCGTTGTAGCCACTGGGTGCAAAGCACATATATTATTTCAATATATGCGCAACCTGTACATGCACAGTTATGTTTGATTACTCACACTACCATTATGGCCCCTAGCGTACATCAACTGCATACCATCAACTGCGTACTATACGATAGCGACCAATACCACCTGAGGTACGACTTACTGTATTTAGGTACGACTTACGTATTTAGAACGACTTATAGGTGGCAATGGTTTTTGTCAGGCTCTAGCCGCCCGATGGAATTTGATTGCCATTCTCCGCTTTAGTCTATACTAGCTGCGCAAATCTCGCAAATTGAGCTTAAACTTGTTTGTACGATTTGCGCAGAACTAGTCAGATGAAAGCTAACTACATTTAATTCCGGAATAAAACTGCTGAAGAAGAAAGACTGGAAATACGAGAATCCTAGCTCAGAATGCTATTTAGTTAGTTAGCGACATCTTCTGGCTGCCAGGGTAGTCGAGGTCGTCCTTCTTCTCCTTCTCCCAGAACCTTGGCTCTGTTTGAAACCAACTATATTTAAGGATTCTGAGGTCTCTGCTGACCTCTTCGTCGCTGGCGATTGGCTGAGACTGTTGTACTGCAAAGCGCCTGGGAAGACAAACGCTATCTGTGACGTCACATGCATTAACTATAATGTCAATACGTCACAGTCGTAGCTATGCGCGATGTTCTTAATAAGACACTTCAGGGCAAATTGCATATTGCATTGAGTGCAATAATCACAATAATTAGGCCTATCCGAGTATTCTCGTCGGCCTCGCTCGCATAGCCTAATGCGTGAGGTACCGCGATGTGATCCTCTGACAGGGAAGGTTTATATTGCCAGGTTGCTGCATAGGTGATATAGAAAACACTTGCTTAGTTATTTACTTATTTATTTATAATTATTATTACGATTTATTACTTCTATGTTTTACAATCAATGCTTCTAAGTTCTAGCAATTGTCACATTGTGCGTTTGCTAATGGTATAATCAATAATATACTTAGGCCTACCTTTACTTTTACAATACAATATAATGTTGTCGTTCATGAGATCTTTTAGAGATGTAGGCCTATATGTTAATTCCTTCCGCCTATAGTATTCAACCCAAAGACGTTAACCTACTAACATCTTTGATTCAACCTTTGTCTGGAAATCGCACCGTTTTGCGTCATCTCTTTGTTTTGACGTCAACAATAGGCTAAACAAGTTTTGTCGTCTTCACCAAAAGCCAGTATGGGTTATAATTGCAGAAATAAACATGTAATAATGCTAAGTCATTTTTAAAGGGACCCCTATTCTAGAAAAACTACTCTAGTTTATTGTCATAAATAAGTAAGGAAACTTATAATAATAAGACGATTTGTATAGCGCCGTACACACCCGAGGCCGAAGGAAAGGTCATATCTGGGACTAACATTGCTAAATGTTAGTCCCAGGTCATATTATAAAATATGTATTATATGTTATTATTACATGTATTATCAATAAGTAAAGAAATGGCTTTAGCTAACCTTAAAATTTTGCTAAGGGGTTAATTTTTCTGGCCACCGTGTTGATGCAAAAGAAGTCTGAGCACACTTAATTCTAGACCCTAATCGTAAACTTGTATAGCGCCATGTGTGAGAATATTAATGATCTGTAGGTTAGTCGCCTTATACCTGCGCTCCTTTTTATTGTCTTTGAGAAGCCCCCTTTCATAAGGTTGTACAATTGTAGCCTACCCTAACTGCGTGGATTTCTGGTCGTACCAAAGAGTACGTTGATGACCCAGGCAAAGGACGGGGTCAGATTTGCGCAGAACGCAAGGCGCCTTTCACGTTCTCAGAGGCCTTGTTGGTAGGTTCGTAAGCCAGGGGGCAAGCCGATGTCTACATGTAAACTTTCCGAATAAAATTCTGTCGTTGATGGAGGCCCATTCTATAAGGACGCGTTAGGCTATACGCCTACTTGTTGAGGTCTAGAATACCGGTATCCTAATGCCATTTACTTCCTGTCAGTAACCAGACTGGACAAGATCGCACGAGAACAGATCAGAGAAGTATAGGTAACTATGGGTTCTCATGGATTCTCAGCATGTACATCCACTTCAAAGTCCTATCGCTATCAGCCTATAGGGCCTACAACTCCCTACAGTACTCCCAGCCACAGTACCTACGAGAACTCGTCACCATCCAGCCACCCCGCTTACCCGATCCTCCTCCTATCTCTCACTCTCTCCCGTCCCCAAGTCACTACTCGCCTCAAGTTCTCCAATCGATCCATATCCCACACTACCAGGGCGTAACTTTGGTATAAAAAGTGGGGGTGGGGGTATCAATTTCTAACATACATGAAGCAAGGCTAAGACTGAGATCTCGGGGAAGGCACATTAATAAAACATTGATTGGCATTGTTCAAAAAGTGGTGGTATGGTTCCCCCAGTTAAAAAAGTGGGGCTACGTGTACCCCTCGTACCCCCCACAAATTACGCCTATGTCGAGGCTCACATGCATGGGGGCGTCCAGAGGGCTTTCTTGTCTATGGGACCAAGCAGAGCAGCCAGACATGTGAGCAGGGGCGCTATGTGACATTATGCATTTGCATTTGGTTATGCATTTGCCCCCTGGATTTTGAAAATATTTTAGAAAAATAAAATCTGTTGATTATTATGAATAACACAACAGTCCCAACACGATTTTCAATGCGAAAAAAAAATTATTTAGGTTAAGTCCTTGACCATTATTTTTTTTCAATGCAAAAGCGTCATTTTGCCCCCCCTAAAAAGTTTGTTCCCTAAAAAATTCCTGCTGACGCCCATGCTCACATGTCTGGCTGCTCTGTCTGGTCACACAGAGCAAGAAAGCCCATGAGGAATCTTGGCATAGACTAGTTCCTGCATCAGCACTCGTGAGGTTCATATATGTCGACTTCGAACTTCAGACCTGGTTATTATTTTTTACCCTGAGGTACATAATCAGTGTTGTATGCAAGACTTAAAACTTCAAGACCAAGACAAGGCAGTGGATTTTCAAGACTGAGAGCAAGAGAAAGACTGTGGGGTACCACGACTGAGACAGTCAAGACCGAGTTTAGAAGAAATTTACACAGGGTAGACTAAATGATAAAAACAACTAACGTAGGCCTATCCGTTTCTCAGCCCAATATTGAATACTATTACATTTTATGAATACGATATCCTCACCTAGACTGTTCATATCAGCATAGGCCAATTTTATAGGGCAAGGACTGAAGACAGTCTGCATGAGACTTATTGAAACCGCTTATTCAAGACAGAACAAGACTTTACTTCGACTTTACTTTACTTTACTTGTAAGGGCTGAATGCCTTTGTCTACAAAAGTCAACAAATGACCTCAAGGTCAAGATTGAGACCCATCAAAAAACCTGTCTTGAGACCATGTGAATAAGCTGGTTCCAGCAACTTAGATTGTTTGGGCATTGTACAAAAACCTTAAGATTACAATCACAACAGTTCGAATGAAACATAAGATGTTCATTGCAGTGGCCAATTTCCTCCTTTGTCTGTTCCAAGTTTTGTATCAGATTTCCATTTGTCTTTCGACCAGACTTGCCTTGGAATTTGGCCAATAATGCATAAGTGTGACTACTAACGGATACCTTCAGCATCATTACAGTGGTGCTATAGAATTTGTGGATTATTCTCTCATTATTGTAAATTATTGATTGTATAATGTGAACGTTAAAAATGAGCAACAACTTTCATGCAATACACATCATCACAAATGATGTGAAAGTTGCTGCTGCTAATAGGAGAGATTAATAAGCACGCAAGGTTAAGCAGTTCTGGGTCCAGAAGAAATTAGAATTAGGAGTTTATGAATATGATTAGATCACATGGTGTCAGTGATCCATCTTTACAGAAAAAATAATTTTGATGTTTTCTAAAATTATCTCATCAATTCAAGGAAAGCAGCACTCCTTGGCACCCTTGATGCATTAGAGCTTTAATTTACTTGATTATTTAATAAATCTGAATAATCACTAGAACAGACTGCAAACAAAATCTTGCATGACTTTATTTGTTTTAAGTATCTATAAAAAGCTATTTGCATTTATTACTAAAAATATATAACAGTTTTTAAAAATTTACCTGTACACAATAAAACAATGTTCAACCAACAGCTTCAATAAAATAACTAGATCTTTGGCTTTTTTCACAGTTATAATTTCATGCATAAGAATTTCTATTACAAAATTTATTCAACCACCTTTTCCGCAACTGCTTCTGTAATTTTAATTGTGGGAATTCCAGAATTTGGAGAAACACGATTTACTCTGAAATCCTCAAATGACGACTTTGTGTTACTATCGTTCGTGCAGCTTGCGATGATGTTACCATTCCTGTTGCCGGAACTGGTCTGGCGGGAAGACATCTGGTGTTGGTTGAAGGTACTAGAGCTACTGGCAGTACTACTACTGATTACGTTGTGGCTACTATCGTGGCTACGGACGTCACCTGGAGGCTGCGTTTTGACATTTCTTGACAGCGAAAATGGCAACGGAAACGATTCCAGCGGAGTTAGTTCGTCGCCTTCTTCCACAATTCGAAGTTCTTCTAACTCAAAGGCCTCACTGTTCTGAAATGCATACAGCACAAGAAATTATCACTAAACTTGTAAGGGGTGAATGCCTTTGTCTAAAACTAACCTTGAAAGACCCATATTCTGAGAAACTATGATCTAACAGTGTCTTTTACCTTCTATTAATTAAGAAGCTCTCAGTGTGACCATACAGAAGTCAGGTCAAAAGTTCACCATGATGACAAGACCTCTATAGTCTTCATAAGGCCTATTCTGACTGTGTACGAGTTGCTATGTGGATATAAATGTTGTGCTCATCCAACTAAAAGCAGCAATCTCGGTTAGGTACATATAGCAAGTTAGTGAGAGATGTTTTAAACCACATGGATAAGCATACAACCTTTGTTAGAATGAGGTGTAAGCCTATCACCAAAGCAGTTTAAACCTAGTGACACAGTGACAGACAGACAGACAGACAGACAGACAGACAGACATACAGACAGACAGACAGACAGTCAGTCAGACAGACAGACAAAGACAGACAGACAGACAGACAGAGACAGAAGCAACGGGCAAGTCTACAACACCATGCAAAGCACTGGTTCATATCAAGAACTTCACCAGCTCAATGGCCAAAATGACGAAAATCTAGAACTACTATTTGCGACTATTGAATATGGGACACATAACTTTTTCAGCCTACATCAATACGATGATTTATGATTGGTTGTCAGATAAAATAAAAAACACAGGAAACGTCAACTCTTGGCATTTGTTAACCATTCAAATCAAGCACTAAAACTCTTCCATGACATCACACCTCCTTGTACAAAAAAGAGCCGATCTTTATATGCATTTCAACAGCTATGGGTACACAACTCACACTTCCTAATACTACTGGTATTAAACTTTCACACCGTCTAATGTTGAAGCAGTTAAAGGAACTAGAAAATTAGTAGGCCCTAACTGAAAAGGAAAAGAAAGAGATCATGAAACTAAATAAATCTGTTTACTAGATTGTAAAAAAAACTGTTCTCACAAAAACACAAAATAAGACCTGCTATTCATATCCGTCATAATCTGCTACACCTATTTATTTATGTTGTTTAAGATTTTGCACACACGTGTGACCTGTTACATTCCTATACTAATGAGTAATTGGTGATTTTAGAGACAAACTAAATACTAATTCTCCTTATTTACTGGATTCATGAAAAATATGAAATAAATATGAAATGTGCAATAGTTATTTGTTAAACCAATAATAGGTTTTTTAATAAAGCAAATGCAAAGCAGTGCACACATTAAAAAGAAGTAAAAACAAGTAAGAGGAAATAGTGAAAGAAAACCTATGCCACAGGAGGATTTCTACATGACAAAAATTTCTGACAGTTTTCAGCTAATATGACAGAAAGCAGCAAAAGAATTTGTGTGTAAGAATGGAAAAATAAGAAAGGCAAACTAACGAAAAGAGATAAACCTTACTTTCAGGCTTGAAAACTTCCGCATGTGAACTGAAACTTAGCTTATACCACCCACACTAGATGCAACAATACTTATTAGTTCAACCAAAAAGGCAAGCTGATCTATGTCAAGAAATAAATTTAGAGCTAGCAAGAAACTAAACTACACTCAGAAATGGCATAAACATAAAGGAAGAGCTAGAGCCATTTCTATTCAGATATGTAATTTATTCAAACACAGCACAGAATGGTTAAAGGTAGAACTAACTACACGAACATTACAACTGAAACCAGTGGCAACACTAAAGGCACATACTGGAGTCAAACCGTAACAATAACATGTAGGTAAAAACATGCATGCAGGAAATCTACAGAACAGTATTGTTTATATGGGTAGTTTGGTAGGTTGTCTACACGGGTAGTAGGTATATCACAACGTGCTGTTAAAAGTCTAAAGGGCCAGATACATGTACATGCAGTGCAGGGACGTGTATTCAGATCTAGATGATTATTCATCCGATCTAACCTCGTCCAATGCATCAATCATCAGAATTGCACTGTAGTTGGTATCTGCGAGAACAGATAACACTATAAATGTTTGCATTCTGGTGCAAATCATTAATTCAAAAAGTGAGTTCACTGGCAGCAAAACAAACCATAAAGCCAAATCTAAATATTCTACAGAAGATTCCACCTCTATAACGTGGAGATGTAGCAAATGCCTGCCTATTTCAGTCATGCATTCAGAAAACAAGCTTTCTCATTTAAAATCTATAGTTGTTCTTTATTGACAGCGTGATGCAATGGTGGTCAATTTACCAGGTAAGTGGCACTATGGATGTGCGGTGCTGTATTGTCTTAATGCATTGCAGGTATCATAGTTCATCCAACAGTGTTTTGGTTTCCTTCGTGCAAATGATTAGCATAAACAGTGCTTGCTCAAAACGATAGACAGCAAAAAGAGGTCTATTTATTACACTTTGTCATCTTAATCTGGGAATTTCTAAAGTACTACTTGAAAGCTAAGCACACGGCACAAGCTTGTTCAAGTGCGCTGCATCAAGTAAGAAGGGTTGTCCACAGACACTTTAAAAGTATAAGAAGCAGTCTGTACAGCTCCACTATATAATAACAAGGCATGAATTGATGGACCTAAGGTCTTGCTCAAGGTCCCTTCGGAGTCACTGCCTCAGAAGAAACTTAAAACTGCACCCACCATTTTGACACGGCGAGTGCTCAACCAAAGAACCAATGTTTCACATAATATTACAGTTAGTTTACATAATTCGTTAAGCTACATTACGGTGAGTTGCAATTCATAGATACCAGCAGTGCAAGCAAAAAACTAACAAAGCATGACGCAGATAAATTAAGACAAAATGATGCAAAAATGTTTAAGAAATAACAAAATTAACAGAGTTTTTGACACTAAAAACTTGGGTTGCTGGTATGCACCAGTGTGTTTACATACTCATCATTCAGGAGTAGCATGAATACTCATCTTTATTTTGTCCTGATTATATAACCTCACAAAAGAGGAGCAGAAGAAATTTAGGCTAAATAACTGCTACTTAAACCACTTAAATTATTGCAGTTTCGAATAAACAAGTTACTATCGTTCCCATATCAGTGCTTCAGGATCTCACCTGCCTGTTAGATTTCTGTGCACATACTCTTTCTTTGGCTGTGATTCAGCTACATATGTAGAAAGGTTCATTGTAATTTTATTTTCATTAGATTCACCCAAAGTTAGGATTAGGTTTCACCATAGATGCTGGAAAATCTTTAAGCCTATGACAACAACTAGACGGGCAAAAAAGCCAACAAACCTCTAGCTGATTGCAAACTCTTTTCATGTGTTATTACATGTTGACTGGTGTTCTGAACGTTAGTCGAAACATGTGTCACAGTTCGTTCACTTGTTTTTTGTATAACAGTCGTACTGGAATTCTCTTGTGTCGTTACTAAGTGATTGGGTGACTGAACAGCAGTAGATTGTGATGTAGTCCCATCACTAGACATGTCAAAATATCATATATATTAACCCGTTACCTCATCAAAATAGGGCTTTTATAACTGCATGCATTGCAGCTTAAAGATTAAACCTTTAAAGTCGCTTAAGTTCAACTACGTTATTAACTAAAGGAAAGTTAAAAAAAATAAAAAAATGTAAAAGAATTAAAATTCAAGAGTTCCACGTATAAGAATTCATCTGAAACTTCCCCAAAATGCTAACAGTACATGTAAGCTGTAATTTTCCTAGGCAAGGACAAACTGCTGGCATTTGAGATGAGATGCTACAGATCCGATGGCAAAAAAGATCCCAAACGCAGAGGTGCAATGCCAAGTGGGTTGTACAAGGAACGTCATGCATCAAGCAATGGAGGAAACTTAATTTCTTTCTATATGTTTACAGGATGGATAACACCAGGATGATCAAATAATCCGCACTCGAAATGATGGATGGTGCAGGGATCAGACGTAGAGCAAACAGAGAATGGCTGGATCATGTTGGGGATTGGTACAAGAGGGACGTGCACAGGCCAAGCTTATAGGCACAGCAAAGAACGGACAATGCGCTAGTGAACTGACAGAATAAGAAGACGAAGACTATTCCTGGTATTTCTGACTGGTAGGCTTATTGCATATATAATGAAATTTTTTATCATCTACAAACATACAAATACATGTAATATAATGTAATTATGACATGTGTCACTGTGTATAATACTGAAAGACAAATATCTAGAGATATTTGAGGCATGTTGTAAGACTCTTATTTGGAGCCAGGATAAACCAAAAATGTTAAACAAGACAGGTTTCTATTAAAATATCTCAAGGCTTTGAGGCAAAGTAGAAAATTTTGAAATAATATGATGTTAATCCACTAAAGCCTCCTACAAGCCCACATAAATTATACCGAGAATTCTAGCTGGGAGCATGGGTCCAAAATTAAAATCGGTTTTGAAAAACTATGACTTATTTATGACATATCATCTAATATTTATTTATCATATATTTAGGACGTATCATTATAACAAGGAGTTTATAAGGCTTCTAAACGTGCAAGTTAGATTGAGGTTGTCATGTAATAACAACAATTATGGCAATCATGGTTCCAAGGCATCAACATCCGATTAACAAAACATCCACTGACTGTGGTTTAATCAAAAAATTTACCTATTCATGCCTCATTAATATTTTAACAGTGGTGCAATGTTTGTACATGTATGCACCTTCTATTTTATATCTACATGTATTGTTAACCTCTTATCTCATCCAATGTGCGGTAAAATCAACCAGTTTGATTGGAAGCAATTCCCACTGTCCATGGAAGTGTGATTTACCTGACTTGGAATAATTTGACACTATCCACCATTAAATCACCAGGTGCTACCGACTCATCAGTGGCACTTATCGTGTGGTCTTCAGCATCGCTCGATGGCGTCAGCATATCACTGGAATCTGGCATGCTGAAAGCGCACATGCCAATTACAGCAGTCAAAGCATTAGTTACATCACAGAAGCCATAGAACCATAAGCAACAGATTTAAAAAGCATCAAAGTGAGTTCCAGGAGGACTGTGGTCATAATTTGTAAAGTGAGGAAATGGTAGCCTGGCAGAAAATCAATCAGATGGTTGCTTCATGGACAACCCTAAGTCACTGTTGGCTATAACTTGGCTTCGAAATGCAACGAGAACAACGGCAAAGAACAAAGAACATTGTTTTCTTTGGCCTTCAGGCATAAAGAGCTGACTCTGGTATATCTCATACCACAGTGTTCAGTGCTGATGATATATAAGATAAACATAAAAGATGGAATGCAGCTTCACACCTGGTTGACAGGTCACACAAGCAGAAATATAGAGCCGGTTAATCTGTGCCAGGGGTTAACAATTAGCTGAAAGAAGTCGTCCTTGTGTGCATGCCTAACATAAGAATCCTGAGAGTCATTGAATATTTTGTGATATTGATGTCATATTCAGGAGAAGGTAAGTTTGAAAAATTAGTAGAAACTGTATAAAGAAAAGCCCAGATAGTTGTAAATCATCACTGCTAATGTTAGTTTTCCAAACCCAATCAAAGTACTCAAAGAAACATGTATTGTGTGAAAAGTGCTGCCTACTGTAACTGTTACGGTAATTTACCGAATCATGAATAAACTATTACCCACAGTGCAACAATAACAAAATCTGAACCAGTGTTGAAAGAGCATACGTTTCAATGGCAAAGTATCAGTGTATCTAAACGTAATAACGATTTGACTCGAATAACACAACTGTTTACCCTAACAACAACTCCATTTCAACCACAAATGAAACAAATTGATACTTTGTACATGTGAGTAAGTAAGATTCAGCTGATTCATTGTTTCAGGTACACAGAAAAGAAGAGAAGAAGAAATGCAGTCCCTTAAGCAAGCCTTTAGAGGCAGCCACGGGTATGAAGTGTTAACGACTTCATTTTCCTTAGCTATAGAAGTCATGAGATCAGATTAGAATACAATACCAAAGAATAAAATAAAACACACTTTTTCCATTACAATGACATGATCAGTTGATCAACAGATAACAAAAGGTGACCCATCAAAGGAACACAAAGTTAAGTGAAAACCGAAGGAACTCAAAGTCAAGTGAGTGGTTAATCGGATTTACTATTAACGGGACATATACTACAGTAGCAGTATCGACATTTATGCTCTTCTTCTTTTTCTGTAAGTAATGTATTTCTTTAGCAGCAAAAAAAAGTAATTTTTTTAGAACAATGGTAGTTGTTTCTTTTACCGTCAAAGAGGCAAAGATGAGCTATTAATACAATGTTAATGTTTGGCAGTGAACAATTATGAACTGTTACTTCACAGGATACTGAATACATAAATCGAACACCACTGATACAATGCCATGGAAACTTCAAATAAAAATAAAATAAAGTTTAAATCTGCAAATGAAAGATATTAAGGATGCATGCAAAGCACAACACTGTTTCAAAGTTTGTTATGCTAACCAAAAGGTTTGATACAAATATGACCATCACCAGATCTTAAGTTTGTGTAAGTTTGAGTCAGAAAAAGAAAACGCTCAAACAACCACCATGATATACATCACAACACATTACAAAGCAGAAATAGCAGGTCTGATCTATAACCTTACCACGTGCCAGTGACGCAGAACACTTAGCTAACCTTTGTGCTGGAGTCCGGTGTGTTGTTGAGTTTCTTGGTGATGCTTTGCCAGTAAGTACTAATGCTTTAACGCTTTCATCAGGCACTCGAATAACACACGTTGGCACAGTGATGCAGTGTGCTGAAACTGAGAATCGAGAAAACTCTGACGGCGAGGAAAGATAAAATGCTTCACCGTTTTGTGTAAAGGTACACGAACCAATGCCTCTGAAAATGCAATCACAGATTAAACTATAACAAAATCATTATATAAACTATTTTATACTTTCAGTCACAATAATGAGAATTTCTCTTATTGCAAGTAAGACACATGAAAATGGAAAAACACAATTTAAACTACAATTACAGATTAAAATGTAACAAAATCAACTATGAACAAACTTAGACAAGTATGCACCTTACTTGTTACCTACTACACCACTTACTACTTTTACTTACTACACCAAGGAACTACTTTTACTTACTACACCAAGGAACTCAACAACAATGCTCGAACTTCCACATTGCTCCATAAAATCTTTCTGGAATAGGTTGCCTAGCAACCTCTGAAATAAACTTCTTGGTCTTTTTTGCCCCTTTTCTGCAAGCATTTGAAACCATTCTTTTCGATCATAGTTTGGTGTTGTCAGGTCGGGAGTGCCAATGAGGAGTTTCTCTTAAAGTGGTGCTATACAAATTTACGATTACAATTTGGAATACACTAAGTGGAGAGATTATCTTTAAATGGCAGACTGAAAATGGCTTCCAGCTTGACTTGGTATTCGTTAACTTTTCACAACGGCTAATGAACATCCAACCCCTGGATACCATAATTAAGTTACCTCATGCTTCTATGATCTTTTATTTACTCAACAAAACATTAACAGTCCATCTAAACTGAGAATCAACTATACAAGGCACGCAAAATTGCTGTTTATAAACTTCGTCACTTAGTAAAATTAAGGTAACAAACGAAAAACGAAAACTTGCAAATTACTGAAAACATACTATTACTTCCGTTGAAAGTTGGAACATTAATTAAGTACATCACCGGCAATAAGTAAAATATTTAAGAATATGGAAAACGCATACATGATGTTATCTTTTTTTATGCACTCAGCCTTCAGCTGTCGCCGAAGATTCGGAACACCAAATACTTGCACTTCACCCATGTTGGTAAGAGAGACTAAATCACATTCCATATAAGTTGCATCTGAAAATAACAAAGCCATCACACGTATCAGACTTATAGTTATTCACATGAAACTCAGATACTTGACTTATTATTACTTGCAGGATTTGAAACTTCAGTTTCAGCTAATATTTTTGTTTTGAGTCCAGCTTTCAACAAAATTACCTCTATTAGTTCCTTCAATAATGTCATCTCCAGAAACAGTTGACAGTAGTGTAATAAGGAAGAGCCTTTAGTTACAAATCCGAAATTAACTTGGATTGAAATGAATAATATTTCGTTTGTGTACTCTAAGGCAAAGCAAATTATGCAGTGATAAGTTTATCTGAACAAATGAAAAATGCTAACCACTTCGACTCCGAAAGTTGACATAGCTGATTTTTCGCACTTTGGTGCCCTCAACTGCAGTAAGTTTGACTTTGTCACGAGCTCCAAGATTTGGAAGTGAAAATACCTATTAAAATGTCATCAACATAGGTGCAGATGTTCAGCTTAGAAAACTGCACAAATACTTTATTGTTAGCAAACAGGATAAAGACAGCAACATCAGCAAAGGAAAAAGGGATGCAAATCATTCTGGTTAACACCTGAGGCAAATATTCAACCACAAAAGCAGAGTCCATAAGAAAAATAATCTTCATAAATTAAAACTATTAAATAAAACCCACAAAGTCACTATATATACTTTCTCTGAAACCTCTTAATCACCTTGAGCTGTTCTTCAGAGCAAATGACAACGCTGTGATTTCCACTCATGTCGGGGCTTTTTGCACGTTCGTGCTGAACTTCAAATGGTGCAGGAAGTGGCATTGCATTGCGGTCGATAACACATATATTGATGACTGGAGCCTGGTGCTTCAACCGAATTTCTTTAGCTAAACAAAGAACCATACAGGATATGGAACCATACAGGATATGGCATCATCATCATCAGCATCAAAGCATCAGAAATATTAAACATAACAATTACACTGAAAACAATCAGAAATATTAAAGAAAACAATTACAATGACCCCAAACATTTAACCACCAATAGTAATATAGTGACACAGATAAAATGTCAGCTTCTAACAATAAAAAGGTGAAAAATATGTTTTTTAAGAAAGACCAAAACTCCAACACCGCAGGTGACAGCAAATTTTGGAAATCATGCTGAATTATACTGGAAAGTTAAATCCTAAGCTTGTTTTAAAACACAACTTCTGAAACTGTTAGAAAATAATACGAAGGCAGTTTACCATCATATCAAATTTCTTGTCAGCTTCTAATTACCATAGATACATTTACAAACCAACTGGAATACCACTGGCAAAGAATGCAGATACAACTTTGAAGAACATATTTTAGAACCGAATTACCTAGAGGTACTGGGTAAGTCGCATAACTAATTCCTTCTGCTGCATGATTTGCAGAAGACCAGAACAATCATAAATCTAGATTACGCTAAGGAAAACCAATATTCATGATGTCTTACCAATATTACACGTAACTGGTGTACCGTCTCGTTTGCCATTTGTTGGTATTGCTAATTGGTAAATGAAGACATTGCCACCATTTGTTCCCGCCCAAAGCGTTGAACTGTGGACCTGAGCTAAAAACAATTATTATTCAATGTGAATACAAACTTCAGTACACATTTACGTGCTTATGCAAATAAAATGAGATATTTAGTACAATTACAATATCACTTTGATAAGAATCACTTCGTGGAATCTCTTTCATGGTATAAATACAGGAGTTGATTTTACTATGATTTCTTGTTGTGAGAAAATTAACAAGCAACATATAAGAATCACCATTGATGAGGAATGTGTCTGCAAAGTAGAGTGATCTAACAATAGAACCAGCAACATCTTCTGACGATCTTGCTTCAACCTGTCGCTCAACAGGTTTTGTTGTATCACGGTCGAAGGAATCCGTGTCTCGGTGCCGTGATGCATTGGAGGACGTCTCTCGTAATGCTTTTCTAGGAGAATTGCTAAAAGACAAAAACGCAATATATCGATCTTAGCAGCATCTACATAAAATACACTGAAAAACAATCATAATTTCAATAAACATTTGTATTACTCAGACATCTGCCACGTAACAGTGGCTGAATTCAACTGAAAATCAAATTTTAACTGTGTAAAGAGATCTATATAATGACTACATAGTATGGTATGAAAACAAAAAAGTAGAAATTAGATACCATACTACATAGTATGGTACCTGATTTCTACTTTTTCGTTCTGTATTAAACATCTAGCAGAGGCTTCTGACTTACATTGGACGCATTTTTGTGTCGTCGCTCTTGCTCCCGTGTCTTCGTTGTCGCTGAGAACGTCCACTTCGTAGTCGACGGAATGATTCTCTTAACGACTTCTTGAAAGACTTTCTCCGTGCCATCGTGCTCTCTCCAACACCACTAACCTCTGTTTAAGTGGATACAAAATACTTGCCAATGTTTACAGAAATCATTCAAAATGTTTACAATATCACAACAGTAACATTTTACGATTTAGAAAAGTGATCATCATTCCTCAAAGTTACCACATTAACTGGTTCCTGTAGCAGGGGTTAAATAAGCTTAAATTCATTCATTCATTAATGCTTCTGGGCTAGAATACAACATTTCACGATATGCAATGAATACAAGGACATCGTTGCAAAATCCAAATGTAAAACTAGAACATAACATCATTGAAGCTCAGTAAATTTTAGAACCTAAAATGTAGAATGTTTATAAATTTTACATATTTTGATAACTATGACCACTATATTAATCTCATATCTAGATAAGAACTAGACTAATTTAACTTGAGCGTTACAAAACCAATTTTATACGAAAACATTTTGAGGGTTTTACCATTTGCATTAAGAGTACATTTGGTCAGAACCACAGTTCGTTGTATGTAATCAATCACAGTCAACCCATGAGCTGTACCAGCCGACAATCTGGCAAAAAAACAAAACCACAAATACACAACGAACACTTGTCACGTCCTTTCATACATACCACAGCTGCACAAAATACAATTATCTTATCATCTGTATTTAAGTATTAGTGAAGTGCTACACAGGCACGTAACTAGGCTTTTTCGTTTGGGGGGGCTTAAGCCTTGAACATGGCAACATTTATGCAGTGTTCATACGAATTTTAGCCGTAAGCATACAACGGCTTGACTTGTTTGGGGGGGCTTCAACTTCGTTTGGGGGGGGGGCTTAAGCCCCCCAAGCCCAACGCTAGATACGTCCCTGGTGCTACAGCAAAACCGTAAGTGGTCGCCTTCACAAAATCAAACCAACTGAGCAAACATGTCAACTTGATGTTACTCTATAACAAACCAATGGTACATTAAGTCCTTATGGTGACAAATGACAAAATGAGGAAGGGTTAGAGTAATTCATTATGTTTTTTGGACTACATGCATGTATCACGAAAATTTATAGATTTACTTGTTGGCTAAAATTTAAAGCAAGAATTGATAGTTCAAGACAGGAAATACATATTGTTCCAAGCAAATTTTGCCTACAAAAGAACACAAACGGTATGTAATAGTTTTCAACAACTTCACTGTAGCTCTCAACTTAGCATCAAATTTTGTCAATACAAATAAAGTGTAGTTAACTTAGTAATTTAGAAACATGCTGTAAACCATTTCATATCAATTATTGCTGAGCAAACGTGATAAGTAAAAACTAGCAATATACTCCCATGAATAATCGTCTGCTTCTACCAGTAGTTATTTTCAGAAAGTCTCCAAAGCAACTGAAAACTTACAGCTGCCACTCAGAATGCAGTGCTAGTGCAGTGATTGTAGCAGGCGGATTCAACTGTACAATGCAGACCGATTGAAATCCTGGCTGGAACTTGGCTTCTCGTTTCAGCGGCAGAGCATCATGACCCTTCCAGATGAAGTTATCTCGATCTCCAATTAGGTTTGCGTTGACTCGGTGAATGTCTAAT
Organism: Allolobophora icterica; assembly: GCA_963556255.1. Taxonomy (NCBI): domain Eukaryota; kingdom Metazoa; phylum Annelida; class Clitellata; order Crassiclitellata; family Lumbricidae; genus Allolobophora; species Allolobophora icterica. The sequence continues at coordinate 54,033,731 of OY744606.1, read as the reverse complement.
TCGTGCTCATCACGTTCAAACTGCATCACAATTATCTGACCAGCCGTGCCACCAATGATTAACATCTCACTCAAAGGACACATAATAATCTTCTGTATCGCCAACCGCGGATCATCGCTGAACGGATCGTATGTACCAACCTGCAAAAGTAAACCACCTTGTCTCAAAGCCAGTTCTTTGCTTAACTGTGACCAGGCAAATCTTTAATCATAGAACAATGCATATCACCTCATCATTGCCCAATTCATTTACTTGTAAATTTGATAGGAAACAAAACTTTTACATTATTAACAAATCCATAATTCCACACTTTCTTACCAAGAAACCAGTGGTATAGAAAACAGCAGGCTAATGATATGGCCGATCATAAAGATATACATAGCTTAAAGCATGACAAACTGCTAGAAAGAAGACTTTTAAGAGTGCTACATAAGGTTTATAACCTTACATTGTATATGCACAGAACAGAAACTTTTGTAAGTGCAAAACAAAACCCTTGAGCAAAGTGACATCCAGAAACAGTGAAGTCACTAAAGTCAGAAAAAGGAACTAGTTTATATCGAGGTGCTACATAAATAAAAGAATTTTACATAAAAGCATTTCATTGCTCAATGAGACATAGTTTAGTATTAACATCTTTATTATCCCTAAAGTAACCACTGATCATATTTATTTGCAACAGCACATAAAGGTCTTAAGCAGATGTCATTAGGAAATTTCCTGTCCTCATCATTTGCTTGGAACAATGGAAAACATGCACACATTTTGTCATAAAGTAAAATTCTAAAGTAGAAGTATAATTAATCAATGACTGTATACCATACTGTCAACATAACATAATGGGGAAGGGGGATAGAGTAATGGTAACACTCATGGCCAGGAGAGCATTAGATCGCGGTTCGATACCCATAACCCCCCTCTAGGGCGGCACCTTGCATGGCTGCCAAAACGTGTGTTTAATTAAGATCTTGATTGTACTGTCATGTTTCAATGTAATCCTACTGCGTATTTGTCAGTTTGAATTAATAAAGATTATTATTATTATTATTATTATTATTATTAGTTTTGGTAAGAGATATTAAATTTTCACACTAAGTTCTCCATCATAACAAACCTTTCGGAAAGGTGGCCATTCTTCATCTAGATCAGGATTATCCACTTCATCTGATGCCGTAACCAGGCCAAAGATGTTGGCCGTTGTCAGCTTATAGATGAGCGAGATATCTGTTGACGACACATCCCAGAAACGAACAGAACCATCTTCATGCCTGAAAGTAATTAACTAATAATTATTCTACAGAAATATTCAGCAGTCACTAACTCAGTCTAAAATCTCCTCACTTCCCTGAACTGTTCTAATATATATGACACTCCAATGGTCTCCAGTGACCCGAAGATCAAGCCATTCATACAAAACAGCATTTTACTGTGGAAACGAATGCATTGGCATAGTAACTTTCATCTAATCTATTTCAGTGTGTTCACACCTTTGAAAAGAAATAAAGAATATATACATATATATCAGGAAAATCAATGCAACAAAAATTACGGCAGCAGAAGTAGAGAAGTAGAAGTACAAGATGCCAGTACCATACTCCATTGTGTAGCATTCCAAATTTATAGATACCAACAATGTATCACTAAGCATGGAAGAAGCTACTAAAGTTACAGGCTAATTATAATCATGCAAATAATGAACTGTAATGAATTCAGACAGAAACATCAGATTAACACAGTTGGAATGAGCTACTCTACCATTTAGCTGTTATTTCACTTTTTCTAAACTTTCAACATTCTTCACATGAACCTGCTTACATGGTTCGACACAACCATAGAAATGAAATCTAGAAGACGTAAATTCATACCCTGTAATCAGTAGGTCTTGGTTAGTAATGTGTGGCTTTAGATTTACACCACCCTGAATTGGCCATTCCTAAAAAATACATGTTATTTTAAAGGAATTATTATGAACTATAGTAAATTATTTATTATATTACTACCTTCCAGTACTGCACAATTATTACAGCAATTGTAAAAGCTGTCACACAGTAATTGCAATGTATAAATTCCAAGTCCAACAAAAATTAGCAAGCTATTTAAGCAAACTCTTCTACAGTGTTTTCTTGTCTTACTATGAAGCAAGATGCCATCGAAGTTAATCATCAACCTTGTACTGGAGCTCTAATTTAAAATATTGCTTTACTGATACCACTTTAGGACTAAGAAAACACACTAGATAATACCTCTGAATGACAGCTGTTATAAACCCCCACTACGCTGTAATATGATATAATATAGCATAACTGGGTATTTAGAATGAAGCAACCTCTTCTGTAAGACGACAGTTGTTCCAGAGAACTATTAAAATTTAGATAGATAAACATGAAGCTAAACCGAACAAACGAATATAAACGAGACTCCTGTTTTTTCTTGCTTATAGTACCTTAAAAGTAAAAACAAGCGACTTGTAACAATGATTAACAAAAACGGAAGCAGTAATCACCTCACTGGAGTACCCCAACGACATCTGTTGATTGCCAGCCTCCGAAAGTTTCGTCCAAAATGTTTTTGGAACATTTGTGACATGTGCAGAGCAGGTAATGGCACTTGAATGCAGAGTGGCAAGATACGGAGCTCGAAAGACAGGCCATCCTTCTGATCGTAGGTCGATAAAGATGATCTCCTCATCAACAAGAACAACCAACGTATGTGGATCGTCGTAATCTAAAGTAAATAAAGACAACATATTGTAATACTTTATACACGGTCGAACAGCACAGTTCGAAGGAAACAGAGATTAATTATGATCCAGAAAGTGCAGAGAAACATTACAGCAGCACAAATCCTAAATAAATAAATTTATGCAACCACCAAAACATAACATACACAAATATACCCACACTGGATATTAACCATAAAAAGGATCAGGTATATTTTTCTAGATCGCCTATCTGGTTCTCTCTTGAAATCAACATTTCAAGAGAGAACCACAAATATACTGGTTCCCTCTTCCTCTGTATTCAACACAAATGCACAGCAAATGTGAATTTTATAACTGTATATAACAGCAAATAGCCATTTAGACTGGACTTTTAAAAAACCAAAAATGTATGTGTTCCTTGTTGTTTGATATTTTACTCCTAGAAATGCAACAACATTCATTTTATACCAGAATGAAATTCACAGAACTAACGAAACAAGATTAAATTACAGATAAAACAAGCAACATGGCAAATTTTCATGAGAAAATAACAAAATACATTAGCTAAAGAATTTAAACTTCAAATTAGAAATTCTCGGAAGTGGCACGTAGTTCTTTGGGAAACACTACATTGGGATTTGGGAAATTCATGTTCTATGCTACGCATAACCCAAATCTTTATTTTCTAACTTCATAAAGGGAGTACGAAGATTCTACACCATTTCCACTGATTTCAAGCAAATATTGTAAAACTAAAAACCAACCGTATTTGCTTCGTACATGAACTTCATCAGCTGAACAGATTGTGAAGAAGTCAACAACTTTTGAAGTGAAGTCAAAGACGACATGCCTCGTTCCATGCATTACTGTAACCGTGTGGTGATCGCCATAGCTTGCCCGTGGCATCCCACCAGAAAATACCATCATGGTATGGCCTCCACTGCTTATATACAGTACAAAAGAAAACATTATCAGAATTATACATGGTGAAATATTGAGGTTGCTAGTGAAACAGATAAATAGATTAACTTATTAGAAGTGTTTTACAACAGCGAATCACTTAGATCCTTACTTTATTATTACATTTATTTGGACTTTATTGATTTATCAACAAGCCCTGTTAGTGGCAGTTTCCATTAAGTACTGTAGGCAAAACGATCATGGAATATTTAGTGAACCGGGCTGTCAACACAGAGGGTCATGGTTCAAATTACCAGCATGGCAGAAGTTGGCAAGTCAACTGCACATTGTTGACGGGAGGAATAGATTGCACAACAGAGAAGAAGCCAACTGATCCAACGAAGACCACATAAAAAAAAAAGAAGTCGCTAACTCTTCTGTCTTAAAAACTGTCTTCTTCTGCCAAGATTAAATGGCAATCATTTCACAGCAGCTATCTTGAAGGAGCTCTACATAAATTCCTACTGCAATACGCTTGCTGTTGTCGAGTTTGCCTTTTCGAATTACTCTTCATTTCCACCATGGATTTTAGACATTTTAAAGGTATTTTTTGCATATCATCTTGGCATACATAACTGCATGAGGAGGGATGGGCTTCCATGTGGATGGTTGAACCTCATACCTACGGACCTACGTATGGCATCTGTACTGGGTAATTTTTTTCTGGGCAGAGGAGGAGCGACCTCGTCTTTGTTGTAACCTTCCATCAGTCACATTTGGCCCTTCGACCTACTGACGGGCACGTGATGAATACCTTTTCTGCGCAAGGCATTTCTAGATGCTGTGCCATCTATGACCAATGAGGTTCCTCTGCTGGATGGCATTATCATGTATCACGGACGTTACCTTCTCCTGTTGTCACTCTACGCTATCGATGCAACTTGGTCGAGCAACAGTCTAAACATGTTGTCATCTGTTAACTCTGGATCGGAATCCATTAATTGGGCTACAAGTGAGTGCTTGAGCCTGCTACTTGCTACTCATGAATCTTCAAGATACTTGCTAATTGTTTTTCTTGCCGACGTAATTTCTCTTCTTAATGATATAAAACATCATTTAGGATCACATAGCTAGCTTCAGGTACTTAAAAATCACGATATTAAAAGTCTAGAGTACCATAAACATGATCCAAACATCATTAAACTCCAGTGTAGTATAAGGTTGTCGTTGTACACATAAATCTGGTTTAAATTATCATAAGAAGAAACAGTTCTTTCTGGTTTTAACAATAACTGCACTTATTTACATGACACTTTACAAGCTTATCACTACATCATATCCAAGCAAGAAAAATCATTCAAAATATCCTCCAAAGTAATAAATTTTCTAATAAAACTATGCTGAAACTGAAGAGTAATTATAAATGAAATGAGAAGAACAAAAAGGTAGTTGTTTCTACAACAGACCCCTTTGTAGTTTTCCACTGCATCTTGTGAATTGCTTTACAAGGAAATGGACCTGAAATGATAAATACAGAAATGATCGAATTTATAACTGTCCTAACAAATCCAACGTGATCTGAAAAATTTACATGATGACTAACTCTAGAAATATGATTTTAACACATCTCCAGAAGAAGGAAGTCCCAGAGAAAATCTGTTAGCAGACAGATTTAGAGGCAAGTAGTTCATTAATTCAACATCATAAAAATGCACAGTGTGAACAATGTGTAAACAAGGACTTGGTTCAAACACGAACATAAAAATGCTAAAATAATAATTACCCGTACAGTATTAATCAATCAATATTAAGCATAACAAACAATCACGATAAACCTCCTTATGGATGGCTTTTCAGAGGCAAAGGCATTTATCAGGCTCATTTATCCCTTGAAATAGATTTACCACTAGCAACACTCATACCGTTTTTTTTACTTTAGTTACCACTTCTACTGGAACGACCTGCACATTCTAAACCTGGAAACAAAGACCTCGATAAAAAAGAGCTTTTCCTACCATATGGAGTGTTTGGTGCAGTCTTTGGTTTCTGATTATCTGACATAGACCAAATGGCATAGGATCCATTTCCATGTGAGGTCATGAAATCTTTTCCATTGCGATGTACTGTTATACATTCAAGTTGCTAATAATAAAGAAAATCACTCATTTAAAAGCAACTAATTATTGCACAGAAAAAATTCTGCTTGCTCAAGCACCTTACCAGAATTGCCCAAGTAATAATGCTGGACAAAAGAGTAGCTTCACCTAACTGTCAACACAATCTCAGCCAAAAAAGAAACTATGGTTGGAATGGGTTATTTTTGGCAATGACCAGAGGCAGTGGACTCAAATCACAACTGTAATGGAAGAAAAGCGTTCAGTGGCTGGAATGGTAAATGAGATGATGGATTGACAGATAAATTTTATCAGCCAGACAAACAGCCAACAACACCACAACAGGTAGCAGCAGAAAGAACTTAGTCCAAAGGACAGGCAGGTATAGATGAACTGCATAAAAATACCTTCATGTAGAAACAAATCACACATCAGGTCTAAGAGAGGCCACTGTTGTAAGTAGTATTTTTTTAGATGGAAAGAAAATCTTGTTGCACATAATTAATTTAAAAAAATACGACTTAGATGAGGCTTTGGCTCAGAGGTCTAGCAAACATAGTAGAAGCCCAAAGAAGATGTACAAATATGTCTCCATTTTCTGGTTAACACTAAAACTGGTGTACTCTCTCTCAGTCTCCTTTGTTCATTCAATGCACCAAATGTTTAGTTTCTATATTTACCTAATTTACTCCAAAAATTATGTTCAAATTATGCTAAAATTAAAAATGAGGCATGTACATAAGCAAATGTGTACAACAAAATAACATATGCAACACTACAACAATTCAAAGTAGTTAAGGAGCAAACAATCAAGCAGAAATAAATAAAACAGCACGTAAACACATAAAAAATTACTATTGCTGAAATCTAATATCAACAGCAAACACAAACCCATAAATGAAATTACAAATGCCAATCACAAAAGTGTGTAAACAATGCAAGTAGAGTACAAGTACACATGAAATTAAAGCATTAGCAGCTATTACGAACACCGAAACAAACAGTGAAAGTTTTGTGGTAAAGTAGATGAGGGATAATTGCAAACAAACAGTACCAATGAAGATGGTCACCATGCAGGAATCTAAGACAATTAAGTGAGACAGGGAAATAAAATGAGTAAAATACAAACAAGCAAATAAGAATATATTTCTGACTGAGCTGAAACAGAATTCTGCTTAACCCATTCCCGCCCAGTCTGGTTGTTAGCAACCCGGTATGGGGGGGGGGGGAATGAATTAGACTATAGATTAATTATAGTGTAATGACATCATGCCTACATCACGGATGCCTACGGGATAGTTGTTTCCATTTTGATGTCAATTTCTTGTAGGATTTTGATGTTTATTTGTGAGAAAAAGATTTTGAAGCGATGGAAAAATGCATAAGATGTCGGCGGTTTAGAGGCGCATTTTTGACAATACAAACGACGAGTTTGTCGTCTATTGGCGAAATTATCAACCAATTTGAAGATCGGTAATTAACATGTGTATGGAATAAACCATGTGCTCAATGGAGAGCGAATTCTGCATGTGCTGAAGCTGCATATTAGCATGGGCGTCCAGAAGGGGCATATCCCCCCTCTTGATTTTTGCAAATATTTAAACAAATTAAATCTTTTGATTATCATCAATATTAAAACAGTCCCAACACAATTTTCAAAGCGAAAAAACTTAATTATTTAGGTAAAGTCCTTGACCATTATTTATTTTTAAAGTTGTCATGTGTTCTGTGTTCATGAATAGCTATTCTATGCAAAACAATCATTTTGCTCCCTTAAAAAAATTTTGCCCCTTGAAAGGATATTACATTTACCACGGGCAGATGATACGGTTTTCAGACTGCACCATGCATAGGCTTAGTGCAGAGTTTATTGCACAGCGTGCAAACCCACCTGACGTTGCAACTGCACCATGTTCTGACAGTCACCTTCCATACCCAGGCTACTTGGCAAGCAATTTTGATCAAACTCGCATGTCAGACAAAGGTGCAGTCCATGCCAAGCATGAAAATTCAAAGGCTGGCGAATGCAAATATACTGCGACTGTGATCTGTGCAAGAAATGCAATAACCATCATTGGCATTGCAAAGGTGCTATACAAATTAGCTTTGGATCACAATAAGATAAATATTTTAGAGCCAGAGGCCTGCTGATTCAGAAAATATATATTTTATGATATCTAACTGCAACCCTTGTTGTGCTGTTTTCGTTCTAACATGTGTGCTGTCAATTTACATATTTTCGAAATTAGGGTGGGAATAGGTTAAAGAGCAGCCAGCCGGTAAACAGTATGCAATGCCATTAAAAACACCCACTTAGGGCCTAATATCAGACATTAATCCACATCAATTGGACATCATTTTTAACTTCCATTGCTACTGGAAAGCAAAGTGCTAACTTTGAAAAGCTGCTGCTTGCACAGCTGGCCTTAGAAGGGTGCCTATGCATATGCACACAATAATACTATCAAGAGGATAGTATATTTTTGTATCTAACAAAAAGCGCATATCGCTAATGTTTCCTAACCCTAGTCTAAATAAACATAAGAGTTACAAAAGAATGGCAAGCTCGTCTTTATACGAATCATGCTAATACATTACTAATAATAATAGTAGTAACACTAGTAATACTGGTAATACTGGTCCCTATGACTCACTCTACCTTGTTTCTTGCAAACTTAAAAACTACTCTCTTTAGCCGTGGTTGGACTAGGAGCGCTCCTGAGTAGATAACCTTGAAGGGGCGCTATATAAAAGCTCATTAATAATAATAATAATAATAATTACTACACTAAGCCAATTATGGACATGCCATGCTTCTAACATAGATCTGGTAATCATTTATTCTTTCAGCAAATTTGTATTTGTGTAGCATCTCTTCAACAAGACCTCGAATCAAGAGTGCTCACAGTCCAGCCTGGCAACGGAGAAAAATTGAGCCAAATTTATCAACGAGTATGTTTATCCTCTGTATGAATGCTCAGACAACTACTGGTCTGAGCACTCACCTAGCGAACTGGTTTGAGTGGTCTCCGTCTAAGGCAGATCTGAGCCTCCCAGAGGCAGTTAGTGTGCAGGGTGAGCAAGTCCTTAATGCAAAATTGCTCAACTGATGCTATGTCATTAGACAAAGGCACTTAATAAATAATATTGTATCTGTAGGCACTCTTGATCTAGAAGTTCTTTTCCAGTGTTCTGCACACACATGGCATCTAGTCTTCAGGGAAGAACACCATCATAGACTACTCCAAAACTGGTATATTGCTATCAGTGGTGCATATTTGCAAAAGTAAATGCGCAAAAACACCTGGAAAAGGCCTCTGATAAGACACGCATAGTACATCCTAAGGGCATTTTACACTGGAATAGATCAGTTATAGATGTAGGGCATATCAGTAAATCATTCAGTTCAGCCTAGTTACCGGGTAGTTTTGTCTATTACAATGCACTGACCAATTATACAGGCCGGCCAGACATTCTTTAGATTCAGATATACTGAATTGGGTGTGGATGATATTGAAGTAGAAATATTTGGCATAGTTTAGTCTACAAGTATTTAGTTGTAAGCATTGTGTATGTAATACGTATCCATATAATAGTTGACTAGTTGTAGCTAGAGTTAACGAATGGATTATTCCTTTCCCTCCTATTGACCCACTGATTAAGTGGGAACCACCCGCAGCCGACAAGACGAGACCATGCAAGGGCTTGACTGGAATGTTGAAAGGCCTAGGAATGATGAGGTCATATACATCCACAAGGACAGAGTTACAGGGCAGATTTACGGTTGAGTCAACAGAAAGATCAGTATTAGCTGAATGCACAGAAGTTTGCTATGCCTCTTATTTACATAGTAGTTCCAGGTGGAAGGCAGCTGGTGGCCGATAGAGGTGCACAGTTCCGGTGTCTTAACATCGTACTTAACATAGCAAAAACGCAAAGGTCAGAGCACAAAAGGATGTGCTGTTAAGTCCTAGGTGCACATCAGATCGGTGCTGTGTGCAAATGATCCATAGGTCTTCAGAAAAAACTTTTGAGGATACCATCAGAAACTCTCTTCGTCATTGCTGGGCATGGGATGTCCATAAAATTCCGTATCAGAGGAGACCGTTATTCATCACTGCAGGCGAAGGTTATCCCATGAAGTTCTTACCCGAGAAGCCATCGTTATTATCTATTGATTGTTGTGGAACAAAGTTGTCCCCTCTTTTGAGGAATCCACGTTATCATCACACCACAGCAGACCTCATTTCACCCTGTCATTGCAGCGTCATTGCAATCAGTGTGTCTCGCTCAACCATTTCTCTGGGTCCACAGTATTGCATGCAATTTACTTAGCCAAGCTTTTGTGTGTTAGGAATGTGTTTGAATTTTTTGACACTTCACATAAAGTGTTTAGAATCATTGCATTTGTAACTTGTTTGCAAGTAGAGCACAGATTATTAATAATCTTGTTTAATTTTATTCCTACCATGTTATAATTTTTAGCACAACCTCAAACTGCCTCACGGATCCAAAATGTTAACAAGAGGATTTTATAAAGCCACAGTTACCACAAGAACAGCACAACAAACACAAACACAGAACATTCATAATCAGCAGTTACAAGTAAGAAAAGAGAACATTCAAAAGGGGTCAATTTGATCTCCTGATAGAGTAACCCAATTTCCCACAGTTGCAAGATGTGACCATCTTTGGTTCATAACTGAACATAAATAAACATGAAAAGAGATATAAACAGAGATATGTAAGTACGTATATACATGTGTCTGTATGTACGCATCTAAGTCTATTTTTCCAGACCAGTGGCTTTAGTGTTTCTTTTCAAGTCAAATGGCCTTATACACTTAAGCTAGTTCCTCAGTTGAGATCTAGATAACACCTCTAAGAGAAGAACCAACGAAGTTCACATGATTTGAAAATCCAGCTAAATCCAGTAGGCTTGAAAAATGGACTTCCATTGATAGCCTTGTATGTATGCATGTATGTATGTATGTACCGGTATGTATGGAAGTATGCAAGTATATATTACGTATCAAGACACTCACTACAGTGCCTCTTATATACTTCACAAAAGTGCTGTAAACATAAATAATATGTTTGTGAATATAAATAAGCCTGCTAAAAGCAGAACTACAACACGGAGAAGCAAACAAGATGTTCGATTAGATAAGAGACCGTCTGCACTGTTTTACCAGCGTAGTGTTGTAGATCTGTTCCGTTTTATTCTGCTTCAGGTTCCAAACAGCAATCAGTCCTCTGTTGTAGCCAATCAGAATCTAAATTCAAAGTGGGATTCAGGTAATTAACAGCCGGTAATTAATTACTCCAACAAACATTCAAATGTTAAACATCCAATTGCAAGAGTGTAAGAAATACAAAATACAAACATATACATTTATTACATATACACAGTATGCAGCACTGGTGCATCCTCAAGACAACAATCATTCTTGAGACAACAACAAACCATTTCCAGCCCCTAGTTCTTTTTCTCATCATCTCTGACTCATGGCATATGTAAGCAACCCAGTAATACGAGATGCAAGTTATCAAGTCACACTTAATTATGTATCACATAAAGCTGTACAGTATCTTTTAACAGTGAGTCATTTTAACATGACCTATATCTCACAACAGAAGCAGTGTATTAACTACCTTCTTACAACTACTTAAACTCTTGGAATAAATATTGAAATTAAAGAGGACTAAAGTAATAAACTCACATCACACTAATGCAAGGGCCTTGCCTTATATACATAAGTGCACAGATTTGAGCCTTGCCCTTATAGGGTAACAGAGTAAAGACCATAAGTACATCCCATCATTTGCTCACTAAATAAATATAAAAACTGATCAACACACTAGTTTCTGTGCTAGCCCAATAACAAAATTCTCTCAGTTTTCTTTCAAACTGCACAGAAAGTTATATTTGTACAATGCTATATAATATTGCATCACTTTTTACTGACCTGGCAATTTTTCATGTTAACATTAACTGTAAGAGTTGGAATTTAATCTCACACTAATAAACATCACTTAAGTACTTACTAAAATGCTTAGTGTCATCAACTATTGTTAGTGCCATATAAATTTACAAAATGAAGTGAATAACAAGCAAAAATTTTGAAGTGGCCAACCTTGAATTGTTGCGTTGGATGGAGCACAATAGATTCAACAGCTCCAGGGTTAACTTTAAAATTTTCTGGTGCACTGAAATAAAGCAAATGAAAACCAAATATAGGTTTCAGTTCTAGATCTGCAATTTCTACACTAACACCCAAATAAAACTTAAATGATTGCCCAGTTATTGTCGGTTTCTAGCAGAACCATGATTCTCAACCATGTTTTTTGGGTTAAAGGAAATTTTTGCTGCATTAGGAACATGACATCCAACCACTGATACAGATTTTCCACAAGATCTTTCATGGATCACCAGCAAATCTGACAGCATGAGGCCAGGATTTAAACCCAGGAAACAGAGTTAAATGGTGATCAAGCAAGCCATTGCCAGTTCCTGTCAGCATAAATGGCCCTCTTAACTGTAATTGTAATTCAGTTAGAATACATTACCCAGCAGATTAAGTGACCTTCCGAAGATCATAACTGCTGCAAATAATGCAACAGCATCATTTATAAGAAAAGTAAACTCTGCTCTGGAAATTCCAATATTTAATCTGTTGTGGGTCTTCCCAGGGAACCCTCATGAGAGGGACACACTGGTATTGCACAACCCACTCCTACTGGATAAGATAACAGGGTGGAGTGTTTGCCCCAAAGCAATATACTGGTCCACGCTGTTGAGATAATTTTTTTCTCAAGTCCTCTCTCTCTCTCAGTTCCATGTCCATATCAGAAAACAAGACACAATGACTGCTGTCTCCTACTGCTTCTCACATTCCATGTCCTTCTCACATTATAGAAGTTTTCTTTAGGCTTTGCTGGCCACTTAGGAGCAGCCAAAGGCAAGGGAGTGGCCAGTCCAGTGTCTAGATTTACAGCAACAATTTAGAGTCATTGCTATTCATTCTAGCTTTAATAGGAACCAATAATACATCTTCAGACATGATTACTCACACAGCATTATATATAATATGCAGGATACATGTATATCTATATAGGTGCATATTATATGCATGATATATCTATGATTCTAAGACTAAATTTCTCCTCTGAGGCACACAAGTCAACAACTACACACAATTGATTGGCTGATTTCTGTTCAGTTAGGTCAATTGACTGTTGACAGTTCCATATGTACATGCAGTACAAAATACACAAAACTTTGGTTTTTTTTGGAGTCCATCGCATCATTTTGTAAACATGTCAAACCTGTCCAAATCAGCTTCCTTTTACTGGATATTCATAGAATATGATATGCTGACTCTTGCTGTGCCCTGTACCAAAACAGTGTTGGACTCTGGCATTCTCAGTGAGTTGACTGACGCTTTGGAATTCACTGCCCAGTTTTTGTGCATTCTGTTAGGTATTTGGTGTCATTGAGGAATCCTCACTAAATGCCCATCTGCTTCAGCTCTGTAGCTAGGCTTTTGGGTTTCCATGATTCATGAGATTTTGACCTCGTTTCTCTTGTTGATAATAACATAACATAAGTCTTTATTGTATCTCATCAAGCAGAGAGTGCAAAAGATGGAACAAACAATTAGTCATCGTGCAGCCAATATCAGCTATATACATTCACATTGTTTCGATTGACATATCGGTTAGATGGGATACAACAGGGAGATCCAAAAGGGATGGTATCCCGCTAGGTAGGACCCTCCCAGTGACATCATTATAGTTAGAACAAGACGAACATGACATATGATCAATCATTACACTAACTGTCATAAACTGGTTAGTCTTAATTAGAGAAAATAGCATAATCAGCAGGAAACAAAAATATGAAGGAAAAAAAGAAGAAAAAAAGAAGAGAATAGAGGGGTGACCTGGGATAATAACTTAATAACTTCATAAATAATAATAACTTTGACTATGATTTCAATTGAAGTGTTCATTGATCAGTGCTTTATGCATTATGATAACGACGCCATAGAAGTCACTAGATTAGATAACGATGTATTTTACTAATTAATCAGTCATAAAAAGCCTTCTGTCAGAATGTGTAGGTCACTTTCCAGGCTCAAATACCAGGCACACCATGCAGATTAGATGTCATTGGCTCCCAGGGCTGGCTGGAAATTCCTACGAACACAAGGATTTTGGGGATCGGTTCTTACTCAGCTATAAAATTAACATGCCTTAACATAATACATGCTTTTAAAGTCAAGTCACAACCTTGAAGGGCATTTATGTGACCCATAAATTAGAGAAATAAATAAATTATCCAGTGACAGAACAAGGCCAGCCAGCACTTAATTGGGTCGGCCAAAGTTAATGGAGAAATGTGTAGAAGTTCAGGCAGTCTGAGTGCATTTCGGATCAGGTTTAATCAAATAAAATGTTCCAGCAAATTAAAAGGCATCTAGGACTCGAGCTGAGGCACACTCAAGTTAACATCATTTCAAGAAATGCGTAGAAACAACTTCTCTAACTCATAGTAACCTTATTTGATAGAAGGAAAACTCTTTGCTAGGCATTACATTAGCCTTAACATTACTTAACAGCACAGAATTTTCAAATGATTAGAAACTGTATACTTTGTGAATAGTTTCAGGTGTTCAACTGCAGACTAATGAAATCATAGAGAAGACAAGTATATAAGGACTGAGGTAACAACCAGGGTGCGATTTATAGAGAAGAAAAGGGACATTTCCTTCAAAATTAAGCTAACTTGTACATTGGGAGAATAGGCCTACATATTTCTTTTGCAAGTCTTCCCTGCCCCAAGCCTACAACCACAAATGCACCCTAAGCAAAACCTTTAAAGCCAAACCAACAATTTATGCAGCCAACAACACAATAATTAATTCCAAAGTCCAGAAATATGATTTCCATGGTTTATAAGTGAAAAGGACACTACATATGAATGTATGTATCAAGGCACTTAACATAGTTCATTCACACAAGCTCTGCACCTAAATGAACCGAACTGTTCTCAACAAGTGACAGTCTGCAAATGTCTGCTGCACAAAGTCAAAAGCACATAGATGTAATAGCAGACTCTGCCAGACTGTTCCAGGAGAAAGGTCCAATAAAATTATATGGACTTGGGTTGATATGCAGAAGCACAGCACCTGCATCTCTTCATGGACCACAAAGCATAACAATCATCAACCCAGTTGATTCAAGACTGGAACATAGAGCTCCCTGATGGTGGCATAGAGTTGATCTTGGGGTTGTGCCAACAATTGAGGCACATGCCAGCATGATGACCTTGAAAGCAAAGTGCCCCATAACAAGAACACAGTGCACTGTTTCTTGCAGATATTCCATTATTTGCGAACATTTGGCTGTTTCAAGCAGCACAGAAAAAAAACTGAATCTGGTGCAACAGCAATTTTGGCACACCAGTAAGAACAGAAAATTGCAACAATCCAGTCATGTCATGAGTGAACAAGGGTTACTGCAGAGCTGAATGACATTGCACTGTATGACCCATATATGGTGCAACCGATAGCAGGATCTGCAAAGGTCGTTCACATGATCTGCCACTGATAGGTCACCCAGTCCACAGACGACCACCTGCTGATTCCAGTCAGAGGATGTGATGATACTGATTCCTCAACTACTGACTGTCTGACATACATGTGCCCAGCCAAATACACTGTGTCTTTTGTCGGATCTAGTTGCAGCCAATTTAAAGACATCCAACTCTGTACTTTCTGCCACAATGGCCAATGTCAAAGACACACAAGCACAAGTGTTGTCAGACCAATCAATGGCAGGTAGAGTACAGCTGTAAGTCATCAGCATACTGCTGGACCTGCCCGCCCACAGCAGTGATGAGTCGAGTTAGATCAGCGGGATGGTGATTACTATTATGGTGGAAGCCAAGGCCAATAACTGATCATTCAGGAACCATAGCAAAGCAGACAAAATTTACTGACAATAAACAAACATCTCCTTGGAATGAGGGAAGAGAGCAGATGAAATGAACATATTCTCTGTAGCCCATGTGAATATCCTCTCTGCAGCCCACACCCAGAAGCACACACCAAGGTAGAACAGAAAGGGGATGGCTCTCAAGAAATTAATACCTCAGACGGTGTTACCTAGTTGTCAGCATTATTAGGTTATTACACTGTTGTAATGCCTTTCATTCTGATCGCTGTTTAGTCTTCATTGACCTCTGTCTGGCAGATTCTTAAATTAGGGAATAAACTTCCACTTAGAAGCAACAATCTCATCATTATATTAACCATCTAATCATCTCCCTCACAGTTTTCTAATGGATCGTGAAATAATGGAATTAGACATAACTATCTAACAATTGCAGCGACTTTTATAGAGCCAGTAATTTTGCAGAGTGGTGAGCAAAGTCAAAAAGATGGAGATTGCATATGTTACATAGCGACATTCTCAGAACATCAGAGAGAAAATTTTGGAAATGACTTAAACTATCAGGACAAGTATGTACGGAATTTACTCATTTTTAACAAAATGTTTATATTAAAACTGACCACCTATCAAGTATCAAAGGCTGACCACATACAATGGATGAGGAACCAAGCAAATCCATAAACACAAACACCTACATGTATATGGAAAAAATCAGCCACCTAAGGTAGACTCCCACACAAGAAGGCAGCTAAGGAGATAGCTGGACTACATGGCCAACCAGTCTCAGCAGCCCAGCCAGAGAAGCAAAAAACCACACACTACTTACAGATGAGCGCAAAGTCATCTCCAGCAGCAATTACATTCATCTCCTCCAACCTCAAACCCCAAACTAATCGCTCTAAAGAAATGGCTGAAGACACAACATAAAAATGAGAAAATCTTTTCTAACAGTTACATGACCTGGCCATAACTGACACTGATTTCGAAAGAGATGCCAGGATTCAAACTTCATGTGGTTACACATCATACCACAAAGAATACCAGCAACACACTGAACTGCACAAACACAGAACGTCTTATTTAAAACAACAACAACAAAACAAAGAACAGCAGCAGAAATGAAACAGCCCACAGAAATGGCAAACAAGAAACAAACAGCATATCTCCAGAACAGCACAACAAGCGGCCACGTGAACAGTGTGCTACTGGGCGCAGGTTACACCCGAGTTTTCCATTTCCATCTAATCTACAAGAATTGGAGCTACTCAGTATTCAAACAACAGCCAATTGATAAAAGTACCATAGATAATTTCCCAGCCACTGCAGGCAGGCGGGGCCACATTCGGTGAATGGCAGCGAGATCTGAGTACTAATATTATTGCCTGGCACGTATCCTCAGCAACTGTCATTGGCATCCGGTCACTGCTATCAACCGACCAAGTCCCAACAAACACCTTTGAAAATTCTTGCATAACCTTACAAATTCTGAAACTTCCATTCATCTGTTTTCTGTAACCTGTCTTGCAATGTAATGTAACAACTTATCCATCACTGTAACTAGTGAGCAACTTGATCTACATCTAAGATGCTTTATGAAGTCATTAGTTGGTAAATTCAGAAAGATAAAATGCAATGAGTGAGTTTTAACTGTCACTATTTTACAAATATCAAAACTCATGGCATCTGGAAAGGGAATAAAAAACCAATATGAAATACAAAACCCGTAATTGCATAACAAGACAGAAAGATAAGTGTTGCATACACAGAGAAAATAATAAATCCTGAATTTCAGAATACTTAAAGTCATGAAATTTCATCATAACTAACTTTTGCATGACAGTTTCCTGGTATATGACTTGGTCCAGAAACTTGAAGGCCTTTAAGTCTACGGTGTAAATATGCGCATTTTCCGTTCCCAACAAAAGCAGATCACTTTCTGCGATCAAACAGCTTGCTGATATATTCTTGACTCTAAAAGCAAACAAACATGTAACAAATTTCTAAAACAAGAAACGATAATTACAATTTAAAATATATGATATTCAACTATTTTCACCAAGCAGTAAGAATTTATGCAATAATATTACCTTTCAACTTTGACTTAAACAAACAAACAAACAAACCCGTATAGGCAAAATTTCTGGAACTACACAAATTATACAAACTGAAATGTTTTCAGTAACAGAAGTTGCAATAAATAATACACAAAAAATCAGTCACTATTCCCTTAAATATACAGGTATATGTTTCGCATTAACTGTTTAACTGAAGGAGTGAAGACAATGTAAAGCATTATAAAACCGTGATTCTTATCCCTTCTTGCACAATGCTGTACTTGGAATATGGCAGTGCTATTCTCACAGATGGGGGAGGTTCCAGATTTGTCAGCTGTGCTCCACCCTCAACTTGCTGTGCTCCACCCTCACTTGCATCATGGCCAACT
Organism: Allolobophora icterica; assembly: GCA_963556255.1. Classification (NCBI taxonomy): domain Eukaryota; kingdom Metazoa; phylum Annelida; class Clitellata; order Crassiclitellata; family Lumbricidae; genus Allolobophora; species Allolobophora icterica. Next base: position 54,015,613 of record OY744606.1, on the reverse strand, counting down.
TAGCAAACTATGATCATGTTTCAAACTCAAGCCACTTCACAAGGAGAGAAATACATTCAAGATCCTTCTTCTCATTAGGATCCCATGGTCACTTAAGCTCTGGAATACATCAGTGCACTTTATGTCCTGGTGTACAGCCAACAAGGTTGACAAATGCCCCACCCAGCAGCCTGCGGACCTGCTGGTAGTGCTCTCCAAATTCAATAACTGTGGCACACTGTGATGATTGTGCTTTTCACGCATTGGACCTATTGGACCGTCCTTCTGGAACATTCTTTCACTGAAAAGCACTCTTCCATTAGAAATCAGATCAGCAAATCTCAAAACACATCTTTTCAGATTTGTTAGATAGCCTACGGTCTTTGAGAGGTTGCTAAAAGGAGTCGTGTGAATGTTCAGCTACAAATGGAAGCTACACGCTACCTATGATCATCTGTAATCTGTTTTGGATTATACTACACTGATTAAATTACGATACATATACATTCATGTATTATGATACAAATGGCTGATAATTGATACATAATTTGATAATGACTATTGCCAGAGACACTCAGGTAGAAATACACAGTTTATGCGGTTTATGCCCATTTTCCTGCTTATAACCTAAGTGAAATATATCACAAATCCCTCAGGAAAATTAGCTAGTCATTTAGGTTTGGCCAGCATGGTTACTAAAAAAACTCCTTCACTCAAACATTGTTTACATTATTTTCAGTAAAGACTGAGACTGCAGTAATGAACCTTAGCATATTTTAAAGGCTAAGTAGGCGTGTAATAACAGCCTATTTATTGACAGTGTACACTTCATAGCAAACAACCCACTCCCACCATCCTGACTGGAGTTTAATGTGACCCCTATCAAACAGATATGACAACCAACTACTACCAGATGATTGTCTGCCAGCCTCATTACACACACTGTATTCCAGAAAATACTCACAAAGATAGGCCTAGCAATTAAATTTATGGCGCTAATTAGTAAATAGCTAATTACTAAATAGCATTCCTCTGACTGTGAACATCCAAACCTAATATTAGAAATTAGAGCAAGTGACAAATGATGACAAATAAATGGTCACTACCTATACAAGCCTAAACCAAGGTATCTGAAGACAAGTAAAACCTGTTCCAAGCCAATTCCTATCAACATTAATTTATCAACTACTCCAGATTAATTATAAACAAAGGGAACTGTTTAAAACTAGAAAATTTCATCAGCACCATGTCTTATAGACATTTCCATTCTATTATGACCACATTATTATTATTACCATTAATATTATAATCATAATTTATTATTATTATTATTACTATTATTATTATTGTTATTATTATTATTATTACTACTACAATTCTTCTTAGTGAACATAAGTCTGGTCCCTTCATTAGGCCTGAAGGTAATTGCAGCTATGGGAAGTTCACTCCCTCACAACAATGCTCCCTGATTCAGGACTTCAGGCCTAGGCCAATCACTACTGTCATGTACCCAGACAGCAGTATGCAGCTGGTATGATGGCATACAGCTGATACAAGTCATTGTCAAATGGCAGCAGTGTTAATGAATATTATCAAATTATGAGACCCTCTGCTTCAATTGAAATGTACCCACAAATTATAAACTAAGCTTTATTAAATCAATAAATAACCAGTTTTAATTGCAGTACTATATATACAATATCTTTCTACATTAGTATCCTAGGATGGGATTATTAATAGCACTATAATACAATGACACCATAAAAATATAAAACAAAGCATTATTCATACATATCTATCTGCATACATTACACAAATGTTGCAATTCTTTGGAAAGTGCAATTTTTTATTTAAACCAAATTGGACCATGCATAAAAGTATCTAAGAATCATACAGGTGATTTTGCCTTTCCTAACATACTTATTAATTAGCATCCCCACCTGAAGTACACCTGTCAGAGGACAACTTCTTCTATCCAATGATTCAGTGATTTTTTTAATATTCTTTATTATGTCAAACTGACAGACACAGTAAGATTACATTGAAACATGAAAGTACAATCAAGATCTTAATTAAACACACGGTTTGGCAGCCATGCAAGGTGGGGCCTTACAGGGGGGTTACGGGAATCAATCCGTGAACCTAATGCTCTCCTGGCCACGAGTGTTACAATTACTCTATTCCCCTCCCCGGGTAGTCAGATACCTACTCGAAATGGACAAGGGTACTTGGGCCATCTATTACTAAAATATTAACACTACTACCTCTGACTATGAACAATCAAGGCCAATGTCAGAAATAGGGCAACTAAGATATAGCAATAGATAACTGTCAGTTACCTATACAAGACTAAGGTTTGATATCTGAAGAAGAATAAAGACTATGTAATGTAAAAACAAAAACTGCTCATAAGTAATGTACTACTTCCTAGAAATCAAGTTCTCTGAAAACTGGAATTGTAAGTGTAATTAATTACAACTTCCAATATTCAGAGAATATTTTCAACAAGTCAGATTCAAGGCACAGTTGCCTCAGATACTTCTGTGTCCAAGGAATTTGGTGCAAAGTTGGCTTGCAAGCAATACACAAGTGCAAGAGTCTGTGTTTCACTCAAAAATGGTTTAGTGTTTTCTCCTCCAACTACAATGGCCTTGCTCAAAGGGAATACATCCAAATCACTTAGTATCCCAGATATCTACAAAGTTCTTAAGCACATCAACCTCCTTAATAAGCGAATCCATTGTCTTCTTACTGTGCACTAGTGATCAGTAAAAAACACTCATCATCATAAGCAGCAACAGCAGCAAAAATGCACCATATTGTACAAATAATGACCGTGAAGTAGGCAAAGACCTAGTCATCAAAAGGGTCGCACTGTAATGAACGCAAGACAGAAGACACACACTCGTACTGTGTCATACTGATCAATTTATATAGCACCTCTTGAGAAGAAACAGCCAGCAAGACAGTTTGAGCAAATAATAAGGCAGTATAATTAACAACAGTCCTGCCTCTCACAGCCAACTCCTCTTGAGCAGTAAAATGATGATCATTCCAAAGTGACAGCACCCTCCCACCCCTCCAAAAAGCCTGTCCTGCATCACAGAAGTCCTTATCCAGCAAGCAAGTAGGTCACCCATTCAGGTAGCACTTGGACTCTGACCAAGTAACACTCAAAACAAAACCTTAAACTGAATTGGGGATGAAATCTGCAGCCAGTTAAGTTGTTCAAGCATATATATGCTACTGAGAGATGCTCATGTTTTAGCTTGACTGAAAAACCACAGCTAAGACTAGTTATCACATAATGGAATTATTTATGGATGAAGGCTTTGCAGACAGCATCTGCTAGATAAAAGGCATAGATATATGAAAGCAGAAGCCTTCTTGCTTCTGTTCTTTATTCGTTTATAAGTGGATGGAAGTCACTTCTGCATACATAATCTAACTGAACTAATTACATAAACCAACATCAGATCACACTTTCAACAGTTGAGTAAGATCAGTAAGCATGACTACAATACAATTAGGCCAACCATCCAAAGCAATAATGTAGTAATCTGAAGAAATTCTAATCTTCACTACAATATTTCTTTGGATTAAACTACATAGTAGAATAACATAAGGTAGAATCAGGCCCTTAGCCAGCCATACGTCCACGCGTCCTTTGGACGGGTGAAAATTATTTTGGACGGGTATAAATTGTGCATGGACGCATTGGACGGGTTGCCAATTGGACGGGTTGCCGAATTATTTCTACAACGCGTTCCGCGTAAGCGCAGGCCCTTTGCCAGCCACTTTGGACGGACATAAATTGTGCATGGACAAGACGTCCTAAATGTGATAGGCTATAATGTATAATCCATTCCCCTTCATCTGTGTAACGATGTTCCTTTCCCACACAAGATACACTTCTCTAGCAGCTATTTATGACCTAGGATAGGTGTAATTAAGTGCCAATTAGATGAGGTTGTTTCATGGTAATTGGTAACTGATTTGACTATATAAATACCTTGACCTTATGAATAATTATAAAGGTTTGGATTGATAACAAGTAACGTCTGTTCCCGAGGCTATATAATCAAATAAGGGAATTAAAAATTATAATCTGAAGTCAACAGATTGTTGTTTGTATCATTGTATATAAAACAAAACTGTTACAATTGTGATCAAAACCCAAAAGTCATTCAGTGTAGGGGCATTGCAGACTTTTGCAGTCGGATTCGTACAGTCGTGGCAACTTCATACGCTCACGGCATCGGGTGGTCACGACTTTTAATGCTTTTGGACGCCCTACTTTTATTTCTGGCTAAGGGCCTGGGTAGAATCATGGTAAATTTACCGATTTTCAAAAGGCAAACTCTGAGCTTCTCTGAGGAAGGACACTCCATCTTGGGTGCCAATCTCCCACAGGTGCAAGCTGTTGTCTGTACAAAGTGTAACCAGGCGTCCCTGAAATGCATAGCAGAAAAGCCAGTATGGTCAGTGTTCATCCAAAGTACAGTCATGTATCAAATTTAAATTTATTCAATTCAGGTCACAGATGGGCAAAGCAATAAATAGCTGGCCTGAAATAATGACTCAGAATTGCTCAGGATTAGTCATTAGTTAGTTTGCAATTCCAAGCTCATACCTATGAATACCCACACACGATTAAGTTTCAAAATATTCATCGACTATTTCTCACACACAAAATTCTAAAATATTTATGAACCATTCCTAAGAGTCACCAGCAACAGAATTTAGGTCAAAATGGACTGAGGTCAACTGCATTTGACATTATTATGAAAAAAATCATTTTACTCATACACTTCTTGAAAAAAACTGAATATTTCCTAAATGTGTAAGATGAGATCGCAGCTGAATAAACTTTGGAGTGAGCCATTCTAACAGAACTTTTAACTCCCAAAAATACTTATAAACATTACAGTTGAATATAACAAAGGGCAAAGTTCGCTAGTGTCCACAAACCACGCCCAATCAGATGTCTAAGCAACATCACTAGGCAAAGTAACTTTTCTTAACAGCATGAAAATAAATTGCTAGTGTAACATGGTCAAAACCTCATATGCAATATTTTAAAGCTATATTCAATATTTATAAGCTATATGCAATATTTAAAAGCTACATGTAATATTTGCTGCAATGTTACCAAACACTGACAACAACAACAAAACAACCAACTGCTTCCATTTTATACAGATTATTTTTATTTCCAAACTATTCACAGTACATGAGAGTTCAGTGTAAAAGTTCTCAAGAGCCATAATTTTCGCTGCAATCAAAACCAGACGATATGGCTGACAATAAAATGACTTCTGATTGCTTCAATTCCCAACAAAGTTGGTCAACAATTTACAGAGAGACACAGAAATAGCTGCATCACATCTCATTTTCCCTCATTTTCCTTCCCAACAAAATACAGATAACAAATTTGTCCTAATGTAACTTGGATAATGAATATGAATAAGACAGAAAAATACCTGGCCAAAGAAGAATATGTGAAGAACTGCCACGCTGTCAGCATGCTGGCCAGATAGCTGAACACCTGGTGCACCAAATCTGCAGTACAAAGTTAAGGACTACTCTGCAAAGCCATTCCTATATTAAAAAAACTTTCTGACACATGGCTGTAAATAATTATAATGCAACAGCAGAAACCTAGTAAAACCAGGGCATAAATGAAACATAAACAACAGTTATTTTCAAGAACAAACTCTAGATTCTAATATTTTTCATGGTCTTTGAATTTCAAACAACTCATTGTTCTAAATAATATTATGTTACAACTGCACATAGCATATATCACTGCCAGACACCAAACGCTACTTCTGAGATTTCATGAGCCAAACGTATTTAGAAATGATGCAAGAAGCCCTCCACAATAAACAGGAACATTCCTGCACATGTTAGAGGACACACAGGAACATTACCACATGCATAACAAGCTTCAAATGTCAGACAAATATCTTGTTAATGAAGTCTGATGATGATGAATGGAGTCTTATGAGACAACAATACTCAGAGTAGAACATAATACACTGGTAGATGGGATCAATTGCAAGCAATGCTTTAGTTTTAACAAACACTTCATTGGAAGACAATGCTGACAATCAGATAATTAAGCAAACATAAAATTCTGGAGTAAATACCCCATTCTGCATAATATCAAGTACTGAAATATTAGTACTGTTTCAAGACTGGCAATTCTTTCCTCAGAGAATAACCTTTAAGGCACGATCAAGAGGTGGTGGTGGTGATGTGTTGGCAGCCTGTTACAAACCCTGATCAAAGTCACTGGGGCTGGGGTAATAAAAGACTACCAGGGTCCGGTTTCACAGCTCATAAAATCCAGACAGCCTTAAAATTTGCCATTAAAGCAGTAATGCCAGTTACCAAGTAAGACTACTCTGGTCACTAGTAACAGACCATAAGACTGAATAAGGCCACACATTTATAGGTAAAATATGTATATACGACCGATACCAGACACCCGAACAACAAAGCACATTTGTAAGCAGAAATGGAAATGCTCAACTTGTCATCATTTCAAATATTCTAACAAGAAAATTCCCCCAGAAAAAACTAAGTCAAATTCGGAATGACTTAGCAAATAGCAATTTTATAATGAAAGCGGCATTCCTATTAGCTACATAGGAATTCTGTGGTCATACATAGATACAGGAATGTATACACATCCTGACACACAACCCGAACCATCAATCAAGTCTAACACTTCTTTCTATGATTAACCAATTAAGCAATATATCTGCAATAAATGTAAGGTCCAAATTCAGTCCACACAATTAAAATTAGGTAAAGTGAAGCCTGCCCCAGATAATTAAATTGAAAAGCATCTCGGATTGCTTATTTAAGACAGAGTATTACAGCTACCTCTACACAGTCCAACAATTCATGCAACAAATCCCTAGCTATTTTATGGCATGGCTATCTACTAATCAGGGACATCATTTGGGGGTAGGGGACATTTGCCCCCTGATTTTTGAAAAAAGGAAAAGGATGGAACAAGAAAAGGAGAAAGAAGAAAGGGGTAAAAAAGGCAAAAATGATATTCAAATTCATGGAATTATTATATACTATTAACAAAACTAGAGTTTGCATAGCTTTTCACAAGACCCCCACCTCTTTAATAGTGGGGGGGACACACTATACAGTTGTCTCCCCCAAATTTTGAAGAAATATCAAAAAAGGTGAAGAAATTTGTTGAAAAATTTGTTCACCTCGTTTTTTTCACTAGATCAGTTCAAAAGTGTCCCTTGTCCCCCACCTGTCAAACAAGATCACCACCAGTGCCATGTACCCCCCGGAAAAATACTCAAATGGCGTCCCTGTCCCCCCAAAATGCTGAAATGATGTCCCTGCTACTAATGATGGTTTCCAAAGATATAAATTCAAATGCAAATCTAAGAAAATGTATTAAAGATGCATTAAATCACTGGAACATTGGAAGACTACTAGTTGCTGTATCCCGAAAATGGAAGGTCAATCTGTTAATAGTGCTTTGCAAATGTATACAAATTCAGTTCACATCATCTAAAAACAAAGCTTTACAGATGCACTAATTTTTCACTCAAATTTTAAGAGTACTAGTTTCAATATAGAAATGTGAGAAACACCTTTATCAGAAGGTTTCACGTTAAAATCAAATCAACGAGAAGCAAATGATTTCAAAATTCATTTAGCAAAGACTATATGTTGCATGTATGTTAAGTCAATGACTAATGCAGATGACAAAGTTCAGATCTTTGTCCAAGGCTCCTCCTCGTTGGATCCGTTGATTACCTGTTACATGATCTCCACTCTTGGATGTCATCAAATCGACTTAACCTTAACTCTTCTAAGACCCAACTAATCTGGTTTGGCACTAAGTAGCAGCCATCTTAACTTGATCTCCCACTTCTGTCATCAATACACCTTGATTTTTCATTCTCATCCAGTGTCCAGGACATGGGCGTCACCCTCGATAGTACTCTCTTGTTTTCTGAACATCTCTCGCACCTGACACGCTCTTGTTTCTATCACGTGAGGCGTTTGAGGGCCGTCAGGAGATCAGTTCCCCTTCTGTGTTTACTACTATGGTCCATGCCTTCTTTTGCTGCCGCATTGACTATTACAATTCACTGTTTGCTGGTCTCTCTAAGGTGCGCCTTTCATCCCTGCAGTCTGTTCTGAACGAGGCTGCCAGGCTCATTGCAGGCTCAGTACTAGGATTTACACAAAGAAGTTAAATAAAAAAGCTTTAGCCACATTGCTCAGAGTTCAATTTAAATAATTTATGACTTAAAAGAATGGCAAATATGTTACTGCATGCAGTTTTAACACCTTTTAAACGAGCTAAGCTCACGCAATTGTATTACTTTAAATCAGGGTTGTCAAACCTTTTTCAGTGGCGGGCCAGTGGCATTACTTTCCAGCAAGTGGCGGGCCAAGGTAACCCCCGAAACGAGACGCAGATATGTGCGTCTGAGCCATCGATATCTATATTTAGAATATTAGAATATCGATGGTCTGAGCAAGCGTAATAAAATGACGTCATTAGCAAAAAACTCTATGTATTTGGTACTGAGTGTGAAAAATTTAAAAAATCGAACACTTATTCTCAAATTTTTTAGTCTTTGGGCATACAGCTGCGGGCCAGAAAAAAATCATCGGCGGGCCAGAAATGGCTCGCAGGCCTGCTCTTTGACATCACTGCTTTAAATATTTAACACTAGACATTCACAAAGTTAATTCATTCTAAGAACTTCTACAGCATCGCTGTCACAATGCTGACGGCATCAGTCATCAGCAAGTTGCATCTAGCACTTAATTTACAACTAATGAATTAATTTTCTATAATGAAATGAGTAAACGGCTATCAATTAAAGGCCCTGACATATTATGCATCTATGACGAACTATTAAGATACTAATTTGATTGAATATTGAGATCAAAACTATGATTTAAATATTAAGATCAAATTGAAGTGTTAAACATAAGTAACTGCAGTTGAAATATGAAGATTAAAACTGTGGTTCAAATATTGAGATTAAAACTGTGGTTCAAATATTGAGATCAAAACTGTGCATCAGCTATTTAAATAAAGGCCCAAAACCCAAATGGATGCCAGCACCAGAGAACCCTTACAGTACAAAGTCTACTCTCACATGCAGCCTCTACATCCTCCTCCCACGCCTGACATTTTGAGTTGACCAAGACATTCCATCTTCCTCCACCTGCCCTAATGAATCTCTCTTTCTCCATCCCTGTAACAGGTGACATCTGTTTCAGGTATTTTCTCCATTTATACACACTGCACAGCGCCCAGGTGTTTGTTAGTAAAAAAAGAAGTGGGCAAACTATGGGAAACATTACAGACAGAAAATCAACTGATGAAAATCAATGTATCAGCCTGAGATTTAAAAGCTCTCAACAGCCATGTCATATTTTGTCCCTGGAGGCTAATGAAAAACACTGGAAAATCCCATTATCACTCAGTACTTATGGGGTGTTTGTTTAGGGAGTTTTCCCCCAGCAGGCAGACAAGTTAACGGCTTTCACACTTTCAGCCTTAGACACTAAATTATCTCACACAACGCTGCTACCAGCTTAACCTCAGTGGGGAGTACACACCTTGTCTAGACCTATGATACTTTCAAAACTACAGACAGTGTCATTAATATTGCTTTCACATGAAGAATTCTCTTATCAGAAATATGTAATACTCAGATGACACATGACAGTTTAGGTTCACTTACAAGAATGAATTGCTAAAATACAGAATTATAACAATCTCATAACATCAGAATATTACATGTAGAGGTTAACTGTTACAAGGTTATACAGGTAAAACTCGTCAGATACATAATTATGTAATCAAGCAAACACATACACCTGCATTCACATTTACATATGTATCATGTATGCATCTGCATTCCTAGCTACAAACCTGTCCAGACATACATTCATATACATACCCTGTGTGGGTATGTATGTACAAGTGGAAGAAGCTTTAGTGTACACAAAGCTGGATGGACAGAAGCAGTTGAAGGTTATTTGTAACAACATAATTCATGTTCAGTTACTGAACATCAACCACAGACCTTACTTTCCAACTAAATTAGAGGGAACAGCTTCTCTCTGTGGTTTTATGAGGTCGTTAGCATTTCCATTTTCTGCATTTTGTCAGTAGAATATACAAGTAACTTCAAGTAAGACGAAAACAGTATTTCAGGATGATCGAAATAAGTAAGAACAGCAAAATAGAATTTTTCATAGCCCAGTGAAGGCTCACTTAACACTATGCCCTTTGATTGTGAAACAATGGTCTCTCTCGTAGCTGTGCACATCTGCACATGAAAACAAGTAGTGAAACCAACAAACACAGACAATATATTTCTCAGCTCTAAAATCGATAGGAAAAACAGTCTGCATTGAGTGAAGTTCTACCTATTTAGCTAATATTGCGTATAACTGCAGAAGCAAACAATTTCATGCGTAGAATGTTTGTAATAAGAATGTTGTATGCTGTTTACACGATGTACACAAAAGTGCAATAATAAAGAATATACTTACTTACTTACATTCTGATCATCAGTTGCTGCTGCTATGTAATTTATAGGGCTATTTATATAGCACCTTTTATGTCTCACAGAGGATAAAATCATTATTTGACATACTAAACTTTTAAATTCTCTGTCCAAAGACAAACTTTTGACATATATTGTTAAAAGTGAATCACACAGTTACAGCAATAAATGAATTTTAAAATACAAATGTAAAGCTTTTTCTGCAGGAAAGCTAAAAATGCAGTGGTTTAAAGAAAAGCACAAATGAACTTCAGCTTAGCTTAAAGTAAATAGAATATTTGGATGAGTCTAATATGGCCTGTGAGCACAGGTTCAACTAGCAAATACTCTGAAAATGAAATTAGAAAAACAGGTAAAAAAGACCAATTGGACTTGTTTTTGCTTATTATAAGTTATTGGATTCATCGAATAGTAATTAATTTACCAGACTTTACTCCAAAATGGAAAATATTAAAGATTATACATAGACAACAGACAACTAACTGCCAAAAGATTATAGCCCACAACTGCAATCGGGGAGTAACAAGTAATACAACACTTAAAGTGACTGCAAAGTCACCTGATAAGCAACTGCATTTGTAAATAGTATTAGAAATAAAATTACAAAGTTAATAAATACAGTTACTAATATTTAGAGAGATACTGATGATAAAAGGATACATTCGTAGTGCGCCACTTTTGGTGCCAATTGACAGTAGACCAAGCTGTGGGTCGAAACCAACAGCACTAGCTTTGTTTGGAAATCCATGTTCAATGCACTATAAAAAAAATTAGACACCATCCATAATTAGCCAATTAAATGCAGGACTTCTAATTCATGTCAAACTACTAAAGCAACAGTTGAAATCTTTAAATCAATAATTTCAAAAGATCAGAAATTTAGATAAGAGTAATTATACTTGCATGCCCTCTAAAAATTGGCAATAAGCAGGTTTTTGCCACCCTTTGGGCGGGTACCCAGAGACATTGGGCAGTAGTAGTACCGGTACTCACTTTGCTGATCACCAAAAGCTTTCAAATTTCACACAAAATCAACGTTCACATCAACATGAATCAAAGAGAGAACTCAAAGGAACCATATGGGTCCTGCTGTGTAGAGTCACCCAAATACAAAGTATTGTTGTGCAGGTGGTATCATCGATTGTTATATTCTTAATTACAAAGTACTATGCTAATGGTTTGTTTTTATTCAATTCCGTTATACAGTGACAATCATTATTCTATATATATATATATATATATATATATATATATATATATATATATATATATATATATATATATATATATATATATATATATTATAAGTAATTTAATATAATATATAAGTAATTCAATGTTTAATACATGCCTATTTATAGCCTGGAATATGTAATATGTATTACATTAGATCACAGTACAAATCATGTCAGACAAAAAGAAAAGGCACGTAATCACCCCTCAAAATGACTGTTTTATGAATGATAATTCTCAAGAGACTTTCCCTGAATTACTCTTCTTTACCAAGTCCCCCTGGGGATCTTTCTATTCCACTTGGCATGGATGACATTTTACATCTGGTTCACATGTCAATAAAGAATGGACTTTCCTCAACCAGAACATCTTAAGTGACCCTAGCAAACCCCAATAGTTTGTTTTGCTTAGTTCTGGCCTACAAAAGGCTGTCTAAGTTACCTTTTCATTTCAAAGCAAGACAGATTGTTAGGTTGAGTGCTAGCCACATACAGTGTTTCTGTTGAAGAGGCTCTTCACTGGCACCACCATACAACTCCTACGCTAGGCCTCAATTCTTACATCTTCCAATAGCAGACACTTTATAAACACTGTCTGAATCAGCAGACACTAATATAGCTTCATTGTCTAGTAATACAGCACAGTTGCCATACCCAGTGCCGGAATTAAACTTGGTGACTATATGGTGAGGCCCCAAGTAATATAAAGCTTGGAGGGCCCTTGATAAAAAATGACACCAGAAGGTCTCAAAAAACTTGAAAACACATAAATGCCTTTTTAATTATTTAACAGCAAGGCATTTAAAGTGAAAAATTATTTTCAAATGAATGCATTTACTCAGGCAAGGTGGAATTTGCTCCACAAACCATTTAAAAAAGTTCCACATAATACATATTATAGAGTACACAATACATAAAATTTTTAAATAGCCCCAAACTTCTGAATTATTTTAGGCCCCTGCAGATTGTGAGGCCTGTGTGCTGTGAAACAGAGCGTGGTAGAAGTGTGCCATGGCCGAATGTCGGAAATCAGAAGTTTTAAATGACAATAACATCACTCTATCATAATATGCGCTATCCCATGTATATACTGATAAAGAGGTGTAGTCGAGTATAATTTTTTACCAGGCTGGTTTAGGTTTAGCTGTATGTGAATCTGCAAAGACCACCGAGTGTTGCGTCTACTATCTGATGAACTAACTTATTTATTTACATCATCGTTAGTAAGCTTCATGACTCCGTGTCTTTTGTCACCATATTAACAGACTTCTGGATTATGATAGAGAAGGAATATGCCTTGTTAGGTGCCAAAGCTGTTGGCATACTGCTGCCCTTTTGCACTACTTACCTGTGTGAAAAAGCATTTTGAGGAATGACACAAATCAAAACAAAACACAGAGGGTGATTACAGTCAGTTGAAAACGACTTACTGACTTACGAAAATGTGCTTGTCAACTGTGGTTCAAGCTCGTATTGACACAATTTCACCTTCTTTGCAAAGTCAACCATTTTTGCAGTACCGAGAAAAAAGTGTCCGGTAATAGGCTACAGTGAATGTGCTTTCACATCAAACGACTTAAGTCTGAAAGCACTCTAGCCGTCCTAGTGTCAGCTAGCTCTTAAGACATTACTTTTATGATCGTAATCGTAATCTCCAAACTTCTAAAGCGCCACTCGAAGGCCAAGCGCAGGACACCAGCCTATTCACGAGCGCTACGTCAGATCAGAGAGGATTTCCAGAGAGTAGTCCAAAAGAGGTCAAAGTCCAATTTCCAGGGTACCAGATCAGTTTCCAGATAGTGGTCCAAAAGAGGTCCAAGTCCGATTTCCAGGAGGCCAAACCAAATCAAAGGGGGTTTCCAGAGAGTAGTCAGAAAGATGTCCAAGTCCGATTTCCAGGGTACCAGATCAGAGGGTTTCCAGAGAGTGGTCCAAAAGAGGTCCAAGTCCGATTTCCAGGAGGCCAAACCAAATCAAAGGGGGTTTCCAGAAAGTAGTCCAAAACAGGTCCAAGTCTGATTTCCAGGGTACCAGATCAGGAGTATGAGTATGAGTGCAGTGCTGAGCAATTGTGAGTGAAGGACCTGCCTAAGGTCCCTACACAGTAACCATTTTGGGGAGGTTCGAACCCGCATTGCAAGGTGAGCACTCTATGGCCACTTGGCTACTGTAACCCACAGTACAGCAGACCCTTAAGCTCAGCCATTGGTAGACAGTGTCAGCGTCTGCACATTTCTTAGCAGACATATCTGTTAAGTGTATGCACACTTTATCATAAGCAGCTGAGCAGCAGTGATCGAGCGCGAGCAGTATGTATGAATCTGAATGGTACTGACTTACTCTGCTTTCGCGCTTTATCAAACCAGTCACATGATCAAAACAGACAGGTGAAGGTCAACAGTACACATGAATTCAAACATCAATGTTGACCTTACAATCATCCGACCTGGATTTCACTAATTAAACAAGAACAGACTGCAATCATGATCAGAGGAAAAGTCTGTTCGCCGTATCGAGGATGACATCTAGGCCCACGAAGGAGGAAAAGAGGACCTGAACTCATATGGAGATTTGTATGCGCTCAACAAGTGGTGTTTATATACACATGCTGGCACAATTGTTTACCTACATATCCTAGTCAAGTGATATTTGGTCCAAGGGATTGATTGACTGACTCCGAGCAATCTAATCAGTAAGCCTTTCCACAGTCTCCTACAGCAGCCTGAATCCACGTTGATACCCATAAATAGGCCTCTTTGAAGCAAGAATGCCCTTTGAAGCCTAATCTATCAGGATGCAGAGATGCCAATGCTTTAATGAAAATACTCCACACTATTTAATCACCAATAACATTTTTAAAACAAATTTTGGCAATGGAATGCTGTAAAACAACTTGAATGCTCTGAATTCGAATGGGGCATATTTAAAAAGGCAAGCTTCAAAACTTCCTTTACCACACCCAGAAGGTACTTAAGGCGCCTTCTGCATATATAAATTATATATATATACATATTTTTTCTGAATTTCACAGCAAACACCAATGTTACTCGCTCACCCTTTCTAACAGCGCCAACAAACACCTCATAAGGCAGAGTCCAAACAAAATCCACAACTGAGAGAATCCAAAATACAAATAACAAGTTCACACACCACAATCGTAAAACCGATACTGTATGGACTCGTTTACAAGCCCAGTCTACATGCCATTCTGCTTAATGCCAATTGATGTTACGTCCCCAAAGCTATTAACACATTATACTGGTTAACACCACATACAAGAACTGCATTGTATCACTAAATATTAAAGTTTCAGCATTTACTTTTTTATAAGTGGCCTAGTTTGCCCTAAGGAGGGGAAGAGGACAAGAGGAAGACCAAGACAGATGATGTTGGAATGGATGATGGAAGATGGATACAGCAAACTCAAGGAAGGCGCCGAGTATCAGGAGGCATAGGCACCCACTGTTGCTTTTGTTGCTGGGTGCATGGGTCCTTCCTCCCTTCCCCCTATGCCCGTCCCCTCCAACTCCCCTTGGGCATGTGAGTTTTAGCCGATTTTCATTTTTGGAGAAAAAAAATTGTTTTCTAGTCAATGGTTACAAGGTTAGAAAAAGTATTGGAAATTGGTGACGTTCGGACGTTCTAGTGTTATTCATTATTTTAAATAATAAATAAATAAACAATTAGTTAAATAGCTATGGGCTGTAACTGTGAGATCATGCAAGTTTGGGTATTTGTATTGTAGTTGTACTTCTCATTGAGATTACTGCTTAGGTGTAAAAATTCGAATTTAAGGTCCGAATTCTTCTGGGTGCGACGCACCCACAGAACTTTCTCTCTGGGTGAATATGCACCCAATGCTCCCAAAGAGTCAGTGCCTATGTAGGGAGGAATGGCGATGTGGGATGTTCGAACCTGCCCTAGGGAGAGAACCGGAAGGAGCTCATAAGGAACGTCCTATGTCAACTTAGCATTAATGAATCCATGCCATTATTATCCCTGCACTTTCATTATTACATCTGTGTCTGCAAAAATTGTCTGTTATGTCCTAAATTCGAGACAGATGCTCACCGTGTTGAATGCAAACAATTCCTTCTGCAGTTTCTGGCGTGCCTCTGTTTCGCGATGCTCTCCTTTCTTCAAACCAAATTTCCTCAGCATGGACTCCATTACTTTAGACCAGGATTTCACAGAATCAAAGACACTGCAAATAAAAGTCAATTTTCGTTTTTTTATTATATAATAACATATTTAACACTGGTGTTTACAAAGTTAAACTTATTGAATAAACAAACTACAAATAATGTAACTCTGGCACAAGCATTAATAAAACAGGACCAACAAATTCCTTTTTTCCCTGTTTGCATCAGTGTGTTGATAAGGAGTACAGTATACACTAGGCCTGTAAGTGGGCACCTGTAAGTGGGCACCGAAAGGCTCAGGTACCTGGCTGAAGGACGAAGCCCTGGCTGTGAATTACATGACCTGAAACCCATTGCAAGAATCATAACATTTTTTATTTTAAGTGGAACCCTGTACGTGTATTAGTAATGGTTGTGCGGCCTGTGAAGCCACAGGGTTGGAGGTATCAGTTGCAGAGAATAGGAGGCAGTAGAAATAGTGTGCTGTCATAATGGGGGACTGAAACAGCCACCAGGGTAAGGTGACTACCTAGCAAGGCACCTCCAGTCCTCAAAGTATGAGGATAACGGTTCGCACATGAGATGGTGGTTTATTTAAGAGATTTGGATCTCTGGCTAGCACGATCTGTACGCTAGCAAGGTCTGTGTACAGAGGACCTTACTTAAATGGCTTGGCAATCATTCAAAAGGGCAGTGGTGGTGAAGGATCTCAGAGGATCAATTCAATTAAAAATGAGCAGGTTCAAGGCCATATGGTTTCTAAAGAAATATAGAAAAATGCCTAGAGTTTACATCTGCACTTAACTAACTTTCAATTAGGCCAAAGTGTTTATATTGATTCACATGTGGCTTGTTGGATGATTGATTTATGAAAATGTTTCCATTCACCTAATGATGGATTGATGGGTGGATAGAAGATCTGCAAAGTCATATCTACAGATATATCTGCTGCATTCGTGCACGAATGCCAGTGTGCATTCCCACATGGGCATTTCGACCTGTGTATTTCAGTCAGGTTAGATATTTCTAGTGAAGAATGTTGCATATACATCATACTTATTTCTCTGCAGATATCTAGACGAGGATCTATATACAAATTTATTGAAAGAATGAAAATCTTTCCATTTGTCTGTTGTATATGTGATGTTTCTCAGAAGATACATGTATGTCTTTATGAAAAGCAATACAAGCCCCTTAGAACTTTCACAGATATCACAAAGCTGGAAGGTCTCTTATTACCATATCATTGACTTTAACCCCAACAGCAGTAATTTCCTGAACTGACATAGTCTTCTTCTCTAGTTATGCAATATCTTTGTTCATTCCTCCCACATGAGGTGGAACTTCAAATATTTACCACACTGTACAAATGTTTCAATGCCTCAATGCCCAATGCATAAACAGCTCAGCTCAATGTTTACAGATATTTCCATATGACATCATGCTACTAAAAATAGCTTTCTTGCCATTTTGGTCCAATTCTGTGACTTTCTTGCAATACCATTGCCTTCTGAAGTTGTTATGCATACTGGTATATCATATTAATCTGCATTCCACACATATTATTATTAATTATTATTATTATTATTATTATTATTATTATTATTATTATTATTATTATTATTATTATTATTATTTATTATTTATTATTTATTATTTATTATTATTATTATTATTATTATTATTATTATTATTATTATTATTATTATTATTATTATTAATTATTATTATTATTATTATTATTATTATTATTATTATTATTATTATTATTATTATTATTATTATTATTATTATTATTATTATTATTATTATTATTATTATTATTATTATTATTATTATTATTATTATTATTATTATTATTATTATTATTATTAATTATTATTATTATTATTATTATTATTATTATTATTATTATTATTATTATTATTATTATTATTATTACCTACGATTGGGTCTGGCAATCTGCGAACCGCACAAATGCTGGCACAATCACTGGTAAGAAAATATGGGGATGTCAAAGACTGAAACCCAAAGCTTTCACTGCGGCCCGCATCCTCTGCTCAGATGACGTTCTGGCACCTATCAACGAGGAAACATTGGAGCTTCTGCGTCAAAACCCAAACCCAAAACTTCATACCAATCAATATTATTATTTATTATTATTATTATTATTATTATTATGAACACGTTAACGCGTGCAAAGTCATGGAGAATTGCAATTCTGAGGCACAGACATTAGCACTACTGTCTTAAGAGTAGTGACTACTGTGGCAAACACTCAAAAGAAATAATTGTCTAGTGTCAGATATATTCATTTCTGCCTGCTGGGATGTGGGTTCAAGACAGTTTATGTAATTCATTCGAAAGGCCAAATTCACTTCTGGCCATAGCACACAATGAACTGTGTTTCATTTGCAGACATTTGTGCTTTCAAGCATTATGGGTATGGGAGTCTCTGCAACTTCCAGATATTACCAGAGTATAGGACTTTACACACGTACACTAAGGGTGACAGCTTTGGGTTTCAGTCTTTGACATCCCCATATTTTCTTACCAGTGAAAGTAAATTCTGTTATAGCCTGTCACAGCATGTGGAATACAAACTCATTTCCACGTCTGAGGTTCTGAGACAACAAGGTGCAAATCCCATTCTCCCAGACAATGGATCAATGCATAATTTACTTCATCCTCATAAGTCATCAAATCATTCTGCTTCAGAGGCAGGTGTTAGTAAATCACTTGCCCAAAACTAGCTCCATGAAGTTTAATGACAGACTAGCACCATAATTTTCCTGCTTTTATATCTTGGCATGCAGCAATGTCCTAGTTTTATAACCACAAAAGCTCCACTCTTTCACATAAACACTGTTATGATCCAGTCATAAATAAACAAAGATGTCATTGATGCATACAAAGACAAAGTCATAAATGATAAACAAATGCCATGTGTATATGGTAAGTATACAAACAACATCACACACAAATCCTTCAAACACAAACTCATCGCCCAATCTCTGAACATTTCTCACCAGACCATTCGTAAAATTGTTAAGACGCCTCTAAATGCAGAACCTCAAAAGCTCTATTTTGCTTAAACAGAGGCACCAGATGAGAGAATGCAACACATCTGGAAAGTTTAAAGTCACTGGACAAGTGGAATCTCTTGCATCTAGTGAAACCATTCAGTGGAAAAGCTAGGTTGGCTGTTTGCCAGTCCAGCACTCCTCCATAAAAAGTCCATATAACTGAAAACATTTGATGAGGTTCTGGCCACAAACCTTAAAATAAGGATAGCCGAAACCTCATTGCATCTTGGCAACCATTTTGAATACACTGCAGACTTATTATACCAGGAATTCTGATAGACACACAGTTGGGACATGGACATAAACTCATTATAATGTGGTCTTGTAATCAGGCCGTTCCTGATACTCCTAAACACACTATCCTAACGAGGTTATGATGTACTTCAAAGTTTTAAGAAGTTATTTCCTTTAAAGTTCTGCCAAAGCCTGCAGGCATTCACACAAACAAGCATTTTACTTTAAATAAAACATGAACTTTTTAAACCAGCTTGCTAATATTTTATGAAAAAACTGATGGAACTACACTAAACCACCTTCATAATATGGATCAGAATAAATCTGATTATTGGTAATGAGCATACTGCATACATCTCAAATCTAATTCAGCTTCAGAACACAACTTCATTATAATTTTGAATCATTAGACCACTGGCTAATGTGACTGTCGCTCTCAAAGGCAGCATTACAAGTCGAGACCAATGTACATTAAAATGATTAAATGGGCCTTGTATGGGGCTAAGAAATTTCTGAGCTTTTACATTGACACATTTACTTACAAACTTTCATGACTGACTGAACATGGACAGGTTGACTGATTTCACTCACTAGCTGGCTGACTTATTGACTGGTGAGTGGGTGGCACGGACATTTTCAAGCCCCGGGCACGGCAGACGAAAGCCAACTTCCATCAACCTTTCCACGTAATTATTCCATACAACTGCTGAAGGTTAAGGTTTCATCGACGATCTTACCTTTCACTAACGGACCGAACCTTAGACCTATATCTGCTGTACCAGATTTATTTCTTAACTGTGGAATTTCGTAGCTACGTGTTGATAACGCACTTCAGGCACTGACACGCGGAATCATTCACACAGCAAATGCTCGTAGTACAACTCACTGTCCCACTAAACAAAATTCCAATCATAAATTCTGCGATCAAAGTTCTGTTTTTAAGCTTCCACTTCTACTGTTCAAAGTAACCAGGTACATTCATCACCTACCCGATCCGTCGATCCTTTTAATCCCAGGAACGAGAAATAACTAATATACGTAATAAATCCCGTCGGATGAAACGTGAATACGATCCAACAACAGTCGATACGCAGACATTGCTGCGTAGGCCTACCTTTGTCGAAGCTCAATCGAGGCCAGGCCGCATCACTCAGTTTCACAAGTTCTCCTGTGACCTTCCGCCGGTCTAGCCTCTTCGCAAAGAAACGGTCTATTTGTTGTTTACCGATCAGTATTCAATCAAAATAAGTGTTTACTGCAACATCAAGTGCTTATTTATTATTGCCAGAACTACACTATGAAACAAAGTTTGTCGATTTAAAGAGAAAACTATTTAACTGACCTAGCCACTAATGGCAAGCTGTCAACCACATCGACCTATATTGAGTGGACAGAGCGCAAGCGATTCAAGCTGAGGCCTACACTGTTGCGTGAAAAGATGCCTGTGACGTCATGTTTCTCTCGTGTGCGCATGCGCAGTGGGTCGGGTCACTTAACTGTCGATGACAAATACTAAGCTTTCGCCAGCCATGACGTCAGGCAAAGAGCTCATTAGCATAATAGGCAGGCGACAGAATCTAAAAGGCAATATACTGGTCTACGCTCCGTCCACTAATATAGGTCGATGGTCAACCAACTGCGCACGAATCAAACGAGGAACGATATCAATCAGGGCGCTGGACGTCAATCATCGAGCGCCTTGTCCACTTTGCAATGACTAAGCGTATACTCTCTTACTGACCGCTTTGGACTGCGGTCCACGCCGTTGATGCAGAGCACGGTCACAGCTAGAATACGGGATACGGCTTGGCTCATTAATAGTGGATCAGTCTGGGCTTGCGGATTCATTTGAAACAATGTAGCATTTATCGTAGTATCCGAATGAAGCCAATTGGTCCGCCTGCCGACAGCCTGCGCGGGGGCACTCGAGACCAAAGCACCGGAGGGAGGGAGGGAGCCGCTGGATTAGTCACCTTCGAAGATGTTGAGATAGTGGGATAAAGTTATCCTTCGCTTCAGATGGGCCTACTGGAAAAATTTGAAATTCAACACGACCAATTATGGGTTGTTTGGATAACCAGACTAATCATGCACCCTTCTCTCATATATGCAGCACCGTGCTCCTCACACGTTAGCTAGCTTCTTCTCCGTTTATATAAATATTCAGCAGTCGCGTCAGAATTTTACGGTATCAGGTATACATGTCTGTGGCGTGCAGCATGCAATCCTCCACTACAGCTCTGTTTTAGTCGTCTCACACAGCTTTGAAAGTGCATCGGAATGATTGGACCATACGCAATCAGGCCTACGCATGTTGCATGAAGAGCAAGATAAGAGGACGGTCAACATAGACAACCCATCGATTCATTCATTTGCCGGGGCTGAGAAAGTTGAGACGTTATCTAGCACTTTACATCCCGTGCAACATATCTCGCCAGATGTCTGATAAGAGGCGTTTAAGGCTACCGTCTAATCAATAGCATGCCAATGTAAGCAGATCGAGATTCTTATCAGATATATGTGCGTCCTTATTAGTCCAGCTATGTATTGATGCGGCCCGCGTGAAGAGTCATACAACATGTATCGTACATTTACATGTATGTAAGACCTATATATACACACAGGTATGCGAAACTGTCCACAGAATCAATGTCAAAGAACATATGTCATGTCGATGCTCACGTGTCTTGAGCTCCAGGGTTTTGAGCGGAAATCCTAGTTATAGGCCTAGGCCTAAACAACAAGCACCGATATCGAAGGCTCCACGAGACAATGGCCCGACCATAGGCATTCCGAAGACTGTAGGCCTGTATAATATGGACCTTCTGTAAATAGGACCATGTAAAATTATATCTAACTGTACACAGTGTGAGAATTGTAGAAAAAGACCGAGGGGTAAGACTTTGATGAGTTTGATCCACGTGGAGTTGAATATTTTATCCGTGTTTTGCAAACTAAGAAAATTAAAAAATGCAATTGAAAGCTCAAACTCCTTAAAGTGACGACATCACCAAATATATTAGTATACAATTCACATGGTCATCACATCTCACAATAAACCAGAGTAGGCCCTATATAACTTTATTAGTAACTAACAAAGTGAATTGTGAAATAAAATGCTAAAATATATACACAATATGATCACACTAGCACAACTGGGGCCTGGAAATGACCGGCCCCTGGGGTGTGCAATAAAGTCTTAACTGGGGTCCTAAGAAACACTAGGGGGTTGAACCCCCTAACCCCCAACAATTCTCACCATAACTGTACACGTTTTTCTATAGCGATCGTATTGCCTCGACCCTGCGCATTAGTCAATGCATTTATTGGGCGATATTCTTCACCACTGCAGCCCTTCGGAAAGCGTGCCAGGAATCGGAAACATATCCTACTGGTTCAGACCTGATCTATCAATAATCAGCCATTTAAGTTAAATTTTCCAATAAGACATGTAGGCAAGAACGTAGTAAAAGTGTCACTTTAAAACTCAATAAATCCACTGAACATACAATTCCTGAACCCATAGGCGTAATTTGTGGGAGTACGAGGGGTACCCTTAGCCCCACTTTTTGGACTGGGGGTACCGTACCCTCCACTTTTGAACAATGGCAATCAATATTTATTATTGTGCCTTCCCAGAGATCGCAGTCTTCGCCTTTCTTCGTGTATGTAAGAAATAGGTAGCCCCCACTTTTTAGACCAAAGTTACGCCCCTGCTTGAACCACTTGTGTTAATTGGATAACTCGATGGACGATAGTTTCCCGTGTGTAGACGTTTTATCCCATAGCACCTTTTCTTAAAGCCACGTACATCAGTCCCTTGCATCGAAATGTTTGCGGTTCCTCTCGATGCAATCGAATCCGCCACCTAGCGAATGCTCTATCAACTAAGAATATTTAGATGCAATGTCATCTGGCAACACAGGGTCGAAATCGTAATCTCCGAACTTCTAAAGCGCCACTCGAAGGCCAAGCGCAGGGCATCAGCCTATTCACGAGCGCTGCGTCAAATCAGAGGGTTTCCAAAGAGTAGCCCAAAGGAGGTCCGATCGAGTTCGGTTACAAGAGGTCCAGATCAAGAAAGGCAGGACAGTTGTTAAGACGGCTGTCGTTTAGGGCGAGAAGAATTGGAAAGTGCACAATGGAGGATCAGATGAGTCTGGGTAGGAGTTCTTGAAAAGGTGAAACTTCAGTTGTGAGTGGAGAGCCCGGGAGTGATAGATAGAGAAGCGTAAGGCGGATGATGGAGGACGGGTTGCAGTGATGATGGAGGAACCGAGAATCTGCCGAACTCAGAGGAAGATCGTTCCATGCAGAGGCGTGGTGTTGCGTTAAATATGGTTCAGTTGGAGAATTTGAGATGAGTATACGTGGTCTGGGTTTGAGAAAAACTGAGATGGGAGGATGATCGGGTGGAGCAGGTTGCCTAGATGGTGAAGAGATCACGGAGGTACTTAGGCTGGAAATATTGTAGGGAGTTCTTAGGTTAATGATAGGACTTTGAAGTGCATTCGCTCTGGGATTTTTAAGGGAGTCAGAGGTGAAGAAATATAAGTGTATGGAAGGGTAAGAGATTTTCTTGATTGGATCGGGAAGGCCTTGGATGATTAATTCTGTATTTGGAGTGTTAAAGCAGAGGAGATTTGATTACATCCATTGAGAGATTAGGCTAACCACGTCGAGTAATTGTGTCGCAGAGGTGGAGAAAGAACTTGGGGAGAAGGACATGTAGAGTTTGGTGTCGTCTGCGTAGAGATGGTGGTCAACAGAGTTGGATTCTATGAGATGGCTTAAAGGCATGGTATACAGGATGAAGAGGAGTGGACCCAGGACGGAGCCTTGAGGTACATCACATAAGAGAGGGAGGGGTTGCGAGCAGTGGCTGGAGGCTTTAACAGAGAAGGATCGGGAAGATAAGTAGGACTGGAAGTCTGGAACCAGAGTAGAGCAGTGCCAAAAACGCCAAAACAAGAAGATAGTCTATGCACGAGGCTGTGATCGATGGAGTCGAATGTGGCGGGGATGTCGAGGAGGCAGAGGCAGGAGACTTGCTGATGGCTGACGGCAGAGACGCAAGCAAAGTCTTTTAGGAGTGGTGTTTAGTGAGATGGGGGTTAAGAAGTGAATTAAAAGAGAGGTAGTCGTTTAGCCAGGCAAGGACAATATACTCATTGATCATGCGTATTGCCACGCATTTACATCGTAGGCCTACTCAACAGAGAGAACGATAACATACATAACACACGCACACTTATAATCCTAATTACCTACCTATGTACATACCTACCTATCTACCCACCTACATCCATACCCACCTACTTACCCACCTACCTACCTACCTATCTACGTGCCTACCTACTTGAAAACCTATACCTACCTACCTACATACATATATACATGCATACATTGCATACATACATACATACATATGTGGCGGTCAAGGCCACAGTGCGTAAGTGGGAGGATTTATTTTATGCGAATAGCATCGTTTTCTTTAAGTTTACATGCGAAGGGAACAGCATCGTTTCTCTTAATTTTACATGCGAAGGCCCAGCATCGATCATTTAATTTTTTATTTAATTTCAATAGGCGACTGTCCAGCAACGACCGTGATAGGGAAGCCCGATCGACGGTGTAAAGCCAGCGCATAGCGAGCAGACGCGTTAATTCGGGATGCATAGAGCCTGCCTCACGGTGCGCTGCTTTATACGTGAAGAGTTGGTTCGACTCTTCATACATAGCAATACTGTTAAACAGCGTTGTTGGTTAGCGACTCAGTTACCGATTCAAATATACTGCACTCAGTGTGGTAGGCGAGTGATTTTGGTTACGACAGAGTCAGAGTTCGAGTTTCCGGTTAGTACAAATATATTTACGGACGAAAGGGGCGTCCGAATAATATAATCAGGCGATCCCGAGTACAGCTAAAGAAGTTCACTGTTGGGAGACAGTGCCGATCCGGCGGGTTGGATCCCTCCGTTGATCGCGAAGCGGTCTAGATCCCGATCGTGGGAAATCTACGGCTGAGTAATACTCGGGGAAGGATACCGTTGATACACAGGAAAACCAATTCAGTGTGAGATCGAAAACCAGGGTGAATTTGGCGACGGGCAGGAAAGTCCCTCTTGGGTTTTGAAGAACTCCGCGATCGGAGCTTGTCCGGTTACCCATGGGAGTAGAGGTGACCTTCTTAAGGTAGCCATTTTCTGGAATTCTGAAATCCTTGAAACCAAGAGTAAATTTGGCGTCGGGCAAGGAAATCCCTCTTGGAGTTCGAAGAACTCCAAGATCCGACAGTGTTTGGTTTTATACACTGAGACGAGTTTTACGCGATTTCGGCGTACTCGACACAGGGGAAGTTCTACGCGCTTTCGGCGTACTCGGCCGGGAGAGTTTTACGCGACTTCGGCGTCTTCGGCTGGGAGAGTTTTACGCGACTTCGGCACTCGGTGAAGTGACCGTCAGGATACCTGAAAAAAAACCAGTTTAGTACAAAAACGATAATAAGGGTAAATTTGGCGACAGGCAGGAAATTCCCTCTTGGGGTTTGAAGAACTCCGCGATCGGAGCTTGTCCGGTTACCTGTGGGAGTAAGCGTGACCTTCGTTAGGGAACCAAAATTCGGAAATTCTTGGGAACAAAATTCAGGACATTCTGGTAACCTTACGGGGTCGGCGTTACATTTGGATTGTGACACTTGGATGGCTGACACGCCGGTGGAGCGTTGGAGGGGCTCCATCGCCCGGTAACTAAAAAATAGTTACTGGGAAAGACCACTGTTACCGAAAGACCGCAGTACGGGAAAAGACCGCCCGACAACTGATTACAGTGCGGTAAGACCAGGAAAAACGATAGAGTCAGGAAAATCTTGTATTCAAACCAATCGTTATTCGGAGCAAATAACTTGGTGATCGAAACACGTAGTTCCGAGAACTGACCGAAGTGCGAAGTAGGGCCCACCTCGTGCGCCGGTCGGAACACAGTGCTGCGTGCGGTTAGGGAGGTTTTAGACCTAGAACCTGTCCTATCAGAAGAGAGTGTCGTGAGACCAGTACACCGCGTTAATATCACACGTGCATATATTATCGCAAGATGTTCGCGTGTTTGAGACAGCACGACGTGACGACTCGTCAGATGTACACCTTGTCCTCTCGGACAAGAGAACGTTCAGAGTTTTCCCCTATTGACGATAACTCGAGAGTCATGAGATGCAGAATGGTACGTGAGGGTTCGGTTAAGGCGGAGAAAAAGAGGAAGTCTTTGACTAAGAGATCTCACAGGAAGCTGAGGACTCCTGCCGGCAAGAGAGCGAACCCTGTTCTAAAGGACGGCCATCCTGAGGACGAGGACGTTGCCCACCCGGCGACCGCGGCAGTGGCAGAGTCCGACAGTGAGATGGAGCTTGACAGCGACACTGTTCGCAAACAAGCGATACCCTCGGAACCTCCTCTTGGAGGAATGGGCACTGAGAGCGGAGACAGGGAACCGCTCGTCTACATCAGAAGTAGACAGGATAGTGACCCGGGTGACTCCAGAAGGTCAGTTGGCTGGAGCCGAACCCAGCCCGACGACGAAGCAGCGTCTCGGGTAAGACCGACACAAATTGGTACCACGTCTGATGAAGGGTTAGTTGATCTCGAGCGACGAAC
>OY744606.1:53891202-53983702 GCA_963556255.1 Allolobophora icterica | reverse complement strand
CCATTTTTTTAAATTTAGGGTTCGATCGTTAAATTGCAAAATTATGAGTTAATCGAGAATGTTGACTGGAAGGAAGCGAGATAGGCCGGTTTGGGATTTTTCATTTTGACGAAACTACAAGCAGATCTACATGCCAAGAACCAACTGAGAAAATGCCGGACTTTGTGGAACAGCACTTGCTAGAAAAAATAAACGCATTACAAGTCTTGGGAGGGGAATAGATGCTGCATTGTTAGACTAACGTTCCACCCCTTGTTTTACTTCAGTTTTTTTCTTTCTCGAGGCAAGTTTGGCGCGTTTCTGCATGCAAGCAATGCATACTTTTACAGCGCGAAAATTAAAAATTATTTGGAAAACTAAAATAAGAAGTAAAATTATTTGAGAACTAAAATAGGAATGAGAAGTAAAATTATTTGTGAAGTAAAATTAGAATTAGAAGTAAAATTCAAGAGCTCAGAACTGAATTAGAACTGAATTAGGAATTATTTTTAGAAGTAAAATATCACTGGGTGGCACAGCTGCTGCTTACATAGTCACCAGTTGAAGAAGCCTAAGAAAGATAACGACGAGGTTTGCAGTCGATCGAAAGGGAAAACGACGGACGATTGCGTATCAGACAAGAAATCGGCTGAGTTGACCGATGCCTTAGTTGAAGATTTATCCGCTCAGATCTGACGAGATACAAGTCTTTTTTAGCTTAGAAGAAGCTGAAGAGCAGTCCCTTAAGATAGCCCCGAGGGAGCCATGGGTCTGAAGTGTAAGCGACTTCATTTTCTTAGCCTTGAGGATGGGTGGCCAGTCCTCTCCCTCACCATCTCATCTTTTCACCAACAGTGTACGGTCAGTGTACTCATTACAGCTGAGTTTGCTAGGGGGCGCACGCGGAGCAGAAATGTAGAACCAAATTTCTGCCCAGACGGGGATTTGAGCCCCTGACCACTCGATTGACAGTCCAGCATGCTAACCACTACACTATCAAGCACCCCATCTTAACTTAGATGACTGATTAATCTCAAAAGGCCTTTTGCTGAAATATATCGGTTACCACCTTTGCTCCCTACTCTGTCTGAACTGTTTCCTCTACCAGTGGATTGATTGTTCAGCTGGAATTATCCATGCGAACCCCCCCTGTATTTTCACATGCCTCTTGGATTGGTTGCATTTAGCATTGACCGTCGATTGCGCACTCATACTGTGGCGCTACAGAAGTTTGCCTTGGATTTGCGTCTCCATTGAAGTCTTTGTGTTGGGTTGCACCTGTGCTCTTTAGCCACATATAGGGGCGCTATATAAATCCTGTATGCTTGATTGATGGGCTAGGGAAGCTGTAGCCCATAGTCCATATCTGATTAGAGATGGTTTAGCAACGCTCTGCAGCTGAGTTAAAAGAATTCCATCAATGCGATGTGAATCTTTGATGTTAATGGGCAAATGCTATAATACAATAAAAGACCGAATCATTTTGGTCAACCGATAAGCTCGCAGATTGCTAATTCGATTGTTCAGAGGTCCAGCTGTACTCACATAATATGAGCTCATCTAGTCTGTCCAAGTACAAAACAATTCGGTTTGACTTAGCTGTGTTTTTCGATTTCAAATGCCGGCGATTTTAAATGCGTTCACGAATATTATTTCCATATTAGAAAGCTTTCAGATTCGATATAGTTATGCTCACTGATATCAATGACATTTTTTAAAGCTTTGGCTACAAAGTCATATCCGTGCCATTTAGTTTGGTGTCTTGATGGACAATGGCAATGTTCCTGATAATAGAAACAATAAACAGGCAGGCAGGCAGGCAAAGAGACAGACAGACAGACAGACAGACAGACATATAAACATACATACATACATACATACAGACATGCAGACATACAGACAGACAGACAGACACAGACATACAGACAGACATACAGACAGACAGACAAACAGGCAATCAAAAGGGAACCTGCAACAAGAGGAAAGATTAATGCGCTTCACTTTCCTGACCTATGACCCGATCTCTTGTACAACAGTCTGTCAATCGGACAAGTGTGTGTTTAGGCGGACGATCGTTGCTTGGTGTGTTAACCCTAACGGGGAGACAGCGCATGGCCTTTGACCAGAAAGCAGCGCATGACTGGTCAACGTCCATTCCGATCACGATCAGCTGCTGGTCATCTCAGTTGCCTTTCCATGGATACGTAATTACCGTATACCCGGATGATCTTCTGCGGTTGCTGCCTCATCCCAGGCAGCATCATTTCAACCAGCAGCAGCAGCTTTAATCGAAAGCACATTCATGCATTTGTCTCTCCATCCCTCGCCTCCTCTTCCTTCTTCCGCCCCATAGCCTTTCCATTTCCATGCCTCCTGTCCATCTCCTCTTCATTCCTATTCCTCTGTCTCTTATCTTCCTTTTCGTCCTCTGTCTTTTCCTTCTCTTCGTCTCCTCTCGTCCCTCCCTCGCTCCGTCTCTTCCCTCTCTGGCTACCAGGCTGCTGGCCTTTATGTCCGGTTCAGGTGTCCGGTCGGTCGATGGTTGACCACTGGCGACTATCGCCTAATCAGCGCGGTCACAGCAGCGCCCTCTGCGATCACAACCGCATCCGCTGCTGCTGCTGCTACTGCTGTCACTATTGCAGCATCGGTCTCTTCTGCTCCTGCTCTTGACTATGCCACTGCTGCTGATGTAGATGATGATGAGGCTACTGCAGTTGCTGCAATGATGATGCTGGGTAGATGATGCTTCTGGGCAGAGTGAACAGGACAGAGTCCAGCCGCAGCAACCGGGCCTGATACGTCTTCAGCGGTTAGCATCAGCTTCCTATGGATCCGGACGCGTCATCAATCTTCGTGGGTTGAGCCCACAAAACGCCTCCGCCCGCCGCCGCCGCCGCCGTCTCCTCTGCTATCGCTTACTGCTAAAGGGTTAATATGATCAGCCTGTTGTCGGCCATCTTGAATGACGAGACCCGGATGGACGTGCTCAGTATGCACATCCCACTCTGTATCCCTTCGTCTGATGCGTCTCCTCCTACCGGAAAACTTGTCTCGCAATTCCCAATCGCCAATCACACTTGAAAAGATGGTAATCAGGCAGAACCGCGCTGTATCAACATGCAAACAAACACACTGAGTATATATATACAGATACACGCACACACACGATCCGATATATATATATATATATATATAAAGCACTGACGACATGTATATATATATATACATGTCGTCAGTGCTTTTTTTCTAGAAAAAAAGGTTCCGGAACGGAACAATAGGTTCCGGAACGCAACAATTATGGGCTGGTTAAAATCACGAGAAAAATGGGATTGAGGGTTGGGAGGAGTCTCAATAAACACTGAAAACAGGTCAAACACACTGAAATGAAATTAAAATAACTAAATTATTGTTTTAATTATTAAAATAAATAAATTATTTTTTAGTAGCTAAGAAAGGTGCCGGAACGCCGTTCCGGCTCGTTCCGGCTGAAAAAAAGCACTGCATGTCGTATAACGGAGATATATATAGTGATACGCTAAATTCTCATAACCTAACGCTTCCTCCTTTACGTCTATTCCAGAATCGGGACTTCCAATAGCTCCTTCAAGGGGATTAAGTTTGTATACCACTATACGGTGTTACAATGCCGTATATTTCTACTGAGGTCCTTATATATATATATTCGTTGATTCCCGTGCAAATTCATGGCCACTTTCGGGACGGAGCAAGTTAGCCTGCACTCATAAAAATGCAATCAACAGTATTGAGTCACGATACAAACAAACATAATTGAGCGCATATTCGGCCAATAGAGGTCGTCGCTGTTCCAATGCTACTAATGAAGGCTTTGTCTCCCGGGATTCGGGTGACTTAATCTGTTGAACGTTAATTACACTTTCAGCTCCCCAGACCCACCGCTCGCCCTTCATAAACAGTTTCGGTTCTATCGCATATAATCTAATCAGCCTATACGCGTTTATTATTATTAATATTCTTTCTTGAAAAGCCAAAAGCGAACCGCACATATTTAGTTACTATAATTTACTTTACATAAAAAATACTGTTACTACTATCAGGTATTACTGTTTTGCATTAAAATACTGATGTTGTTATTAGTTATTTTAGTTTTCTTATTAAAGTTCCGCTGTTATTATTGGTTATTGCAATTATTTCACAACGAAATACTGTCAATTTCTGGAGCTGAATTTCTGCGTTTGTTACAGTCTGAACAGACGGTTGGTCAATGTTCTGAATGAAGGAGCTGTTGTGACTCCATTCCGTGCATTTTTAATGATCCCCAAAGCAATTGGCAGCTGCAACCTCTGCTGCTATTGACGTTCATGCGGGAGCTACTGCTGCTGATGTGGCTACATCATGAAACTGCATGGACAACAATATCTGATCTTCAGAATGGATGCTGCTATTTGGGATGATGTAATACCGTCTGATGGTTTGTTGGGTTGAAGTGGTGCAATAATTTGCCCATTTGAGGCTACATTGTTCGTATTGATCAGAATTAAACGAAGCGATGTACAAGCCGAAAGCACCGTTACAAAGCACCAAGAAAGAAAAGTCATCGAGTGAAAGACACCAGAGTTGGGTAGCTATAGTTGAAGTCATCGACACAGCCACAGCTGGGCAGATGAAGTCATCGAGACACAGCCACAGCTGGGCAGATGAAGTCATCGAGACACAGCCACAGCTGGGCAGATGAAGTCATCGAGACACAGCCACAGCTGGGCAGATGAAGTCATCGAGACACAGCCACAGCTGGGCAGATGAAGTCATCGAGACACAGCCACAGCTGGGCAGATGAAGTCATCGAGACACAGCCACAGCTGGGCAGATGAAGTCATCGAGACACAGCCACAGCTGGGCAGATGAAGTCATCGAGACACAGCCACAGCTGGGCAGATGAAGTCATCGAGACACAGCCACAGCTGGGCAGATGAAGTCATCGAGACACAGCCACAGCTGGGCAGATGAAGTCATCGAGACACAGCCACAGCTGGGCAGATGAAGTCATCGAGACACAGCCACAGCTGGGCAGATGAAGTCATCGAGACACAGCCACAGCTGGGCAGATGAAGTCATCGAGACACAGCCACAGCTGGGCAGATGAAGTCATCGAGACACAGCCACAGCTGGGCAGATGAAGTCATCGAGACACAGCCACAGCTGGGCAGATGAAGTCATCGAGACACAGCCACAGCTGGGCAGATGAAGTCATCGAGACACAGCCACAGCTGGGCAGATGAAGTCATCGAGACACAGCCACAGCTGGGCAGATGAAGTCATCGAGACACAGCCACAGCTGGGCAGATGAAGTCATCGAGACACAGCCACAGCTGGGCAGATGAAGTCATCGACACAGCCACAGCTGGGCAGATGAAGTCATCGAGACACAGCCACAGCTGGGCAGATGAAGTCATCGAGACACAGCCACAGCTGGGCAGATGAAGTCATCGAGACACAGCCACAGCTGGGCAGATGAAGTCATCGAGACACAGCCACAGCTGGGCAGATGAAGTCATCGAGACACAGCCACAGCTGGGCAGATGAAGTCATCGAGACACAGCCACAGCTGGGCAGATGAAGTCATCGAGACACAGCCACAGCTGGGCAGATGAAGTCATCGACACAGCCACAGCTGGGCAGATGAAGTCATCGAGACACAGCCACAGCTGGGCAGATGAAGTCATCGAGACACAGCCACAGCTGGGCAGATGAAGTCATCGAGACACAGCCACAGCTGGGCAGATGAAGTCATCGAGACACAGCCACAGCTGGGCAGATGAAGTCATCGAGACACAGCCACAGCTGGGCAGATGAAGTCATCGACACAGCCACAGCTGGGCAGATGAAGTCATCGAGACACAGCCACAGCTGGGCAGATGAAGTCATCGAGACACAGCCACAGCTGGGCAGATGAAGTCATCGAGACACAGCCACAGCTGGGCAGATGAAGTCATCGAGACACAGCCACAGCTGGGCAGATGAAGTCATCGACACAGCCACAGCTGGGCAGATGAAGTCATCGAGACACAGCCACAGCTGGGCAGATGAAGTCATCGAGACACAGCCACAGCTGGGCAGATGAAGTCATCGAGACACAGCCACAGCTGGGCAGATGAAGTCATCGAGACACAGCCACAGCTGGGCAGATGAAGTCATCGAGACACAGCCACAGCTGGGCAGATGAAGTCATCGACACAGCCACAGCTGGGCAGATGAAGTCATCGAGACACAGCCACAGCTGGGCAGATGAAGTCATCGACACAGCCACAGCTGGGCAGATGAAGTCATCGAGACACAGCCACAGCTGGGCAGATGAAGTCATCGACACAGCCACAGCTGGGCAGATGAAGTCATCGAGACACAGCCACAGCTGGGCAGATGAAGTCATCGAGACACAGCCACAGCTGGGCAGATGAAGTCATCGAGACACAGCCACAGCTGGGCAGATGAAGTCATCGAGACACAGCCACAGCTGGGCAGATGAAGTCATCGACACAGCCACAGCTGGGCAGATGAAGTCATCGAGACACAGCCACAGCTGGGCAGATGAAGTCATCGACACAGCCACAGCTGGGCAGATGAAGTCATCGACACAGCCACAGCTGGGCAGATGAAGTCATCGACACAGCCACAGCTGGGCAGATGAAGTCATCGAGACACAGCCACAGCTGGGCAGATGAAGTCATCGACACAGCCACAGCTGGGCAGATGAAGTCATCGACACAGCCACAGCTGGGCAGATGAAGTCATCGACACAGCCACAGCTGGGCAGATGAAGTCATCGAGACACAGCCACAGCTGGGCAGATGAAGTCATCGACACAGCCACAGCTGGGCAGATGAAGTCATCGAGACACAGCCACAGCTGGGCAGATGAAGTCATCGACACAGCCACAGCTGGGCAGATGAAGTCATCGAGACACAGCCACAGCTGGGCAGATGAAGTCATCGACACAGCCACAGCTGGGCAGATGAAGTCATCGAGACAGTCATAGACACAGCCACAGCTGGGCAGATGAAGTCATCGAGACAGTCATAGACACAGCCACAGCTGGGCAGTTGAAGTCATCGAGACAACCATAGCTGGGCAGATGAAGTCATCGACACAGCCACAGCTGGGCAGATGAAGTCATCGACACAGCCACAGCTGGGCAGATGAAGTCATCGTCACAGCCACAGCTGGGCAGATGAAGTCATCATGACAGCCACACCTGGGCAGATCAGTGAGTTATTGAATTTGAAACAACACAGGAACTGTGTACATACAAATTCACGAAAAAAGAAGAACACAATTTAGACAATCCTGCACAGCATACACGACAGTCAGTATAATAAGTGATTTTTTAAAGGAGTAGCACACGGAAACTCTTTTCTAATTTGAAGCAATTTCCGATATACAACCAGTCTTGTTGTCAAGACCTTAAACCTCAAGACCAAGACCAAGACCAAGACCTTGAACCTCAAGACCAAGACCAAGACCTTGAACCTCAAGACCAAGACCAAGACCAAGACCAAGACCTTGAACCTCAAGACCTAGACCAAGACCAAGACCTTGAACCTCAAGACCAAGACCGAGACCAAGACCGAAAAAAATCACAGTCGTATCCGGACTTCTATTCCTTACTAAAAATTGTCCAGTCGGACTACTCGTTATTTTAATGAAAACATGAGTTTTTTCTTTTATTCAAGCAAAACAACTCTAAATGGAGACTTCAGAGAATTCCGAATTCGTATTTACAAAAGTCCTTCATGCTAAATGTTATTCCAAATGCCTGATGAATTTGATAAAAACCAATTTGCTCAGAATTTTCTGACCAAGACGTGACCTGTGGGCCTCATAAAAATCTGTCATGTGAAAAAATACGGTCTACAAGTGCTGAAATCGCTAGCACACAAAGCAGCTTTTCAAGAACCGGATGTAAATGTACAAATTAATCATGAGTCGGTTTTGAAATAATTCCATGATAAATAACCGGAAGTCAAAATAAATGTTCAAGACAACAGTGAAGCCTCATTCACACCGTGTAAATACTAAAGCAATAACTGTATGAGTAATTATTGGATAAATTTTTAAAATTCTTGCCGATTGTTAAAATTAATGACTGTTCATTTTGACAAAAGTCTTGGTCTTGGTCTTGCAAAACCAAGACCAAGACTTTGAACCTCAAGACCAAGACCAAGACCAAGACCTTGAACCTCAAGACCAAGACCAAGACCAAGACCTTTGGTCTCAAGACCAAGACCAAGACCAAGACTTTTAAAAACGAACTCGAGTGCACTCGAGACCAAGACCTTGGTCTCGAGGACAACAAGACTGTATACAACCCAATATTAGCAAATTATACGCAGAAAAGGTAATAAACTAACCTTATGCTTACCATATATGCACGTCCACACGTCCACTTACCATTGCTTACTAAGAGGCTTCGCGCTCGAGAAATGATCTTCTCACTCGGTCCGTAGACTGAAAGGGTTTAAGAACGATTGCTGTAATACACAGAATTTTATCTGAAACGCGCATTTTATGAATTGTCAAAGCGGTTCCATTAATTCCCGGAACGACATTGCAAGAGGTGTAGTCTATTTCTGCAGCACATGTGTTTTTCCATGAATTAATAAAGGGAACGGATTATTTTTATCGCGTAGAAGACCGATGACACGGTATCCAGAAACCAGAAATACAGCATAATAAACTACTGTACAGCGACCTCTTAGGTCGACAATAGCCTGCTTGACATCTGATACCGTAATTGCGACAAACTACGGATTCTATAGAATATTTATATCGCAGTGCTAGGAATTAAAGAGCCCACAGCCATATAATCCTATAGAGATTATTGCACTTCCAGGTAATAGCCTACGTTATTAATATGTGTACCCATTATGCAAGTGTATTTAAATATTCATGATATACACAGGCGCGTATATCTTTAGGCCCATATATCGGTTTGCTGAGTCGTATATATACGACACATAAAGCATGTGACATATATATATATATATATATATATATATATATATATATATATATATATATATCACATGCAGCATGCAGTCGCAGCAAGCAGTGTGTTCCTGTTGTGAGCATCGCTGCTATTGTATAGTTGGCTGAATGATGGAGGCAATCGTTGCTGTTTTATGCGACGAGCAATGGTAATCATTTCACTGCAATATTATGTGTCACATACAATGTCATATAGTCTGTCACATATTCATCGCTCTGTTTCAACAGTCGCAACTTAAAAATGTGTCGATCGAAAACATACATACATATATATATATATATATATATATATAAGCTTTCTTCTGTCGCATGTAACGATACTGGATAAATAACCAAAAAGCACGATGTGATTTTGACTTTAGTGGATTCGTGGAGACGGGGCCCGGCTCGTGAGTGTTGTTACTTAAGGTTTGTTAGTTAAGTTTAGTTAAGTTTATTTAAGCCATAAGTATTAAGCGCCTCCAAGCGGGGAGGGAGTAAGACGATTGAGCCAGGTACTGGATTGTGCTACTGTGAGGCGAGCAACCATGCTGTGCCATCCTTTGAAATTGTAATTAGTTATTAGCAGGGCATCCCCGTTCAGCGGGATCTAGGTCCCTTAGGGGCGCCCATTGCCTCTTGTGACTACAAGAACTCAATTAACTGCATAAACTCAGCTAAGCCATTAGTATTACAAGACTACAAGAATTCAATCAACTGCATAAACTCACCTGTTAGAAGTGGATATGAAGAAATGGGAAGTTGCATAAGTATTAATTCTTTTTACCTTGTAATTCATAGTTACTGAGTTTACAGATTCTGTACTAATTATATAAAAATTTGGTTGTTGTAAATGATTGTCAGATGTTGTCATTGGATGCAATAAAGACAGATGTTATGTTATGTTATGTTATGTTATATATATATATCCTACAGCAACGGTTATACATTATAAATGCGATACATTATATGTATGTATGTATACTAATGCAATTATATAAAGCATGAGGGTATACACATACATGTGTTATACATATTACACGTGTATACACATGTATACACACACATATATACAAACAGGCATATATATGTATATTTAACATAATGATTTGCACACACATACATATATATACATATATATATACGATAAAAAGACTATACAACAAACATCAACGAACGACAGAGATAAACAACAGAGGATAATTAGGAATCATGCATGCGTCATGACAAGCGGACGCACCCATGCATAATATCTGTGCATATTTATCAGGCAGACAAATGATGCATAGCACGGCTTAAAAAACACGGCTCTCTATCAATAATTAAAACCCGTTTGTCATGACTGCAAATGAACGGCCTATATATACGTGTAACGCCCATGTGGTCCATATCACCTGTTAATTTGTGCATAGACCTAATCAACTAAGATGAGACTGCAGCTTCGTTAGGACCGTCATCGATTGGAGAACCGAGTAGGGCAAGAGGAAGCTTGGAAATGATGATGATGCTGGGCTGGATGGTGACTGGTGATTGCAGTAAGCTGAAAGTAAAGGTCGCTATCGTTAGGATTGGCGACAGAAGGAGAAGAAGGAGATGGAAAAGAAGAAGATAGAGAAGAAGGAGAAGAAGAAGGAGATGGAGAAGAAGGAGATGAAGAAGAAGGAGATGGAGAAGGAGATGAAGAAGGAGATGGAGAAAGAGATGGAGAAGAAGGAGATGGAAAAGAAAATGGAGAAGGAGATGGAGAAGAAGAAGATGGAGAAGAAGATGGAGACTGAGATGGAGAAGAAGATAGAGAAGAAGGAGATGGAAAAGAAGTAGATGGAGAAGAAGGAGATGGAGAAGAAGTAGGTGGAGAAGAAGGAGGTGGAGAAGAAGGTGGAGAAGAAAGAGATGGAGAAGAAGTTGATGTAGAAGAAGGAAATGGAGAAGAAGGAGATGGAGAAGGAGATGGAGAAGGAGATGAAGAAGAAGGTGGCGGAAAAAGAGATGAAGAAAAAGAGATGAAGAAGAAGGCGATGGGGAAGGAGATGAAGAAAAAGGAGATGGCGAAGAAGGCGATGAAGAAGGAGATGGAGAAGAAGGAGATGGAGAAGAAGATGGAAGAGGAGATGGAGAAGAAATTAGCATTCATGGTAACAAGGTACTGTTGAATTACTTCATAGTAATATATATCACGCGCTTAAATGATGTCAAATTATAACTCCATGGCTTTTCTTATGTAGCCTAATGGTCGGAGTTCCATTCTCGGTGATCTATAACCAAATTAATTAATACCTATGCCGTTCACACAAATCAATGCAGTAGCCTGAACCGATCCTGAAATTGCTGTTTACAACAAGACAAGGCCTCTGCAGTCCTCCTCTGCCCTCACTCAGTCTCAGGTGAATATAATCTTGTTTGATAGTCGATACCATTGTGTTTTCGATAAAATTATATTAAAGATAATAAACTTTTCATAACATTTTTTTTACTAAACCGCTACAATAGTCAAATGAATGCTTTTTGTTGAGCCTGAGGTATACCAGAATTAGTTTCCATCATGGCTGAATCTTGTTTTGATGTCAGTCACTTAGTATCAAAAGTAGTTTGAAACTGCTTTTGGTTTTGGGGAACGACCGTAAGGTTGACAGTACCAAGAGTGGCCTATAGTTCCCATCAAAACTGGATCCAGATTTCAATTTGGGCTGGAAGCGTTATCTCAGCTCTGTTCATCTTCTCCACCAGCGGAATCATCTAGGGGCCTCCAAAAACCATTGACTGCTGCCACCATAGAGAAAGACAAGTTCGTTGGGATTGTTCCGTGTTACACGTTAACCAATACAAAATTCCACGCACGTTCTCCACTCTCCAGCTTAAATGTTACTCCATGCAGTATCGTACCAGGTAAGACGAAGACTTGGAGAGGTTAAGCTCTTCTCCACTTTTCCAACTTCCTCCACGGTTTCGCTTCTTCAGTCCATCCAAATTATGATCCTCCTTCGAATTCCTTGAATTCTTCTTCAGCTCCCTCGTAATCCAGCGACTGACCTCAAACCAGCTGAACAGTCGTCGGTCTTCTCGTTCGCCGGCCACAACAAACATTCTTCATATGAGCCGAAAACATTACGGTAAACAGAATCACCGGGTATACTATTAGAAATATAGGACATTTTGTGACATGCAGTCAGTATACTTATTTGATTGATCACTTCACTAACGATGCTATCGGAACAGAAATCTTGAAAGGTCTTTTTGTCCTGCAGTTGATTTGAATCCCTATACACAATATATATATATATATATATATATATATATATATATATATATATATATATATATATATATATATATATATATATTAAGGTGGTCCAACCTTCCATGTAAAAAAATAAATTTCAAATATCAACTTGGGTCATAGTTGCCCTTGTTTCTATATACCAGAGGGGCTTACAGGCCCAAAATGAAACGGATTCAATTATATTTAGAGGTGGCTCAAAACTGAACATTTTTACTGGCATTATGAAAATCACTAAAGTTTCGAAAAAATTTATTGTTTGCCTACTTTTTTAATTTTAACATTTCATTTAGGTTGGTTTTTAGTTGTTTTCACTTCTGTTATGTTTTCACTTCCTTTTATGTGTTTGATATTTGAAAAATTACAATTTAATTTTATAAATTGAAATTTTTAATAATATTAATTAGTTATGCTATCCAGCGTTTTTGCTTCCATAGCCTTCGGAACTACCAGTGGACCAGATGTAGGCTTATTCAAACGATTTCAAAAAGAATGACCAAAGTTTAACAAAACCAATTATTACACTGCTGACGAAACACTCTTCAGTTGGTCCATGATGCGTCTCCATAATGAGGTGGTTACAAGGTACCAAGCTGCTGTGAAAAACCAGCACCAACGTGAAAATTATGGTGAGCTTCTGCAATTGTCTCTCATCTTCCTTGGTGGGTGTTCGAGAGAAGTGTGATTTCGAGCTCCTGGGGCAATGCACCATGTAAGGCGGATGGCCAAAGGCATCTATTCTCTCAAAATCCTTGTTTTCAAGAATCAAATGACTCTCGACGCAAGGGGGAGAGAAGCTTTAACAGATGTCAGCTTTTTTGTCTCCCTTGTCTATGGAAGATTTTGGCATGCAGTTTGCCTGGCAGAGATAGCTCCATACAATGACTTGAAACAGTTGAACTTGTTGGACGTCTTTACACGCAACAATATTGTGAAAAATGCACCCATAACAGCTTTCAGGAGACACCTCTGGTATTTTCCAAGCATTTAATTGGCCTTGCCTTTTTTGACCACCGCGTTGATGTTAGTACAAGGGCCACTATGCATGGTCAAGAATCTCAAACGTGCTAAAAAGCAGATACCATCAAAGAGGATTGACAGTAAAGCATTCAACTTGGGAAATCCACTAGAATCATTATATAACAAGCCGAACATCTTGGCTCTTCGACCTATTCATTGACAGTTGGGCAGAAAAGGCCCAGACTTTCCTCTCCACACTGGCAGACTTTTGAGAGTTGGGTCCAATTTATCTCCAATTGACAGAAAAGCCAGGCAGATGAAAGCAGTAAATGAATGTACAGAGAGAGGTATTTCTTTGATCTAGATGTTCAACTTTTCTATAACAAAAGACGAGAATAAAAAAACAATACCTTCTTAAAGTTGTCAGCGCTCATCGGAAGGCCATTCCAGAGCCATCAAAGTCTCTCTTGAAGAATATCTCTAAAGACTTATTTTTAATGTTGTTCTTATTAACTATATATTTACTACTATTTAACTATAAACTTACAAATCAGTAAACACTAAACAGTGACTTTAGTTTTGTTTTTATTTTATTTTGAAACGTTTTTGTTCAAAAATTTGAATATACAAAATCTGAGGAAATTTCTTAGTAACAACATTTATCGTTCAAAATTGAGCCACCCCTAAATATTCTTCTAGAGACACAAAAATTGGTCCAAATATTCCTTAAACTGAATAGAACAAGAACAAATGTGACCCAAATTAATTTTCTAAATTTTACTTTTTTGGACCAGTCTAATATATATATATAAAGTTTTGTGTTGTATCCTTTATAAAACTATATATGCTGTAGGCCCTATATATGTAGTAATGGGATGATGGGCGTCCGCAGGAATTTATCCAGGAGGGCAAAATTTTTATAGGTGGGCAAAATTTTTCCAGGGGGGCAAAATTACGTTTTTATTCACGATCGCAGAAAACGTGTCAACTTTAAAAAATCCGGGGCCCATATATATATATATATATATATATATATATATATATATATATATATATATATATATATATATATATATATATATATATATATACATATATATATATATATATATATATAGTGACCTATTTAACGGATAGCGGGAACATGACTCTTGCGATAAAATAATCATTTGAAATTTCTACTTAATTTTAAAAAGCGAATTAAGTTACCACACGAACACGTCTTATAACACTGTCGGTTTCTGTGACACTTTTAATAGATAAAATTATTGTGTTTCTTCATAAAATGTGCAAAATGCAGCAGACAGTGAACTGACGATAATACATGCTCCTCTAGTATTAATCGCCAACCATAGCGACATCTATCGATACTCCTTTTAGAATACATGTTATATATATATTATATTATATATTATATATATATAAGCCTGCATTGCTATGTAGACCTTCTGCATATGTCCTACACTCAGGCATTGCACATGAATACATATGAATGAAGACAGAAACGGAGCTTTGTGGTAAAGTTCTTATTGGGATTTCTGTAAATAATAGATTCTACGGTCGGACGGCGATCGCCTGGCATTGAACACGCACCACAGTGCGCATTGCAATGTAGATGATGACCGTTGAGTGACCATCTCTACAGTGCCCACTACACTTTCCTATAGCATAATGGATGGACAGCCACGGTCGACTCTGAACCCTG
The DNA here is from genome assembly GCA_963556255.1 of Allolobophora icterica. Lineage (NCBI taxonomy): Eukaryota > Metazoa > Annelida > Clitellata > Crassiclitellata > Lumbricidae > Allolobophora > Allolobophora icterica. The sequence goes on along the minus strand of OY744606.1, from coordinate 53,968,778 downwards.
ACCGATGCATCTCTAAGGAGCAGGATGGCAACGGGTCGAAGAATGCCCTTCGCTGCAGTCGCAAAGTATATGCTACTGCTCTGCTGCTGCTGCTGCAACTGATATCGGGCTGCAGAGACAGGATGCGACTCTGCATCAGAAGCGAGCTGCTGCGGTTACTATAAAACCACACGGAGTGGAGTAAGAAACCACATCGCAAAACACACTGCAACTGAACATGGAGTGAAGTGAAGCGCCTGCATTTCTGCAACGAAAACCTGGGTCTCGCAGTGTGGACCGGGACAAACGCACTGTAGCAGTTGCGTTTTAAAAATCCCAGTCTAATATCCAAACCGTGACCAGAATGCTTACTGGATCCAGTGCGACTGTCACTGCTGCAGTTGCATCCTAATGACTTGAGGAGAGAAGCAGATGACATGAAATATGTAGGGGTCTTGTGTGCGTCTGCAGAGACAGTTAGACGCGCAACAGCGTTGACGGACTGCGGCTGCTGTGTCTTCTTTGCATCTGCCGACCGACTGCATCACTATCCTCAACAGCAGCAGCAGCAGCAGCAGCAGCAGCGGTAGCCAGCTGCTATAGCATCTGCAGACCGGCCGGTTGGCATCAGTCATCGTCCAAAGCAGCGCTTCGCCGGAACGTCAGATGGGACGAACGAGTTGCAGAGGCTGGAGATAATCTTCGCGGGATTAATAGCACGCATCTCCGAAGACTGATACTGCTTCCGTACGGCACGAATCGCAATGCTACACCGTATGTTAGGTCGTCGGCGCTATAGAAGTGAGTATATTAGAGTAACGAGAGGATAAGATGAGCGTTTCGGTGTCCACTGAAAATATGCCCTGTTTTGTTTGGTAGTCCATAGGAAGTCCCGATGGCTCGGTCCGACCTTGACCCGATCCTTCAAGAAACGGATGGAAACGACGAAGAAGAGAGCCCATCGACGACCGACTGGAGTTGGATATGTTTCCACTGTCACTCCAGTCGCAGCGTCACTCCAAGTGTCGTCTGCATCTGTCGGACGCTGAAGTCGGCCCTTTATCGGCGGGCGTTCTTCTACTCCACCCGTCTCGCCGGAGGCACGTGCAATCTGGAATATCAGAAGCAGGTCGCCGACCGTCCCACACACCGCCGTCTCTCGGAGACACCCGGACCCTTGGACGACAGTGGCACGGAAAGGTGCTGCCCTCAGACGCCATTGCTTCCTCGACGATTTACCTACTACGAGTGTAACACGGGCGGTGACGCCAGTGCCTCTCCCTCCCCCTCTTCTTCCTTTCCCTCTTTGGGTAATATGACGTCATGTGACGTCGGTGATACTCAACTGGGACAACGCATACCTGGCAGTACTTGCGTCGAGTGTGATAATAAATCGTGCAGTCGTCGGAATGATGACCATCGACCGATTTGCATCAACTGGTTGGCAAACATTGGCAGCCACTCTTGCGGATTCTGCAGTCGACTGCAGAAGCAGAAACCAAACTCAGTGACTCGGATACCGGAAATCCAATGCAACCAACAACAACAGCAACAACAACAGGTGCGCCAAAGAAGCCAAGACAACGACGAAGACAACAACAAAACAACAACAACGTCCTCGACCTACACGAGATGCAAATGTAAGTTCTTTGAAATCTGACTTGCATCTTAAAATATTAGTTATAGCCAGTGCCGTATACCGAGGGGTGTTTCAGCGGTGCCCTGGAACAGGGCACAACCCAAGAGGGGTGCGCAAGATTTGAGACGAAATGATTTAATTATTAAACTAATTACTTTATCTGGAAATATAATAGGGCCTATCTATTTAAACTGAAATAAATGTAATAAAATTAAGCAACAACAAATGAAAGTGTGTATAGGGAACTATAGGCTATATAATATTAATAGATAGATACCTGACAGCGTATTGTCGTTTGAACATATTTAGAGTAAATATTATATTCGAGATAGCAAATTTGGTCGTTATTGGTTAAGTTGATCTTTGGGGGGGGCTATATTTACGCTTGGCACAGAGTGCAATTTCGTAGTGGCAGCGCATCTGATTGGAGGGCACTGAATAAAGGCGCTTTATAAGTTTTGAAATACAACACTAGACAATGCAATAGCTTGAGACGTTCCTTGTTATAGCTATGAGACCGTTAGTCTTTTTAATATATACCATGCCTACATACAAGTGTTTCCGGTCGACATTTAAGATATATCTCTTTCAACTTACTTACCTACCGTTGACTACTTTCTCTCATCTCTGACATATCCGATTTCTACCTATCTTCTCCACGGATTTCGATTTTTGCTTATGATCTCATTTTGAAGCGATAATCGACTGATGACATCCGTCGTTAGATTAGATTAGATTATTATCTGTATCTCTTTTAAAAGCCCAGCAATGTACTGCTTGTGGTATATTTACAAAAATGACTTTGCTGAAATGCTACTCTATTTTTAGAAGATAACGGATAAAGCTTTCGCTGACGCACATCTTTGATCCGTCTTTAGATCCTCCTTATCAGTGGGAACCGCGGCTGCCCCGATCTTTCGGCTGAAGCGCAAAAACAACAAAACCTATTTGATTACTTAGCTAAGTTGACCCAGATCACGTTGCATTAACTGTGCCTGCCAGCGTAGTATGTAAACTGACCACCAATCACAGAGTGTTGACAGTTATATAAGACGTTCTCGTTGATTCAATCCATGCACATCAGATGAACTGAGAGATGTGCGGGTTGGATACCGCAACAATCCAACACAGTTTAGGACCAAAAATGTTGAGCTCTTATTAAAGGCGTTATATAAGCGTATATCGTATTTGTATGCTGCATACAAATATATATATATATATATACATATAGGACTATGTATATATTGACTGGTTTCAACTAAGTAATTTCAACGACTGCAGGTGATTATATTGAGTCAATGAACGTAAGGCTATGTATTCGCATGTACTTGCAACCAGATAGTACCAATTGGATAGAGTGAACACGAGATCAAGTGTTGAATGGCTATCACCAAATCTCGCATGCTCTCCTGGATAAGAGCATTTGGCACTCCACCATTGAACTGAATACCATGGTGAAGCTCCGTAAGTTGTGTGTGTTGCTACGCAGTTGCGAGACTTGGAAGACCGCAAAGGCCCCTAGTAGGAGGCTTGATAGCTTTGACACGTGGTCTCTCAGGAGGTTCCTCCGGATTCCCTTCATGGACAATGTCAGTAGCATGACGATCAGGAGGAGAACGGCAAGAATACCAGTCTATGTCATGATCCGGAAACGCAGAATGAGCTATTTGGCACACGTCGCACGGGCTCCGGAAAACGAGGGCACAGAAGAACCCTATGCCTCGCAATGAGCAATCTCCCAAAGGATTGAAGAAGACAATGCGGCCGACCTAGGACCAACTGGACTAGAATCCCGGGGAAGGAACTGACAGCCCTGAAATTCGACTTTTATATAGCTTGGAGGAAGGCTATATGCTTGGCTTTGCATCGCTGGCATGACTACGCAGCCACGCTCACCAAGGGCGTCTATATACCATAGAAACCTTGGAGCAAATGCTTCATCCCAGAAATAAGGGGGTGGAGATCTGTCAGTGTGTGTGTGCCACCATTTTAGGGGGAAGAAAGGGGAAGGGGGAAAGAAGAGGGGGGAAAGGAGAAGTTGCTCAAATGACTTAGGGGGGATAGACGCCCTTGCGCTCAACTAACTTTGCCAATGCCACCAGAAGAAGAAGATAATATACATGTATTTCAGCCGGTATAAAACTTACAAGGAAACGTTGTCAAGCACATAAATCGTAGAATATATTGTAACATCTCAGTTAAATATCACAGAACACATAAAATGTTTCCAAGGGATATATACACTGACGTAAACTTGTCCAAAATATTGGGGGGGGGGGTTGGTTATTTATTCTATAGACTTGTTGCACTGGGTGTACAGTCCATCTCAATTATTGGGGGTGGGGTTGGGTATGTGCCCCGGCTGCCCCCAGAGTCTACGCCTATGGATATATATATATATATATATAATATACATATGCCTTTCGAATAACAAGGGAGGAATGTTGAGCTACTGCATCTGCTACTGACAATATGGATTCTGAATTTTTTGATTGATAGGCTATATATTCATGAGGTATTTAAGTATTTAGGCTATATTCATGAGGTATTTAAGTTAGGAAAGTTGATGCGGAACACGGCGACCATCGTAATCGTAATCGTAATCTCCAAACTTCTAAAGCGCCACTCGAAGGCCAAGCGCAGGCCACCAGCCTATTTACGAACGCTATGTCAAATCAGAGGGGAGTTTTCCAGAAAGTAGTCCAAAAGAGGTCCGAGTCCGGTTTACAAAAGGCCAAATCAAATCAGAGGGTTTTTTTCATAGAGTTATCCAAAAGAGATCCTAGTCCGATTTCCACGGGGCCAGATCAAGACAGAAGGCAGAGCAGCTGTTAAGGCGGGTGTCGTTCAGGGCGAGAATAATTGGAAGACGGAGTATCAGATTAGCCAGAGTATATGGGGTCTTGTCGGATAGCCTAGGAATTAAATATGGGGTCCCTCAGGGATCAAATCTTGGTCCTTTGTTATTTTTATTATATATCAACGACTTGGCAGATGTCTCCAAAACTCTTTATTTCATTTTATTCGCTGATGACACTAATATATTCCTTGCTCATCATTCCTGGCAATCCCTAATGGAGATTATTAACGCTGAACTAATCCTAGTCAATAATTGGTTCTCGGCAAACAGGCTCTCCCTTAATATAGATAAAACTAGCTTTATTATATTCAAGTCACATAGGAAAATCAAGCCCATTGACATCACCCTAGAAATTGCGGGAACCCCTCTGGCACAAGTGGAGACAACGAAATTCCTTGGTGTACTGGTGGATAGACACTTGTCCTGGAAAGACCATATTAACTACATTTCTTTGAAAATAGCAAAGAACATAGGAATCATTAAGATATCCTACCTGCTTCCCACTTCCATTAGATTAAATTTATACTATACTCTGATCCTACCTTACCTTAGCTACTGTAATATAATTTGGGCAATTAATTATAACTCAAGGCTTCACAAACTAGTGATTCTCCAAAAGAAAGCAGTTAGACTGATCTTGGGAGCCCCCTATGGCACCCACTCTGGACCTATATTTAACCACTTCCATTTATTAACTCTGGATCAAATTAGAACATTTCAAATAGGAATATTTATCTACCGGTTTGAAAATAAGCTATTACCGGACTCGTTCAAGAATTATTTTGTTTTGGGTTCTCAACTTCACTCACACCTTACTAGGAATGCCCTCAATTACCGCCTTGATAGAGCCCGGACCAATGTAAGGGTCTTCAGTATAAAATTCTATGGGCCTAAGATTTGGAATAACCTGCCCCTTGACATACGTCAATTGGCTAATCCCTACTTATTTAAGACTCGACTACGTAGGCACCTACTGAACATCGACTGAGTTCCCTTCGTCAGAGGGCTGGTTCTTCCTAGTTCTCACGTATCTGGTTGCACACGATCGCACGTGGGTCTACTTTTGTTATCTTTAATTAGTTAAGTTAGTTAAGTTAGTTAAGGTACGCATACTATCCGTTTATATGTTGCCTCTATGTAAGTAAATTTGATGCCGATTGGCTCAACTGTATAAATACAGGGAAAAGAGGCTATTTTCTTTCACCATTGTCAGTCATATTGTAAATGTTACTGCTGCTTTATAGGTGACCCTAGTTAGCGGGACGAATATCCCTTAGGGGCCACCTTTTGTCACCAGTGACAACTCTGCTTATTTCTGTTTTACATTTACTGTACTCTGTCATAATTGTCATTTGGTTGCAATAAAAATCTTTGATTGATTGATTGATTGATTGATATGAGTAGGCCCTACTTGAAAAGGTCAGACTTCAATTTGAGTGCAAAGTCCGGGGTGATAGATAGAGGAACACGAGGATGAGGATGAAGGACGGGTTGCAATAATGATGGGGAAACGGAGAACCATGACTGATGGAGAAAGACGTTGATGGTCTTAGGTGATGACTGATTTCATAATATACTCAGATGCGGCGGCGGTGTTGGGTGCGAATTTTTGCGTGGTCCTGCTGGTAATGTGATATCATCGACTTATGAAGAATTGGATATTGAATGGTCTGTGACATCAGTTTATATAGTTTTAATTTGATTTAGGTTTAACGTGTGGCACATTATTCTCATGTTTTTTAAAGTCCTATTAACCTGGAAAGGGAAGTTCTCAGCTCCGTATACAGATAGCAATCAGCAGTGTACTGTTATGTCGGAGGTACAATAACTCGGTTACGGCGAACATCGTCTGCTAAGTCGTATATATGAAAAGTCTTTAGGCTTTCTCGTCTGGTGTTTTGATGAGACACTCTATGTTATGTAGAAGCATTATGACTAGCATTACCTAGAGCGTTCTTCTGTTGATTTAAGCCGCCGATAGCTCGTGTTATCATATTACAAGGAACGACTTAAATGCCACCTGCGGTTTTTTTCGCATACTCCGGATATTTCCGTTATACGCTGTCGATTATTCGCTGTTTTTCTTGCGGTTCTCTTAAGTAAACACGCGAATGTGTTTGGTTCGTTCCATGGCCTTCACTTAGTCCGAGACCGGAGGCTGGAGGAACCTGCATCAACTGATGCATAGCTGGACTGGACGATTCTCGTTTCAGTCGGGGGCGATTATGGCTGTAGTGATTCGGAGGCATTGCTTGGGGCTGATGGATTCCAGTGAGGATCGAATGCAAAGACGCCTGCAATCAAATCGCCTCTGTTCTGTTAGTTCGCAAAAAAGGCAAATTTGATTTCATGGAGTTGTCCCGTGAACGCCTTCTCATCCCTTCCACCTCCCCTCGCACTGTGCCTCTCTCCCTGTCTGTCTTTTCTACCTCAACCCTCTTTTTTCTGCCTTTTTGTCCCTCTGTATATCTCCAGTTGCATTTACCCCACCCCCATTTTGCCACTGCATTCTCGCATCCAATGGACACCGTCTCGTCTCTCCCTCCCTCTCCTTCCCTCTGCTTTTTTCTCCTGTGTCTGTCCCTGTTTTAACCCTACATCCACGAAGCCGATCCTCTTCCGGGTGGAGAGACTGGCAGCGGTGCCGTATAATTGTATAGGTTGTCGCAAAGACGGATTTCATCCGATGCATACATATAAGGATGGTTACGCCGTTTGCATCTACGAAGACGCTGTACTCCCGTCAGCACCACCACCACCACCACCATCACCACCACCACCAGCAGTATCCGCGGCGACGGTGTAGGCAGCATCAGCAACTAGGAGGAGTATAGTAGAATTCGAAAAGGACAAATGAGATAGAACTGATTGGAGTTCTTTGAGGTTGCACGATGCCAGCCAAGTCCCGCGAGTAGGAATGCACATTGATCGACAGACTGCATCGAGAGAGTTCATCCTCCGAACCCCGTCCGCTGCAACCGTCCATCACTCCTCTTGCTCTATAAGACCACCGCTGCAGCCGCAGTCAGTAAAAAGCCTCTTGATAAAAGCAGCCACGCCAGCGGAACTAAATCAGATAAAACGACCGCTGCCCTGAAGTGACATGTATTATCCTCGTTTGAGCGAAGAGCAGCAGCAGTCACTGTCAGCATCGGTTGCGTCCTCTTCTCTACCTTCCGGCCAACACGGACCAGCATTAATTTGAGTTGTAACTAGGTTGTGAATCCATTCTTCAGACGACATTAATGCATAGAGTGTTCATCGCTCTTACAATCCCCAACTTAGCGTCACTGCCTTTTCCATCACTAACAACCCGGACCTTCGACGGCTTCCACCAATCACGGACTGCTGGGCGGTGGCTGGCATCGTGCCACTGAAGTTACCGTCTGTCGTCGCACCATACTATCGACGGGGAGCTTGGTCCAGAGGCTGCGAGAATGATGCTATCGGTCATTTACGGGTGGCTGGGCTCCACGTGTGTGCGTGAACCCGCCACTGGTGACCCTTCCAGTTTTATGTGCATATATTTTACTTACTGGTGAAATTTCTATTTTAACGACAGTTGACACCGTATACATGCTAGCGCTGAAAGAGCCTCTCGTTAGTATTTTCTTCAAGCTGCGCAATTTAAATTCCTAATTATAGCCTAATTACAATCCACACTAATTTTCTGGGCGTTCTGAAAATACTCGTCAGCTGTAACTGGCTGTGAATCGATTCTTCAATCCACATTAACGCATAAGGTCTTCGTTGTTCTTACCTTAACTTACCACTTATACCAACCCAAAGTACCTCTCAATACCTACCTATACCTCTCAGTTCCTGGATACTATATGCGCCTCTTGCTTCATCTTACTGGTCGGCCTCTTGCTCTTTCGTTGCGTATTTCACTTTTTTCTCCTCTCTCTCCGTTAAATATGCAACGCACCTACATTTCCGCGTCTCTATAGAAGTATCCATCAACCAACGCGCAAGCACGACCCAGTGATGAGTAATTAATGTTAGCAACTAATTAATTACCTAGTTAATTGGTTTGGTAGCTAATTCTAATTCTAATTAATCTGTTACTTAAAGTTTACTAATTCTAAATAAAAGCTGTCCAATTCTAATTAAAATCTCATAATTTTAATTAGCTTTATAATTACAATATTCCCTTGCTTACTTTTTGTTGGATGCCTTCATTGTAACTTAAAAATATCAACCAATATTTTGAGTCTTTAGTTTTTATAATACTTTAAAGGGGAATTGCCTTAAATAGTTGTGACACATTTTTATGAGAAATTTCAGTACATAAACGAATCTAACAGTTGAGTAGAATTAACTGGAAAGTGTCTGTTTTAGCAAAAACATCTTTAGCTACGGCAAGAAAATAACATGAGATTTCTCAGTTTTCCAAATGCATCAGAAACATCAGGTTGTTCTTGCAACACAAGCATTAATGGAGCTAGCTTTTTGGTGTTGCAGGATTGATTACAAACGAGCGAAGTAAAAGCCTTGAAGATAATAATGCAACTCTGATCTCTTATAGATAAACGCATTTTCCACAGTAATAAGAAGAAATTGGACGAAGATCAGTTATCTGCATTATTTGAAATAAATATTTGCCTAATAGGTTTGAACTCCAAGCTATAGTAAATTACGTTTTTGTGTCGTTTGTATTCGGGCGTCATCAGCTAATTCTAATTGATTAGTTGAGTGCTAATAATATATTTTATTTTTTTATAATTAATTAGTTCTCGTAAAATGCTAATTCTAATTCTAATTATGAAATTCGAACTAATGCCAATTCTAATTAATTAGTTGCAAAATCTTAATTACCCATCACCATTCCAACCACAGGACACCCTATTTAACCTCCAAGATGGAGCTGGCAAACGTTAACTGGTCAATAAAGAACGGGGACGGGGGGAGTGGGGGAAGGGTGGGGCTGACTGGGTGCCATCTGGCGGTCCATTCCACAGATGGGGTCATCCATCCAATCACTAACTGGACTCGATTTGTCTTAACGCTACTGCCTCTGCCAACGTCCTATCAACAAAACCAAGCAGCCGTCCATCTGTAGATATCTCTGCCCTCTCTAGTTCGATCAACCGTTCGATCGAGAAGTCTGTCTGTCTGTCTGTATGTCTGTCTGTCTCTCTGTAACCGTTCGATCAAGAAGTCTCTTTCTCTCTCTGTAACCGTTCGATCAAGAAGTCTTCTCTCTTCTCTCTTTCTCTCTCTCTTGCTCTCTCTAACTCTCTCCCTCCTCCCCTCTCTCTCTCTCTCTCTCTCTCTCTCTCTCTCTCTCTCTCTCTCTCTCTCTCTCTCTCTCTCTCTCTCTCTCTCTCTCTCTCTCTCTCTCTCTCTCTCTCTCTCTCTCTGCACTCAATATGTCTTCCTCAGAAGTGTCACGCCACTCCAGCGGCGACTCGTCCTTGGGTCTCTATTTCTCGTTTCGTATGCCCAAGTTGCAAATGCATTTTCATCTTAATTCAAATGTACCGCAATTACATTAGTTCCTCCACGAGAAGATGGAACAGAATCAACTTTACCCACTCACTAGCTCACTCAATCACTCACTGAATCCCTCACTGAATCCCTCACACAGTCACTCAATCACTCACTCAATCCCTCACTCAGTCACTCAATCACTCACTCAATCCCTCACTCAGTCACTCACTCATTCACTCACTCATTCACTCACTCTCGTCGTTGTAGTCTGTTCAGCAAGACAAGACAAATGTATGACTGTCAGATAGCGTTAATATCGTATCACGAAACATCTTTTCTGATTCCCTTTGGATGGCCAATCCCTCCTTGGACCAATCCCTTCTTGGACCACTGCTTGCACGTTAGTACGGTACAGCCTGTCCTGACTCTGAATGCATGACGCCCACGGTCAAGTGTTCCTCTCGATTTCAAGTATTGGTCAATTGAATTGCCATGGTAGTGATCAACCGCAACTCCGACAGAAGCCGACGAGGATTCTGACGGGACTCACGGCATTCACGGCGATAACGAAGTTTCCATCACCCGATGTACATGCAGCATCTGGAAGACATGTATGCAGAGAAACGAGCGAACTGTCATTAGGCATACTCGTCCCGCGGAGTGATTTCTAGAAACAGTGGCAAATGCATTTACAGAACAGACAGACAGACAGACAGACAGACAGACAGACACAGACAGACAGACGGGTAACTGACTTCATAACAGCAGCTGCAGGCATATTGGGATTCGGACAGTGGCATTGCACAAACAGATTCGTATATAGAGACAGACGGGCAGACAGACAGACAAACAGACAGACAAACAAACAGACAGACAATAACTGACTTCACAGCAGCACCAGTAGCCGGCATACTAGCTAGTTCATTGGGATTCGGACAGTGGCATTGCACAGACAGACTCGTATAAAGAGACAGACAGACAAACAGACAAACAGACAGACGCGCTTGGATGATTAAATCAATATTCGTTTAATTAAAAATTCTGTTGACAATAACGCAACAGATTACAGAAGCACGATAGGCCTAAATTATGTTAGAATGGCTTTAAGAGGAGACAATACCGGAATGTGTTAATTAGTACGCATCTTTGAACAATACACGATGAATAAAATTACATTTATCTTCAGCGGGAAGGGTAAAATTGCGAGTTCTTGTCCGTAAGTCGTATTTATTTTGTCGTGGGGGAGGAAAAATACCACGAAGGACATGGTAAGACTGGCAACAGATTTTTTAAGATAACCCAACATCTGCAGCATCAATCATGTTATCCAAACTTGGGATGGAGGGTAGAAGGAACCTCTGCGTAAGGTTCGATGTAACATGCGTTCTAACCTAACCCTATCATATTTCCTGGTATAACCCCACCAGGTTGGAGAGGCGTACATAAGATGAGAAATAGTGCATGGTAGCCCTTGCTACATCATGCAAAGCCTGAGGGGACAGACCATAAAGACGGAAAACAAGCAGATAGAGAGACAGACAAACAAAGAAACGGTGAACCGACACACTAAAAGAAAACAGCAGACAGATGAAAGAACGGACGAACAGTCAAACATACGAAAGTCGAAACAACAGCAAGTCCCTGTTCGTGCAGACAGCCTTGATGTAATGGCCGCACGACGTAGCAAGAAAGGCGAAATAAGTGTTACCATATATAGCCGGCTTTATTGCAGCTTTGCTTCGCCAAGTGTGGGCAAGCCTAACACGAAGAAATACTTTATGGTGACGAGGATCAGTAGATGTCCATTACGGGCTTTGGCGCAGCACCTCACTATTCTATCAAATTTGTCAGGGGATGGTCGCCACCCCCACAATTTTTTGTCCCCACCATCCTGTTATCTCACTGAATTAAGAGGATGTCGGTTTACACCATCTAGGCCACTAGAGAGTCCGTAGATCCCACGGGCCCTGATAGCGGATCGATTTTTTTGGTGTGCGAATTATGCCACCAAAAACCTGCAAGCCAAAGCCAAAAAATAAGGATCGTGGATTGCCTTAACACACCGAAATGTAAAGTCCCGTTTGCTGACGGCCGAGACCCTCCCACGAGGCCGCCCCAAACCATTGGGGTCTAATAGTAAAATATTACGTTTTCAAAGACGCCAGCTGAGCTGCTTTCAAGTCAACTAAAATAAAATATCGCGAAACTCTTCTGTTTACAGAATATACTATATTCTACAAAACCCGTTGTTACAGAGAAAACGCGTCCACTTTTACCAGGATTCATTGCGCGGTGTGTAAATTTAGATGTCGATTGCCATTGTGGCCTGTGAACTAAAACAATTTCACCTGCACCATATAACCAAATATCTGTGATATAACTGTGTTATGCTTTGAAAGCTTATATTCGTTACTTAGTAGACTTAACAACAAAACCGTAATCTTACTCAATACGCCAATAGGCATCCAAGCGCTTTAATTAATATGAGATACTTCACCACGAAAACGAAACTGCAAGCCAGCGCGCATGGAATTTTACTTAGCCCTTTATAATAACATCAGGTCATGGGGTCGCCTCTTTAACACACAATAACGCAGTCGCGCAGACATACGTACAAGCATAGGCACAGGCAAACTCATACCCATAGGAACAGCAACACGAACAGAGTAATGCGTACGCATACAAATCCAGCCAGGATGACCTAGTTAGACCAGTAAACGTCCTTGAAACAAGACGCTAGACCTGAGAGCTGAGTAAATTTCTGCGTGCTGCACACACAGATACAAACACGTAACCGTGTAGGCATACACAAGCACATATGATTACACATACAAGCAGACAACCGCGTACGCATACGGAAAGACATAGGAATAGACTTGCAAACACGAATATAACAGACATATGGAGACGTACAAACGAGGCTGAAATGAATAATGAATAAACGGCAGCCATCTAAGAATAGAACGCGAGAGGCTACGATGGGCCGCGTCTGGCAGCCATTGAATAGAAGCCTAGTCTGTACAAACCAGCTGGCTGGCATTGAGTTGAATGCGGGGTGTTGTGTGTGGGTGAAAAAGATGAGTTCTTTGGTAAGTTAGACATAATTTAGATAATATTCTTAAAAAATTTTCAAAAAATTCATCAGGTCAAAATGATTATTTCAACCCAAAACGTGTAGAAAACGCAAATTTGCGACGTGTAAATTTTTCCACCCCAATCGCCAAGTCAAAAAACCCCCCAAAATTATGTCAAAATTTCATCAGGTCAAAATGATTATTTTGGCTCAAAACGTGTAGAAAACGCAAATTTGCGACGTGTAAAATTTTTCACCCCAATCACCCCAAAAATTGACAAACACCCAAGAAAAATTTCACCAAAACTTCATTGGGCCAAAATGATTATTTCGGCTCAAAACGTCCAGAAAACATAAATCTGCGCCATGTAAATTTTTCACCCAAAGTCACTACTGTGTGCGGACTTTGAGAATTCTGAAACGCTTTTCATAGCGTTTGCGGAAATAATTCCGATTGTTCAGCGCCAGTTTTAGGACAACGTAAACTCTTATTTTTGCACTTAAGCGTTGAACCTAAACGCACAGACACACGCAGATTGACATACACACAAATAGACGGACAACACATGCGAAGGAAGACACCTATTAATAGGCGAAAAACCCAGCATGTCTAAGAATAGGTATATCGAAAGCGCAGTCTCTCGGGATAAGACTGTTTTTAAAAACTAGTTTTTAATAATACCCGTGGACATGTGTTGGGATGTAGGCAATTAATTAGGCACAACCGATCGTAAAATTATAATACATTTGATAGAAGAATATTATGAAGCCTACAGCGCTATGTTTTATATCCGACATCTGTCTTGTAAACAAGCAGAGTATATATGTTAAGTTTAGGATACCACACAGCGGTTAGATTTGCGACGTGAACAATTTCAAACGAATCTTACTGTATAAGGTGCCGTTTGCTAAAAAATATGGTTTAAAATAAATCGCATTAGGTTCAGTAAGATTTTTAAGAAAAAAATTTGTCAAATATTCATCAGGTTTAAAGCATTATTTTGCCCGATAAAGTGTAGAAAACGCAAATTGGCGTTGTGTGAAATTTTTTTATTAGCCAGAGGGAAAATGTTAAACTTTCAGTGACGATTGCCTAGTATCGAGTGTGCTTTTTTGGTTAGTACTTTTAAATATCCAACAGCCTTATGTCTGAGGTGTGGACACAGTATTGTATATGCAAGAATATGGCGTGGATGGTTCAGAATTTTTTCAATTTAAATAAATGAATAGGTTGTGGTATACATAAAACATAATGTTGGGACAAAACTTTTGCATTTGGCTCGGTATAGGTAAAACATCCCTCTGCTGTCGCAGGTGCATTGGGGAGTACTGTTTCAAACATTTGGCACGACTGCGAAACGGTTGTGGGACAAAACCATGTGCCAAATGTGGAAGGGGCATAAAAACACACGTGGGTGAGTGTATGAAATGTGGTTATTTCGCTAAATATTTCAGAGCTCGACGAGGTGGGTTAGTCCGCGAATTTAATAAAGAATGGAAGCGACTATCAAATATATCAGTAGAATAAAAAAATTATCATTTGAACAAATGATATAGTTATTGTATTGAGGTAATACAGATGAGCAAGCGTCAATCGAATATCAGTAAACAAAATTTCATTTTGAACAAATGATATAATTATTGTATTAGAGAAAAGTTTGCCACAGTAGTATAAAATAATTTATAACTATGGCATTGTCTACGAATGAAAAAATTGAACAATTGCTGAGTGAGTTTACTGGTCCCCCAGCTCTTCGGGCTGTTCTACAAAATATTTTGGACGAACCCATACCACATGCAGTCAAAAGGCGCTTACTACAGCCACTGCTTCCAAGGCCAATTCCTCCAGCGCGTAAGCATAGAGGGGCCAAACGCAAGGCCCTTCTAGCAGAATTTGACCCACTCCTAATTAAGAAGGATAGAGATGGACCACCACCCTTTCTAGTACACAAAGAGCTCGCCAATCAGCATCTTAGAGACTTCCGTGCAGAAGTACCTCTTAACCACAGGCTGGAAAGAGATGCGTTGGCTTTCTTGAGTGCAATGGAGCACAACATTGAGTCGCAACTCAACGAAGAGCTGTTGAAACAAGACGGTCTGAAATACTCTCAAGTGTTGACAGTTGAGTTGGAAAAGTTGGCACCGACCGTCGACATGTTGTACGATGGAAACGCGACCCCGGGTACTATTACCAACACGGCCTACTTTCGAAGCAAAGCAGAACCAATTACCAATGCGGGTAAAATCCAAGGGGCTGTTCGGAAGGCCAAGGCCGAAGTACTAAAACTCCTCGAGGAGTATACCAATGAGGGATCGGGGTGGAGGGTGAGACGGGTCGTGGCGCTAGACCTCAGTCTTGCAAGATATAAGCCTTTCCGAGGTAAGAGCTACTTTCCCACACCAAAGTATATACCCCCTCGTACGGTTATTAATGTAAAGAATAAAGATAACCGATGCTTCGAGTGGGCCATACTAAGCGCAATGTATCCAGTAGAAAAGGACCCTCAACGCCCTACTAAGTATCGTACACACCTCCTCGAGCTAAACTTCGACGGTATGGAATTTCCAGTGAAGGTCACTGATATTGGTAAGTTCGAACGTCAGAACCCAAATATAAGCGTCTCAGTCTTCGGGTGGGATAAAGCTTTGTATCCAATTTATGTCTCAAAGCAGAACAATAGAGACTATAATATCGATCTTCTACTGTTAGTCAGTGGTGAGAATTACCACTACGTCTGGATTAAAGACCTTGGTCGAATTCTTAATCAAAACAGCAAAGACAAAAACAAGAAACACCCATGTCGTCGCTGCCTACACATATTCTGTAGACAAGACTTACTGGATGCCCATACCAAAGATTGTCAGGGCATCAGTGAGAAGCCTCAGCGGATTGAGATGCCAAAAGAGGATGAAAATATCCTCAAATTCCAGAATCACCACAAACAGATGCAAACCCCATATATCATATACGCAGACTTTGAGGCGTTGAACGTGCCAATCGAAGGTGCAGTCATGAACCCCAGCGAGAGCAACACCAGACAGATAGCTGAGCAGAAACCGTGTAGCTTCTGTTATATAGTGGTTCGATACGATGGCCGCACCAAGAAGCCGGTGCTATATCGTGGAGAGAACGCCGTTCAACAATTCCTACAACGAATACAAGGCGAGCTAGCCTCTATCAAACAAAGGCTGGCCACCCCAGCTAAGATGGTTATGTCAGCGGCCGATCGCCAATCATTCCGCGAGGCTATCGATTGTCACATCTGCGGAAATGCTCTCGAAGCGGATAGAGTTCGTGACCACTGCCACATTACCGGTACGTACCGAGGTGCCGCTCACAGCGAGTGTAACTTAAAACTTAGAATATATCCAGATAAGTGTAAGGTACCAGTGGTCTTCCACAATCTGCGAGGTTACGACAGCCATCTCATCATGCAAGCGATCGGAGGCTGTGAGGCCGCACAGAATGAGGAAACTGAAATTAACTGTATCCCAAACAATATGGAGAAATACATGACATTTAACATTGGGCAACTACAGTTCATTGATAGTCTCCAGTTTCTAAACAGCTCGTTGGATAAATTATCAGGAAACCTGTCGCTAGAGGATCTGAAAGTCACAACGGCATATATAAAGGAAAATTTCGTTCACAATGATAACACAAAACTAGATCTGTTGAGACGAAAGGGCGTATATTGTTACGAGCACATTGACGATTACCACCGCTTCGAAGAAGACCGACTTCCACCCAAAGAAGCGTTCTACAGCAGGCTGTCACGAGAGAACATTTCTAATGAGGATTATCAACACGCCCAAAGAGTATGGAATGAATTCGACTGTAAAACTCTGGGCGACTATCACGACCTGTATCTCCGCACGGATGTACTTCTACTCGCAGATGTCTTCGAGACCTTCAGATCCACTTCGATGAAGCACTACAGTCTGGACCCGGCTAACTACTTCAGCCTACCAGGAATGGCTTGGGACGCTTTGTTGAAAAAGACGAAGATCGAACTCGAACTTTTAACCGATATAGACATGCATTTGTTCGTAGAGAAAGGCCTAAGAGGCGGAATTTCGATGGTATCTAAGCGCTTCGCAAAAGCCAACAACCCGCAATGCCCCGACTACGATACCACGAAGCCAGACAACTGGATCATGTACCTCGACGCGAATAATCTTTACGGTTGGGCGATGCAACAGCCATTGCCAGTTGGAGGATTTAGCTGGGAAAGTCCAACTCTCGATGAAGTGTTGGAAACTCCAGACGACGCGCCTGAAGGCTTCCTACTTGAAGTAGATCTCGGGTACCCGGAGCACCTTCACGATGCACATTGCGACTATCCCTTAGCACCGGAGACCCTGACAGTCCAAGAGGAGTGGTTGAGTGACTATCAGAATGTGCTTATGAACGAGTTGGGAGGCAAGTTCACAAAGCATGTGAAGTTAGTACCAAGCCTGCGACCTAAGGAGCGGTATGTGGTCCATTATAGAAATCTCAAACTCTACCACTCGTTGGGCCTACGAGTTTCTAAAATTCATCGTGTCATTAAGTTTAGACAGGAGGCATGGATGGCTCCATACATCGAGATGAATACAAAATTGAGGGCGAAGGCAACGTCAGAATTTGAAAAAGACTTCTTCAAACTGGCTAATAATGCAGTTTTCGGAAAAACCATGGAAAATCTTAGAAAAAGAATCAGGGTCAACCTGGTCCCGACCTCAAAAGTTGATAAATTTCGTAAACTAATTGCGGACCCGGCCTACATATCGCACAAAATCTTCAACGACCAACTCGCCGCGATTCACAGTTTGAAGAACAAGCTCAAGTTAAACAGACCTGTGTATGTCGGCCAGGCTGTCCTCGATCTCAGCAAGCATCTGATGTACGACTTCTGGTATAACGATGTAAAAAATGAGTACGGAGAAAAAGCCCAGTTGCTATATACAGACACTGACAGCCTGTTATTTCAGGTGGAAACTCCGAACGCCTACGCCGATATGTGGAATAAAAAACACCTATATGACCTCTCAGAGTTTCCTAGAGACAGCCCATACTACGACGTCGAGAACAAGAAAGTCGTGGGCAAGTTCAAAGATGAATGTAACGGAGTTGCCATAGCCCAATTCGTGGGACTGCGCCCGAAGATGTACTCGATCTTAAAATCGGGTGGTTCAGAAATCAGGAAAGCAAAAGGCGTTCAGAGAGCAGTTGTGAAGAAGGATCTGCACCACGAGCTATACAAGGAATGCCTGTTCGAACGAGAAGAAATGCGGCACACACAAGTCGTGATTCGAAGCCACGACCACCAGATCGGAGTGTACGAGCAGAATAAGATCAGCCTCTCTCCATTAGACACAAAAAAGTGGATATCTCCGGACGGAATAACAACGCTGGCATATGGGCACTACAAAATCAACGACGGTTGAGTATTCTATCGGGGGGTAACTCAGTGCCCATAGGCACCAGAAGCAGCTCCTCACGTACAAATCCGCGGGCAGGACCGTCTACCAGATGGTACAAAGCCGGCTGGCCAGCCTGCCGAACAGCATCCAAAATAGCGTGGATGGTGAGCGACCAGTTAGGGTCGGTGGCACGTTTGCTTCCACCTTCGAGCTCGCCGGGAGCGTACAAATAGCGGACGAGAACGTCGTGTCCGAGAATAGGCTCATCCATTCCCCACAAACGAGTTTTCATTTGTGAATGAGAGGGCTTCTGTGTCACTTTAGCAGCTTTCATCGCTTCAACCGGCTTCATGTCGAGCAAGCGCGTCGGCTCATCGTTTAGTGTAGCTACAACTTCGGGCAATCGTCGAACCCATTCCACTGACCGTTCTGATGACCCCCTTGCATCCAGGAGCAATTCCTGAGCGTATTGAGCACCGAAGAGTCGCTCAGCTAGAGTACGGTTAAAGCGTTCAACGATGCCCTGTTGGCGATGATTTGCGGCCTGTCCGCGTCTTACAAGAACGTCGTGCTTCGCCAGCAACGGTGTAAAATCACCCATAAATTCGCGGCCAGGGTCGACCTGAAGAAGTCGAGGCCAAGTCAATGGACCCCTCTTATAGATCCGGCTTAAAGCGGCGGCGACTTCGGTCGCACTTTTGTTGATCAACGGTTCAGCTTCTTTGTATCGTGAGGCAACATCAACAACAGTGAGAGCGTATTTATAAGTCTTTCGACCTACTTTATCGTGAGGTAAAAACAAGAGATCGGCTTGGTGTACCGCGTTTGGTCGATTTTCATCGAACTTTGGACGCGGTATGCGGCGTGGAACGGGAAGATAAATCTGCCACATAGCTTGTTTCTTCAACCAATCACGAGCCTCCGCCTCGGAAACTTTGGCGGCTGAGGCTAGTTTCTTCACCGCAGCCTTACCTCGCCAGTAACCTCTAGGGCTGTAATAGACGGCTGAAAGGTGCTTAGACATTTCAGTAAAACTATATATTACAAACAGGTAAACACATACACAAATGATTTTCATTTGCGTTTTCATAAATGAAAATCATTTATGGCCCTTCGTTCTGACACCCATCCCCAGCCTCGACTTCGCTGACATAATGGCCGATACCAGCCGCGCATCCTTCTTCTCATAATCCGGAGTTTCATCGGTGAGTGCGATCTTCGACGCGGCTGCAGCGAGGATGTCATCTGCGTGGTTACGCCCCGGAGTATCTTTATGAACTGCGTAAGCCACATCGTGGTGGAGGCACGCACGGTCGAGCTGATTAACACCGTGATATCGCTGTGACAGCCGTTTATCGAGTTTTGTGAATGGTCCACAGTAAGAGTACTTTCCTGTATTCTGGAAAGAACCTCCCGGATTATCTTCCGAAGACATACCGGATGGAAGGCTCATATGCATTTCTGGTAGAGGAAGAACGTTGAGGGCCCTATTCAGTAGCGAGCCTCCGCTAGACTCATGAGTCTTGCGCTTCCGCACTTTAGAAGGCAAAATTTGGCTCTTCTTTGCACCGCAGACGGCACAGGTTCCCTTCTTAGCTGGCCGACCGTTTCGTAACTCGACGATTGTTTCATTTGAAGTCTCAGTATGTTTCTTACATCGTAGGCAATACATTGTGTTCGTTGAATACAATCATAACTCGTTGTCTCTATATGGAAATAACAAATTTCGATCTCGAAGCCGACGATGGGAAAAAACACCACCATTGGTTGTTGCCATCAAGCATACGATGCATAATCTGTGGGCCTAGCGGATGTGGAAAAACAAACCTACTACTCAACCTCCTTCTGAAGAAGGGGTACCTACGTTTTGACCGGCTCTATCTATACTCAAAGTCTCTGGGACAGGAAAAATATCAGTTTCTTCGGGACTGGATAACAGAACTCGAAAAAGTTGCCGGTAAGGAAGTGGCTTCCTTTCACTCTTGCTCAGATGAAATAGTTCCAGTTGAATCATTAAATAAGAATGCCAGAAGCCTTCTAGTTTTCGATGACGTCATGCTTGAAAAACAGTCGCCCATCGAAAGGTATTTCACTATGGGTCGACACGGTGGCGCGGACTGCTTCTACTTAACACAGAATTATTTTCGAATTCCGAAGCAAGCGATCCGTGACAATGCTAATCTTATCGTCCTCTTCAACCAAGACAGCAAAAATTTGCGAGCCATTCACGATACGTTCGTAGGCGGCGACATGTCTTTCGATGAGTTCCGTACGTTCTTCAGCGAGTGTGCTGCCCAGCCATATGGATTCGCAGTCATAGATTTGACGTCCAAAGTGTACGATGGAAAATATCGCTGCGGGTTCGATCGCTTCTATAAGCCCAAGGCAAGTATTTAAAGACACGATATAGGCAATATATAGCCGACATACAAACGCGATGTGGACAAAAGTTATCGTTACTGATTGATTGAATGTGTATAAAAAAATACCTTAGCGTGACAGTTGTGACGATATTATCAGTCACATTGTGAAACTTGTCACACTTAAGAACTTACAAGATATAGTCGACATACAACCACGATGTGGACAAAGGTTTCTTCTAAACAGGAGCGAGACGCGTTAACTCAGGATTATTTAGCTCGGAGAGATCGATTGAGACAGCGTTTCGTGGATGAGAAGCTCGGTGAAGCCAACCTTCAGTACGATGCGGCAAAGCTTTTTAAACCAATAGCCACAGCCACGGCTGAATCCCAGGTGGCTACGTCTAAGGAGCTGCAGAAAGTTACCAGCGCTTTACAGGATTTGCCGGCGCAGATTTCAGAGTCTGCTAATTTTAACCCGATAGCAGCTTTGTTCGGTGAAACCGCAGGAACAGCAGCTCCAACGGCTGCTCCAGCCCTTCCAGCGCTTCCAACATCCCGAATCCCCCACGCATTGTTAGTAGATCCAAACAAATATCTCAACGTCGCGGCAATCACACGACACGGTTTCAAACCTCCGAGCGAGCTCGATCTAGCCGACATTGCAGGTGCTGAAAAGATAATCGGTGAGGTAAATCACTATAATCGCCACACCCTGGGCAAAGAGAAAAAGAATGCTAAAAAGGAAAAAGACGAAGAAAAGGTAGATGAGGTGACTGCAGATATTGAAGCCCTAAGGGAATATAAAAAGCGAATCCATACACTGCTAGCGGGCCACAGCCTCATCAAAAAGGGAAAGGGTTTCAGTGTTCCAACCGTTCCTCTGAAATTACAAGGTAACGCCTTGGGTGAGCTCTCCGTCGACCCCGTCGCGCTGTCTGCTGGTAGACTAAGAGTGTTTAAAGGTGGGAACCTCGTGCTCGAAGCTCCTGCCGATGAGTCATTGTTCAGCCTGTTAACGAAACGCTTCGTTAAGACTAAGCAATATTCGCCTCAGGCAATTGAAACTTTCAAAAAGCTCGTACAGATGTCTGGTCTGCCTATTCATGGCCGGAAAAGTAAAAAGTTCCAGCTGATTCGAGGCGGCGCGGTGCAATTTTACAACGATCCAAACGCCCTGGTAGAGAGGTTGCAGCTTTTGGTGGCCTCTAGGGCCGCGGGAAACACTGGTCTCGGCAACGAAATCTCCGCCATTCTTGACGAGTTACTGCGTTCCGGTGCGATCTCCAAAGAGCTGGCACTCGAATTGAATAGAAACATGCTCGTAAAATAAAGCACACAAGATGGAACGCTCGGAGAAACTGCTCGAAGAAATTCGAGAACTTTTGCAGCCTAAGGAAAATTTTAGTATAGTTGTTTCCTCAGATACTACAGGGTGGACCACGGCCTTCTCACCACCGCTGTACCTGGATCCAAAAAGACGCTTTGAGCTTGCTTTGGTCAATCTTGAAACTTATAACTCGATCCCGAACCTAGACAGCACAAATAACAAGTTCGTCTACAGCTCCACCAATGGACAGACGTGGAAGACGATCATTTTGCCCGACGGAAGCTACGAGATCGCACAGATTAATGATGAAATCAGCCGGCAGATAGAAAAGCAAAATCTGCCGCCGACAGGTGTTCCTCAGCTCGGCTTTAATTCTCCTATTACTATAGGAGCTAACGCATCTACCCTACGCGCCTTCGTAAAGATAACGAATGCCCAATATATAGTAAATATGGCGCAATCTACTATCAGGCAAACGCTCGGTTTTAACCCTCAGAGGCTTGGTATTGGTTATAAAGAGGGAGAAAATCCAGTCGATATTCTCCGGGTGGACACGATCCTGGTAAATTGTGACATTATCTCTGGATCGTATCGAAATGGTAGCCAGCTGCCAGTAATCTACAGTTTTTTCCCGGATGTGTCGCCCGGCTACAAGGTAATCGAGTCTCCGAAAAATCTGGTGTACCTACCAGTTGCACCGGCTGGCAACGTACAGGGCATTCGTGTTTGGCTGACTGACCAGAATGGTGAACAATTAAACCTCCGCGGTGAGACAGTAACTATAAGGTTTCACATCCGCAGTGCGTAGATTTTCACACTTAAATATTCTCATGTTTGTTCTTGGAATTAAAAAGCGGCGTCGTGTCGTGGGTGGTGGACTTTTCGACTGGATACCCAAAATCGCGGGTTTCCTTGGCCGTGCAGGCTCCTTCATTTCGGCGAATAGAGGCACAATCACAAACGTTGCCAAGGCGGTTGGTAATGTCGCGAAAGCCGGCGCCACAACAGCATCTGCCGTCAGGCAAATTGTTGATGCCGTGAAAGCGAGACGCGCTGCAGCCGTAAATGAAGCTCATTTACGAAATGAAAACTCATCTGCCGCGCCTGTTGTTCCCGCACCTTTGGAGAAGGCGCTCAGCGACAAGAGCATCGAATACTTAAAACAACTGGCTGTGAGTCCACCACCCGTTGTTCCGACAATGGCCGACATAAACAGCCGCATTGCTGGATCCGGTTTCAAAACTATAAAGCCGAGTCGTTGTGGTAGGGGTCTGTTTCTCGCAAAATAAAAAAATTTCTGACTAATTCACAAAACGGAAAAAAATGTTTAACCCACCACATATGAAATTCATTTACAGCATGATTAATAATTGAAGCTTGAACTTTTTTACTTATAATAATGGCAGCATTTGACGTGCCGAGTGATATGTTGGACATCGCTTCGGCGGTGCCCGATGACAATAGCATCGAATCGTTTGAATACCGCGAGTATGAATCACAAAACCCTGCGGCTATTAACAACGGTCAGGCCATACAGATAGACATCCAGAACCAAGACATTTTCACGCAACCTTCTAAAAGTTACCTTCTTGTGGAGGGCAGGATTACATCAACTGGTGCGGCTTACATCGCAGACTCGTTGGTGTCATTCATCAACAACGCCATCCCGTACATGTTCTCTCAGATTCGATACCTGGCTAACAACACCGAGATAGAGAATGTCATGTCTCCTGGGCAAGCCACGACGATGAAAGGCATGCTGGTTTACGGCGATGATTTTTCCAAAGGCGAAGGTTTAAACATGTGTTGGCAGAAGGACACGAGTGCGGCGGCGGCGGCTGCGAATATCGGCTTCGAGGCCCGTCGACTGATGATCATTGGAAAACCCGTCCCTATTGGCACATTTTCATTCATCGTTCCCTTAAGACATCTATTCGGTTTTTGCGATGATTATCACAAGGTCGTATACGGGATCAAACACTCTTTACTGCTGAGCCGGCAGGGGGATGCAGACGCGATCTTCAAGGAAGCCGCAGCGGCCAATGGCCAGATCATGCTGACTAAACTCTCCTGGTTCATGCCGCATATAATACCCGCTTTGGAGTATAAAAGCATGCTTATGAAGCAGATTGAAGCCAAGGTTAAGGTACCTGTGGCATTCCGCGCCATGCAATGCGACAACATTGCGGTGCCACGAGCGACGACTTTTTCCTGGCGTTTGAGCGTTAAGTCGGGCACGGAAAAGCCACGCTGGATTCTTGTTGCTTTTCAAACTGGAAAGAATGCACATCAAGGCCAGAATCCGGCACTGTTTGACCATGTGCAGGTTCGCAACATTTTCGCTATGCTCAACAGCGATCGCTACCCGGTTGTTGACATGAATCTCGACTTCACCAAGAGGACAACCTCTCGCGCTTACAAGGCCCTACGTGACTTCAAGGAAGAATATTGCGGCATAGACGCGCGTGAATCGTCATGCCAACCGACACCAATCGAATTTGTAGATTTGTTTCCGATCTTCGTTCTGGACGTGCGGAGGCAATCTGAACGACTTAAAACCTCTGTACAGGACATACAAATCAAGGTGGACTTTAACGAAGGGGTACCAAATAATACGACAGCATATGCCGTCCTGATCAGCGACCGACTCCTGAATTTTGAATCGGATGGCAGCAAATTCAACGTCGTTTACTAGAAATCGTTTTTTCACATTTAGATACAAGGCCCTCTTTTAGATATATTTTTTCCAAAAATGAAAACTGAATACGTTGCGTTCGGCCTTTCACTGACCGAAGGGCAAAAGCAAACATTGGCTAGAGCTGCGCGTGCCGGCACTGGTGCCACGATCCGACTCGCTCATGGTCAGCTTCGTGGAGACGATAAGCTCGCGCTGACAAAAGTTCAAGCCGCCCGAATCGTGAAAAAGATTTCGGAAGGCGTTGGCATGGAGCTGAGATTCACCAAAACGCAATTGAAAAAGATGACAAAATCGGGCGGATTTCTTCCACTACTGGCTCTCCTCCCACTGATTTTTGGTGGGTTAACCGCGGTGGGTGCCGCGGCTGGAGGGGCCGCCGAAGTGGCAAAGGCCGTGCACAACAAACAGGCCAGCGATGCAGAGGCTCTGCGCAAGAAACAGGCCAGCGATGCGGCCCAATCCGAGAAAAAACGGATCGACGACGCGGCTTTAGCAGAGGCCGCGCGTCACAATCGCGAACTCGAAGCTCAGGTCCGCGGGACCGGTTTATATCTCGGGCGCCAGACTTATGGTGGTTGCTGTTCAATGTGTAAAGGATCCGGCCTGTACATCGGACAAAAAAACTAAAACCGCTGAGCAACTTCGATATAGAGAAAGTTGCCGGAGCGCTGCCGCATTTCCGCGGTGTTTTCATGCGAGATGGTCTGCCCGCCGTGGCTCGTGAGAAGGAGTGTGGAGTTGTTAATCTGGATTCCGGTTCTGGTGATGGTACTCACTGGGTCGCCTATTGGATAGATGAACCAAAAGCCGTCTATTTTGACAGTTATGGGCTGGATCCGCCTCTCGAAATTTCTAGATATTTAAAAAATCCTATAAGAACACAAACATTTCAGCTACAGGGGCCAGATGATGTGGTATGTGGTCATCTCTGCCTAGCCGTGCTAATAGAGCTCGCTGCTGGAAAGAATTTTGAAGATATCGTGCTTGACTTATGTTAGACTTCCGTCACCTTTTTGTATATAAAAAATGCCGGTTGATAAATTTGGAAGAGACGGTGGAGGTGGGGTGGGAGGGGGGCAGATAAGCGCCGCTGGGCTCGTCCACAAAGCGGGTGATACCATGATGGGAATTCTGTCGGCTGGAGGTTTTCGACTGACAAACGTGGGAACGCCCACGATGGAAACAGACGCCGCGACAAAGGCTTATGCAGACATCATAGATCAGGACAACTTACAAATCACCGGTGGAACGATGTCTGGTGTTCTAAAAATGGGTGGCCACAAAGTTACTGGGCTGCCCACAGACGCTGGTGCGTCTGAAAGCGACGCTGCGAGCTGGGCACAAGTGGTACGATACGCGGACCAGAAGGCGACCGCAGCCGAAAATCATGCAGACCAAAAGCTTATCGATGCCAGGCAGTACACGGACGAGAAGAATGCGGGGCTGAGAGATTCCGTTAGGCGGTATGCAGATGACAAGGACCTTATTGTTAAAAGTTATGTTAACGAGCAAGATGTTATCGTCAGGAATGCGTGCGTGCTCAAATCCGGCGGTGTAATGACTGGAAGTTTAGTTATGGGTGGCCACCGAGTTACTGGGCTCCCAACAGAAATTTCAGGATCCGATAGCGACGCAGCGAGTTGGAAACAAGTGTCAACAGCGGTCGCTGGCGCTCTAGTAAAACTCGATAGAGTACCCACGGAGTCGTTGCATGTGGTGAATAAGCGGTATGTAGATTCCCGAGACGCTTCTTACAGACAGTACGTGGATGAGAAGGTCACCACCGCTAGAAGATATGTGGACGAGAAGCATGCTATCGTAAGAGGCGGGCATGTGCTCAAAAGCGGCGATTCTATGACTGGTGATTTGACCATGGGTGGTAAAAGAGTGACTGGGCTGCCAACAGAAATTCCAGGATCTGATAGCGACGCCGCGAGTTTGAAACAGGTGACGCAGCTGATCAGCAACGCCACTAAGAATAATGATACGGCGCCGGCTGGACCAAAGTACTTGACTAACAAGCGGTATGTGGACGCGAAAAACGCTGAGATTGGAGCTTCAGTTAGACTCTATGCGGACCAGAAAGCTGAAGCTGCTAAGACGTACGCCAACGAGCAAGATGTTATCGTTAGGAGCGCATGCGTGCTTAAAGCTGGTGATGCAATGACTGGTGATTTAATCATGGGCGGTAAAAGAGTTACTGGGCTCCCTACGGGCGCAGCAACGTCCGAAAGCGACGCGACGAGTATGGCACAAGTATCGAAGCTGATCGCCGACAACATGACAAAGAGTGATAGAGTACCAACAGAACCGTTGCATGTGACAAATAAACGATACGTTGACGTGAAAAACGCTGAGATTGGAGCTTCCGTTAGACTCTATGCGGACCAGAAAGCTGACGCCGCTAAGAGGTATGCCAACGAGGAAGATGTTATCGTTAGGAGCGCATGCGTGCTCAAATCCGGCAGTACCATGACCGGTGATCTGGCTATGGGTGGTAAAAGAGTGACTGGACTCCCAACGGAAATTTCAGGATCCGATAGCGACGCTGTGAGTTTGAAACAAGTTACGCAGCTGATCACCAACGCCACTACGAATAATGTTACGGCGCCTGCGGGACCAAAGTACTTGACTAACAAGCTGTATGTGGACAGTGAGATAGCTAATGAAAGGCGATACGTGACGGGCATCAAGATTCTCAACTACAGCGGCCATATTCCGCCCCTTTCCAGAAACGTTTCCGAAACGGGTTTTATTGCCTCGGCCAACGAATCTTTACCCACTAACCCGCCCCATATGGCATTCAACTCGGGTGTGAGAGGTGAGTGGAAGACGGCGTCCACATCGAGAGCCAATATTGCGGGTAGTGGGACTTGGTTACAGATTGAGTGCCCGACGCCTGTGCGAATATGGAAGGTTAGTCTGGCTGGGGGATCTAGTCCTACTGCACCACGTATCACGTCCTGGAAGTTTCATGGGATTCCATCCGATATTGAAAATATGTTTTATGTGCTCATCACCTCCAATGTCACTTTGACTAATTCTGCACAAGAGTTCACCTTCTCTGATGACGGTGCATACAAAAAATTCAGGCTGTCGGTCTTGGCCACCAGCCCAACACAAGCTACTTTTGGAATATCCCACTTCCAGATCTATACATATTTTAGACACGGGGGACAGTCAGTAGTATAGAAAAGTATGACTGACACGCACTACAAGATTCGGGGGTATCTCCGTCAACACGGAGAAATAGACATGTGCAAATACAGCATAGACAGTCTAGGTGATGTGGGCCACTGGGGGTACGACATCCCGAAGCCCACCGCAGAGCTATTGACCGCGGTGCCTCAACAGCACATCGACTTCGTGTCTGACGATTACCACAACCGCGATATCTATACGGCGGCCGGAACGGTAACCACGACTGCGTGGCAAACTCTTCCATTGACCGCTGCGCGTTTTCCGTGTATAACTTTGCAAACCACCAATCAGGGGGTTTCGTTAGAGGGCGGGTTCTGGAAGCTTACAGTCTTTGGTGTTTGCGGTGGTGATGCAACAGTTCGCGTTATAGCACCGGCAGCTGCTGGGGGTAGCATCGATCGTACAGTTGACATTCAAAGTGGACAATTTGATGCATCTAGGGCAATATTCGTTCCAGGACAAACGAGTTTCCGAATTGAAGGCAAAAAGAGAGGCGTTGAAAGTACTTCATCTATCGACTTAAACGTAACTTTACTAATAGAGCAACTATAAAAAACAATGGCTTTGTATCCAACGCTTACGGAGCCGACAATTTCGTCAGACACGAAGTCGCAGACGTTTCGTCTGCAGAAGATCGGTGAAGTAGAAGCATTCCTGAGATCTGAGGCGATAAGTCGAGGACAACTGTGCAAAAAGTATAAGAGGGTTGTAGATGTGGCTAATGGGGCCTCGGCCGGCCTTGCTATAGTTAGTCTTGGAACTGGGGTGGGTGGGGCAGCTATGCTAGCCACTGGTATTGGTTTTATTCCTGGTATTGTTCTAGAGAGTTTGGCCATAGCGACGAGTTTTCTGGATATTATTGGAAATGTTGTAAGTAGAAGTTTTGTTGCTAAAGCTTCAAAACACGACGAAATTTGTATTTTGGCGGAGAGTAAGCTAAACACTGTTCATGACCACATTTCTAAGGCGTTAGAGGACACGGCTATTAGCGATGAAGAATATAAACTTATTCTGGGAGAGGAGGAGAAATATAGAACGATGAAACGTGATATACAAAGCAAGAATGGAAAAAAAGAGTTGCCGAGTCAAAGCAAAGACCAGATGGTGGCAGAACTAATCAAGAAACTAACCAGCGCTGGGTCTTCTCCGCGAACCACGATATAAAAATTTTCATCGTAGGTGGTTGGAGTAGTGAGTCTGTAATTCCTAGCGCGCCACCACCGTACGATTAGTTGGCTATAATTTTTTCTATTACACTCCAATGGTTTGGGCCGGCCTCGTGGGAGGGTCTCGGCCGTCAGCAAACGGGACTTTACATTTCGGTGTGTTAAGGCAATCCACGATCCTTATTTTTTGGCTTTGGCTTGCAGGTTTTTGGTGGCATAATTCGTACACCAAAAAAATCGATCCGCTATCAGGGCCCGTGGGATCTACGGACTCTCTAGTGGCCTAGATGGTGTAAACCGACATCCTCTTAATTCAGTGAGATAACAGGATGGTGGGGACAAAAAATTGTGGGGGTGGCGACCATCCCCTGACAAATTTGATAGAATAGTGAGGTGCTGCGCCAAAGCCCGTAATGGACATCTACTGGATCAAATAAGCAAAGGCTGTTGTTTCGACTTTGTTCGTGAATAATTCCCGCTTCCTGTTTATTACTCGGGTGCGGACAGAATATGGCGAACCCAATTCCGTCACATATATATATATATATATATATATATATAAATATATGCATATATATGTGTGTGTGTGTGTGTGTGCGCGCGTGTGTGTGTGCTATGTACATGTATATACATTAATGATGCTTTCTTGGTTCATCACAGAAGTTTTTGTTGATGAAACGTTTTACAAGGTTGCAAGGAATCGACTTGATTCACTTGAATATAAATTTTTTAGTTGTTTCTGCACATCTTCGTTTATAAATGAACTGAAGACTTGCTGAAGAGTGCGAATAACAAAAGACAGTAAAAATTTCGACCAAGACTCAGTGAATCGTTTCATCTGCTGCGCACCAGTGTCTAGACCGAGGTTTATGTTGACCTGTGCCAATGCTGTAGCTCACGTCATGCTGGCTCTCTACAATAGACACGATCCCAACGACACACATGGACCAGTTGTTGGCCAAATAAACATGACTGTCTTGGAAATATTTAAACACTGGTATGAACCGCATAACTATGCAGAGAAAATGCATCTTGATACATTCTGACGAAGGTAAACCGTCATCTTGTTTAACTAAGTAACTGATCTTTAATAGTGCGAGACAAATGCTTGCACTTCATAAGCAAAACTCATACAAAACAGTAGGCCTAACACTGCAACATGCAGATCGCATCTTAAAAGTAACAATCACGTGATGTAATATAGTACAACATTTTAAATAAAACGTTTCATTGTAGTGCGATGAAAGAATAACAGACTTTTTTTTATCACATGGCGACAACAGTTATAACAATACACATCAATTCACTAGCACGATGAAAGCTTTTTATGCAGCAGCTTATGAAAGCATGGTAATTCAAATGTACGTCCCTTTTACGTATAGAATTGAATTTGTGGGAGTGCCGTAGTTAAGATATATTGATAAGCAATTGATTAAGATATATCGATAAGATGATTGGATGTACATCACGATCCTCTCATGGAGTCGAAGTAACTAAGTCGGTACAATAGGTCGATTGAATGGAATGCTGGACGAGTTATCGTTTATATCTTCATTAGTTGACGCAAAATGCAGATAATCCAATAATCGATTTCGCCACGCGGGACCAGAAGTACAATATCTTCACATTTCAAGGACTGAATTATACAAGATGGCGGATGGATTCATAATGCAGGCTGAAAAGAAGTTGAATCTGTAGTATCTATACGCTAACACATATAGCGCTTGTATCGGATATGGACGCAACTCGAAAAAACGTGTTGCTTCGCAGAAACAAGAAGTAATAGACTTGAAAAGTTATAATATAGTCACATTTAAACAAACCGTCAGTCTGGGACGGCGTATGAACGCATATAGTGCACCCTGTGCTTCTTTGTGCATAATATATTATATAGATATATTATATATATATATATATTATATATATATATAATATATATAATTATATATAATATATATATGTATGCATATATAATATGAACCGTGGAAATGAGTAAGCGCCATAGCAAGATCCCACTATAGTCGCATCCGGTCCAACGGTGGCCATCGTTCACTCCATTTCTCCCAGATTACGTTGCGGCGAAGCCTCTTTTTCCTTAATCACCGGCGCAGAAAAGCGACCGGAAGGTGATAAAAATGGTGGAGAATGACTGGCGTCCATCCCTTTGGTCAATTCTCTTCATCGTCGAATAATGAATGTCCATCGGTCTGCTGCTGCATGCTGCTTCTATAAATTATACGAAAACGATGTGTACACACTGCGGCTGGCAGTGCACATGCATTGGTGGTGGGTGCTACCGTCAGTGCATTGACTGTGGCTTCATACATGGATGGATGGATGGTAGCCTCACTTATGAATGGATGTTTACAAGTGAATGGACGATGGCTTCATGCATGACTAGATGGCGGCTTCATATATGAATGAATGTTCATACATGAATGGATGGTGTCTTTGTATATGGATGGTGTCTCCGGAAAGAGACGGATGGTAACTTCACAAATGAATGAATGTTCATGTATGAATGGGCGATGGTTTCTTGCATGAATGGATGATGGCTTCACACGTGGCTTAATACATTAATAGCTTTACACATGAGTGAATATTCATTCAAGAATGAACGATGGCTTCATGCATGAATTTATGGTGGCTTAATTCGTGCACTAATGAATGATGGCTTCATACATGAATGAATGCTCAATAATGCTCACATATGTATTGATAGTGGCTTCATGCATGAATGGATGGTTCCTTCACACATGAGTGAATGTTCATTCATGAATAAACGATGACTTCATGCATGAATTGATGGTGGCTTCGTACATGAATGAATTGTGATCACATATAAATAAATATTTTCGAATTAGTGGACGGTGGCTTCATTAATGCATGAATTTTCTTACATGCATGCATGGATTTGGATAACATCTTCATGAATGGTGATTTCACAATGAATGAATGGTGGCTTCACAGTTGAATAAAAATGTTAATATATGAATGGATGTCGACTTCATGCATGAATGAATGATAGCTACGTTGGTTGTTGTGAAACGTCTTGTTCAAAGTGGACATCTAAAATTGTCTTATACGTGCTTTGCTGCATAAGTTGTTTATCTTTGGACTACTTTTTAGTGTGTCCGATCGATTAGGAGTCATTTTCCAAGTGTAACCCATTTCAGTGTCCAAACACTACCATCACCTGAGTTTGTTGATCATACGTTAGAGATCGAATTGACATTAAGACAACTCGAGTCCGATCAGTACTTTTGAAGGATGCCACTTTGGTTGATGAGTACCAGCGAAAGTTTGGAGTTCTGGACAATGTTGTTGTGGCAAGAAAATCACGGATTCCGTCAGATTCCGAGATAGATGGTCTTCACGGTGACATCAACCGTCTAGACAATCAGTCGGACATTCGACTAAGAATGTCCACCCTGCACTGGTGATGATTGTGAGATATTTCCGAACGCGGCGCAGTTTTACCTCATAGTGTGTGGTATGGTATATGATGTCTGGGAATTTATAAAGCGCCTCTCGCAGTGAGAACTATTCAGAGGCACTCTCAGCGTATGAGCTTCGCAGAAACAGTAAAGACTTTAAACGATGAACAACACAGAGAGAGAACCTAGTAAGTAGGGTCCCACGCAGTACCAAGGGAAGAGAGTTTTATAGGGATGGTCCCACGACAGCGAAAGAGCGAGCCTGAGCCATGGATTGAGGTTTGTCGGTTGAGTATAACCTTTTGCTGTGAACAATTTTATTCAAGTTCAGTTCTGGTCCTCAATGCAACCTTGAACTCCGAATCCGTTGTCAGCTGTCAAGACTCTTCTGGCCTATAGGCCTAGCTGTCGCTTGCTTTCCAGTAGCCTGAAACTTCTCCGAGCTATTTGCAACAGTTACATATATATGTTCGCAGACAATCCGTTTCAGAGGTTCTGAAATGTAATCGCTTACATAGGCCTACATATAAGGCAGTGGTCACCAACCCGCGGCTCTGTTGCGGCTCTCCAGAGCTTTCCCTGAAATGACATTTTCTATGTGACGAAATAAAATTGCGCTATAAAAATGGACTTTCCGTGTTGCTTAAGTTCAAAATTATGAGGTCATTGTTTTTTGTCGGACCATATAATTATAATGATATTTGTTGTGCTCCTTTTTTCGACATAAAACCATGGCGGCTCCCAAAAGTTCCTAAACTTCGCAATGTGGCTCACAACAGTCGCTAAACTTCGCAATGCGGCTCCTCACCGAAAAAAGGTTGGGGACCACTGATATTAGGGGACAGTGTCATCCGACATGCATGGATGATGACTTCCTCGGTGTGTTGACTTGTCTCGTGCACAGACGGCAGTTTGATACGCGGTGGCCTTTCGACGCTTGATCGATGGCTGGAGTCACTTGCGTGGAGTATGTAGAATTTATGAGGAATTCCATCGATGGTGACGTACTCGTTCCTCCAGTAAATGGAAAGTCAAGGAAATCTATCAACAACTTACAGATAACGGCGCTTCCTTCATGCACAAACTTTCACCTAGTTTCACTGAAGCACGAATTGTAGATTAGGCGGCAAATATAGGAGGTGACTTAAACCTCGCATAGACACAGTGCCAAGACGACATATATGGGTCCACAGGGTATAACAACTGCAGAAACCATATAAGCCCAAATCGTGAGAAGAGGAGACACTCTGAGAGCTTGATTCATCGTGGGGTGAGGCCCATAGGACCTCTTTCAGTAATGCTGTGTGCATGGTTACTCAATCCATGCATAACGGTTAGGTGTCCTTCACGCGCGAACGAAGTCTGTCCATATAGATGTGCAATCGTGCATGGATGGTGATTTCGTCCATAGCCTACATTCACAATGGTAAAGACCATCTGCGTATCTGTTAAATATCTAACGTGAGGATCTAGAAAAGGAAGCCACTGATGTCTATTTACATATTATACATACATCCGCGGAATGTTTTTCTATCAATTTATTCATTGTCGACGGGCAATGGAAAGTGGCAATGTATGGTTGCCCACGAACAGCGTAACGTCCCATCTATAGGATCTGCGCACAAATGCACAGCCTATATTCCGAACAGCAAAGAAATGCCTGGAAGCGCGTCATGCAGTATTAATATGCACACATATACGCACATACACAAACCTACATACCTACACACACCTACACCTACACCTACACCTACACCTACACCTACACCTACACCTACACCTACACACACACACACACACACACACACACACACATACACACACACACACACACACACACACACTCATATATTATGTAAGCTCCCTGTATTATGTAAGCATTAGGCCTTTAAAAACTGTCAGTGCGAATCGTATTCATTTTAAATATTTATATAATATAGACTATTTCTAGTCTGTCTATAAGGGGAAACTAATCTAATAGGAAAGGAAACTAGCCCACATATGGTTGCCTTGGTTGGCATGATAGAATTGAATGTGGCAACTGATATACTAGTTATGACGAAGCTAAGTCGTCTGATCATGTGACTTCTACGAGATCA
Source organism: Allolobophora icterica (assembly GCA_963556255.1). Classification (NCBI taxonomy): domain Eukaryota; kingdom Metazoa; phylum Annelida; class Clitellata; order Crassiclitellata; family Lumbricidae; genus Allolobophora; species Allolobophora icterica. The sequence goes on along the minus strand of OY744606.1, from coordinate 53,934,097 downwards.
TCCCGAAGAGTCATTACGTTACTTAACCTGAGGAAGACTACAGTCTCAAGAAGAAGAGAACTTCACGTTTTGCATAAAAGTAATTTAATGAAGGAAATGCATTTCAGCTACAATAATTTGAAATATAATACTAAACTATAAATCTGAATCTGTAGTCTATAGGCCTACCATGATAAAATAACTTCTCATACCGAATTTATAAGAACAAGTCACCAGCCACTCAGCGATCCAGGCAAGGCGAGCTCTCATGCCCGAATGCTGTGAACCCAGAATTCCAGGCTTATTTGGACTTTCGCGGTGTGGTTGTGGTCACGTGACCCATCGAGGCTTCTTGACAAGGGAGCAAAAGATGGGACAGTCATTTGGCAGAATCAACCGAAATGGACTCCTACCCCGGATCCTTGGGCCAGGGACCTGTCCGGAAGACAGATTGCTCTACCGGAAACCACGACGAGTTCAACTGATAGGACTCGAACTCTTTCGGGGATGAAACACATACACCGCCATACCAGTGTAGAGAGTCACCCACGTAGATTACCCAACCATTTATGTAGCGCCCTATGTAACTCCTCTAAATCTATATTATATTTACAAGCCTCAGGGCTCTGTTTTGGGTTCCCTATTGTGCATACTCTACAGGGGCGCCCGCAGGCGGACGCACTGGACGCACGTGCGTCCACCCACCAGATCAAATCCACACAAGTTTAAGGCAGAGCATGGATAATTTTATGAACGACAATACGGCATGTTAAAGATTTGGATGTTATCTAAATTGAATTTTGTCTAATGAGTCACTCTGAGTCATTTTCAGTGTATGACTACCAGCGGCGGACAGATAACGGGTAGGATGGGAGGGGACGGGAGGAGTGTGTGTCCAATTTTGGGGGGTGTGCGTCCAATTTTTTAAAGCCTGCGGGCGCCCCTGATACTCTATACTGCTGACCTTGGTCCCCTCTTGGCGGCCAGTGCAATCTTAAGTCAGTCCTACGCGGATGACCTCCAAGCGTATGTCCACTGCTCGCCATCGGCGGCTGCTGCTGCGGTTCGAGAGATCAGCTGGGTCGTGGGGAATTTGGAGGCCTGGATGTCCTCAAACCGCCTACGGTTAAACCCGGCAAAGACCCAATATATCTGGTTTGGTACGCGCCAACAGCTTGCAAAAATTAACCTTGAGGCTCTGGCACTTGAATTCCCCTGCGTTTCTTTTGCCTCCTCAGTACGGGATCTTGGTGTAATTCTGGATCAAGAGCTCACATTATTGAGACATATTCATTTGCTTTGTCGTGAATGTTATTATCAACTTCGTTAGTTAAGGGTAGTCTCCCGCACTCTGACGCAGACGGCTGCTTCCACCCTTGTCCATGCGTTTGTGGTTTCCCGTCTGGACTATTATAGCACCCTTTACGCTGGCCTCCCAGCTGCCCGCCTTGGGTGCTTGGACCGGGTTTTGCGTGCAGCCGCACGTCTTATTGGTCGCATCCCCAGATTTGGCCAGGTTTCTCTTTATATGCGGGATGTTCTGCACTGGCTCCCCTTCCCGCTGCGGATCGCCTACAGGGTCTCTGCACTGGTTAGGCGTTGTCTGGAGGTACTTGCCCGTAATATACCTGCGGGAGTTGTGTCGCCCTACCTCGGGGGTCTTGCGGCGATCTGCTCTTCGCTCGGCTGACCAGGCCGAGCTCTTGGTGCCCCGCGCGCCGACAGCCATTATGCAGCGCCGTTCTTTTTCGGTCGCTGGCCCCGCAAACTGGAATGGCCTTCCTGTAGCACTCCGCCTGGTGCCTGTGACTCACTCTATCTTGTTTCTTACAAACTTGAAAACTACTCTCTTTGGCCGTCGTTGGACTAGGAGCGCTCCTGAGTAGATCACCTTGAAGGGGCGCTATAAAAAAGCTCCGTAATAATAATAATTGTAATAATAACAATAATAATAATAATAATAATAATAATAATAATAATAATAATAATAATAATAATAATAATAATAATAATAATAATAATAATAATAATAACAATAATAATAACAATAATAACAACAACAATAATAATAACAATAATAATAATAATAATAATAATAATAATAATAATAATAATAATAATAATAATAATAATAATAATAATAATAATAATAATAATAATAATAATAATAATAATAATCGACATCATTATAAGCAGACATATAAAAATTAACAAGAGTTATACAAGCACGTCTGTATTAACATTCACATATATTATATAAGTATTATGTAACATATAGGCTCCTATATTAAACGTTTAGACTATTTCCACATAACGTCAGAGTTGACAGCCCAGCATGCTAACCACAAGATTATCACTAACCCCTAATACACGTTAAATAGATAAGCCTGTGTGGATATACACATGTCTTTCCCCTCAGTTGTGCAGAGAAACGTTGTTCACTCCAGAACTGACCATTCTCTGTCAAATAGTCTAAACTATTGCCCATTCTCTGATCAATAGTCTAAACCACTGTCCATTCTCTGTCCAATAGTCTAAACCACTGTCCATTCTATGTCCAATAGTCTAAACCACTGTTCATTCTATATCCAATAGTCTAAACCACTGCCCACTCTAGATGTCCAATAGTCTAAACCACTGTTCATTCTATATCCAATAGTCTAAACCACTGCCCACTCTATATGTCCAGTAGTCTAAACCACTGTTCATTCTATATCCAATAGTCTAGAGTCTAGACTCTAGACCACTGCCCACTCTATGTCCAATAGTCTAAGCCAATGCCCATTCTCTGTCCAAGAGTCTAAACCACTGTCCATTCTCTGCCCAGTAGTCATTCTGTATACAATAGTCTAAACCACTGCCCACTCTATGTCCAATAGTCAAAGCCACTGCCCATTCTCTGTCCAAGAGTCTAAACCACTGCCCATTCTATGTCCAATACTCTAAACGTGCCTATAGGATACGTTTGACAATTGAGTTCGTCCAACGGAGGATAAGGGGAGGGCGTGGAAGGCAACGTGTGGGTGGAGGTGCATAGGGCCTCAGTTGCATGGCATGTATGGTCTGCAAAATCGTATGCGGCCCAGCGGACCAAGCGCAATATATTTTCGTTAGGCATGTACTGCAGTGGGCGGTGGATTGGCAGTGGGTGGGTGGGTGTGTGGGTGGCAGACGGTGGGTGGGTGGGTGTGTGGGTGGCAAACGGTGGGTGGGTGGGTGTGTGGGTGGCAGCTGAACAGGATTAATCATGGTCTATGTGGTCGTCCTATTTGTTATTTGGCAGCAGGCAGAGGAGGGAAAATTAATGCATAGCATGCATGCACGTCCGACCCACGCGTCAATTCACCATTCATCCAATTTCACGCAGCAGAGGGTCAAATGTGAATGACCCGAACGCAAACCCATTCGATGTCTGAGGTGACTCAGTCTAATATGGGCGCCATATAATGGACTGCGACCCTGTAACATTCGATCTGCATGTTAGCATATATATATATATATATATATATATATATTATAGGCTGTTATCAACAATAATCTATTATATATATATAGTATACACATTACATAGACTATTATCAATAATCTATATATATTTATATATATCCATCGTTGTCCATGTTTTCTTTTGATGTAACTATACCGAGACTATGTTCGCATAGATTATAGAAATACACAAACATATATCTTAAACTATATATACGTAGGCTGTAATAAATCTGGGTCTTGTTTTATTTTACGTGACCTACTATAGGTCCCAAGAACGTGTCTCTAATAACAGATCATATATATATTCATTCATTCATTCGAAGATTTATATAGCGCCTCTTCAAGGGAACTACTCAGAGGCGCTCCCGACACCAGCACGTTCATATAAGACAGTTTTATAATATTATATATATATATATATATATATAAAATAGCCTATATAATGTATATACTATATATATATGATAGATTATTGTTGATAACAGCCTATATAATATATATACAGTAGGCTATATTATATATGCTAATGGGAATATATATTATATATGCTAATGGGAATATATATTATATATATATATATCATATATATATATATATTATGTGTGTACGCCAACAGTGCTTTTGCTATGCATATAATAGTCGCTTGTAAATGCCCCTACAGGGCCTACATACATGAGCATATTTGCATACACGCATGAAAACATATAGGCTTATAATGCATGAATAATACATACAAACAAAACAATTACATAGATACAAGTTCAAGGTCGCCAAAAGTGTCGGAGTAGTCGAGCAATAGCATGAATAAAAGCCCGGTATTTGTAGAGATGTTTATTTGCCAATAGACGTCACAACAACAAGGTAAGGATCTCATGACAGACCTACAACCTTTTTGGAATGCTTAAGGGTCTTCTGGCCAGAAAACATGACCTTATTTGGTAAGGTTTATGGTCTCGGCACATTCCTCTGCGCCCGCTGTTCCCATTTTAGGGAGGCGTAACTTTATTTGCTATAGGTTACTCACTAATTTGCCAGTCTTGTTGTCCTCGAGACCAAGGTCTTGGTCTCGAGTGCACTCGAGTTCGTTTTTAAAAGTCTTGGTCTTGGTCTTGGTCTTGAGGTTCAAGGTCTTGGTCTTGGTCTTGAGGTTCAAGGTCTTGGTCTTGGTCTTGGTCTCGAGGCTCAAAGTCTTGGTCTTGGTCTCGCAAGACCAAGACCAAGACCGGCTGTCAATATGAACAGTCATTTAACAAAACGCAAGGATTTTAAAAATGTATCCAATAATTACTAATACAATTGCTTTAGTATTTACACGGTGTGAATGAGGCTTTACTGTTGTTTTGGACAATTATTTTGACTTCCGGTTATATGCCATAGAATGATTTCAAAATAGACTCACGATGTGTATATTTACATCCAGTGCTTGAAAAGCTGCTCTGTGTGCCAGTGAATTCAGCACTGTAGAACGTATTTTTCACATGGCAGAATTTTTATGAGGCCCAACAGGTCACGTCTTGGTCCGAAAATTCTGAACGAATTGGTTTTTAACAAATGAAAAGGCATTTGGAATAACATTTCGTATGAAGGACTTTTGTAAATACGAATTCGAACTTCTATTCAGTCTGCATTTGGAGTTGTTTTGTTTGAATAAAATAAAAGATTCATGTTTTAATTAAAATAGCGAGTAGTCCGACTTGACAATTTTTTAGTAAGGAATGGTTGTGATTTTTTGGGTATTTTTCTCGGTTTTGGTCTTGAGTTTCAAAGTCTTGGTCTTGGTCTTGGTCTTGAGGTTCAAGGTCTTGGTCTTGGTCTTGGTCTTGAGGTTCAAGGTCTTGGTCTTGGTCTTGGTCTTGAGGTTCAAAGTCTTGGTCTTGGTCTTGGTCTTGAGGTTTAAGGTCTTGACAACAAGACTGTAATTTGCGCTTCAGCGAACCATCCAGCCTCAGCACATATCTCCATTTTTCGTCTATATATCCCTCAAGGCGCGACCGTACGTACGGAACGTAGGTTATTTTTTTCTCTGACGTACTTACGGTACGCGTATTCGTTATTTTGCCGTACGTTGGTGTACGTTAACATCAGTTCATGACGAAAATAAAATACATAATATTATGCACAAGAAAAGTCAATAATAGTTAATTGGTGACTGACGGTCGTAAATAATTTTAACCATTACACCAATCTGTTCAATTATCTCTATTTTTAAACTTTTAAATTCCAACTTGCTAATATTCTGTCTAATGTATAGGCCTAATATGAAGATAATTAAGATTTTACGGCATACTTTATAGGATGGTCAGTGCCAGTGGTCATTTTATTGGTAATTCTAAATTTCGGTACCGTTCGTAAATAATTAGACCTGAGTACGGGGAGACTAATACCGTAGAGATAAACTGATCATTTTTGACGTATGCGTACGGTACGCGTACGTTATAAGACGGTTCATTGTGAATGATCAGATAAACTTGACAATGTGGCATTTTTAACGTACGCGTATACGTTATTTTTTCGATAACGTACGTACGGTACGCGTACGTTAGGCCTATTCCGGTAAGTGTAGCGTATGGTCGCACTTTGATATCCCTTTCTCTCTCTCTCTCTCTCTCTCTCTCTCTCTCTCTCTCTCTCTCTCTCTCTCTCTCTCTCTCTCTCTCTCTCTCTCTCTCTCTCTCTCTCTCTCTCTCTCTCTCTCTCTCTCTCTCTCTCTCTCTCTCTCTCTCTCTTTCTGTCTTTTTGTCTGTCTGTCTGTCTGTCTCTCTTCACTTTGTGTTTATTATACACACCACACGCAAATAATTAACTACCTTTTATTAATAAATTCAGTTTTTGTTTGTGGCTAAATTTTCACTTTTTGCCTATCCATGTATAGATCTCTCGGATATCTAATGTCATGACGTGTATAATAATAATAATAATAATAATAATAATAATAATAATAATAATAATAATAATAATAATAATAATAATAATAATAATAATAATAATAATAATAATGATAATGATAATGATAATAATAATAATAATAATAATAATAATAATAATAATAATAATAATAATAATAATAATAATAATAATAATAGTCAGCCTATCCCAAGCGTTTGTATATATTTTCATGTAATTATATCTGGCGATCAGCTCATGCTAGAATTCAGACGATCCCATTTGTTGCTACTGGCTTCCCGTCTGCATAGCTCCTACTAGCAGGCTGTGAATCTTTCGGGTTGCTTAATTTAGAAGACGGTCGTCTTGGATGCTTGCCTACCTCAAGATGCTGGCATATTAATTAAATTATAATTATACACAGCTTCATCACACTTGTAGTAAATGACATCTCATCTACACTACATATTCATATACTAAGGCATGTAGATAAGAATGATTGTGTGGGCTTACGACATCGCTACGCCTTCTTCCATGTGTGTGTGTGTGTGTGTGTGTGTGTGTGTGTGTGTGTGTGTGTGTGTGTGTGTGTGTGTGTGTGTGTGTGTGTGTGTGTGTGTGTGTGTGTGTGTGTGTGTGTGTGTGTGTGTGTGTGTGTGTGTGTGTGTGTGTGTGTGTGTGTGTGTGTGTGTGTGTGTGTGTGTGTGTGTGTGTGTGTGTGTGTGTGTGTGTATCTGTGTGTTCTAATGGTCCTCTGTCAGTGTGTCTCTGTCTCTGCCTGTCCTTGTCCTTTTTATTTCGACCTTTTGCATGGTGTGCATTAAGAACTGAGTTGTAAGTCAGATAGTCATCGATCCGAGCCAGGACTGTGCGTTCAGTAAACCTGGAGCCTGGAGGTCAATGATAGGTTACAGACAGGTCGGTAGTTTGAGGGAATTTCCGTATCAAGTGATGGTTTCTTGAGAAGAGGGGTGACTAACGAGTGTTTGAAAGGTGGGAAAATTACCGGCAGATAAGAAGAGGTTGGTTATTTTGGTAATAACGGGGACAAAGATAGATGCACAGTCTCTAAAGAAGTAGCCTAGGTGTAGGATCGAGTTCGCAATGCTTGTTTGGAAGAGATTTTTTGAAATAATGGAATATTTCAGTCTCTGATGTGGGTTGAAAGAGAGATAATGAGAATCGAGGTGGGGAAGGTGGGGAATCATGAGTGGAGGAGGGAGCATCGGCAAACGAATCGTTGGTGGTTTTTGGAAAGGAGTAATTGAAGATAGAGGCTGAGAGTAGTAATTGTTCCCGTAAAGAAAGAATAGAACGACTCAGGTAGCTATTGAAGAAGATGGAAGCGAATTTAGATGTGGGTTGAAGGAGTTCCGATGGAGGAGTTAGTTTATGGTTTTCCTGAGATGGCAAGGAATGAACTAACGAGGAGTAAAACACTTTTTAGCAGTAGCCAGAAGGTGGCGGTATTTATTTGTGACAGATTTTAGGGCATGCAGAGAGCAACTGAGGATTACGAGTTCATTTGTAAGTGCGTTCAAGGCGTCGACGGAAAGATTTGAAGGTCTGGAAATAGCAATAAAACCAATGGTTGTCAGAATGAGAGCATATGATAAATAAATAGGAGCTGTTTGTTAAGAAGCACGGAGAGAGTGGTGTTGTAGGAGGACAGACGGTCGTCAGGAGAGGAGGGAGGATTTAAAATGAGGTCTGAAGAGTAGAGATCTTGTGTGAAGGTTCAATGTACTGTGTGACTGTGTCTCTTTTGGCATTCCTTTTGTTTACACTGAAGTCTATTAGACAATAGTCAGGCAGCGTTCCATTGTCTTCTAAGGCGAAGTCCTGCTCAGGATTTCGTGTATCAAAATTCTCAAAAGCTGAGCCACATATCGCTGTTCGTCTCTCTATCTCTCTGTCTCTGTCTCTCTGTATCTATCTGTCTTTCTCGTTTCGCCTATGTGACGCTCAGGCAGCTCCCTCCAGTATGGTCTGACCAAGTGTCAGCTATGCATGTATGTGAGTGTGTCAGACAGCATGCCTGTGTTCGTGATTCCATCAAACTTTTGGCGCCACATAAGTCAACCCTACACTATTATCACCCAATCTCTGTAGACAGGAATTCATTAAGTCTTGTAAAGACGGGTCGAAATACTTCTTCACCTTATTATATATATATATATATATATATATATATATATATATAGCATGAGTGTGTGTAAATATATATATATATATATATATATATATATATATATATATATTGATTTATGTGTCCAATCAATTGCGAACATTTGCATAGTGCCAGCATTAGCACTTCCATGGTATTGGTGCGTTAATGGTTATTATGCTCATAAATATGAGTTCCGATAGAACGGCCTACTATTTTAGAAAGACTAAAAACTTTCGTTCAAGAACAACAGTTGCTGTTTTTCCTTCGTTGGTTCAGTCGGGTTCGCAGAGGTGCATTTGTCAGACTGAATATGCACGTTGTTAATTTTTTTCTGCGAAGGCACACTGTTCACGTTACTGAAGTTTCTGCCTGTCAGCCTGTCATGTAAAGCAGCTTAGTGGGCGAACATCGGACGAGGCCAGACGTATTTCCGAGAAAGCTCGTTCGACCGTCGGAGTTTACGACCCAATCACCGATGGCGTAGGGATACTACGATGCCCAGTGGCCTGTATACGTCCGCGCTTCGCGTGATCGACCGCCATCTTGTTCAGCTGTCCTTTTGGGAACGGACAAATTGCAATGGGTGTTGTAAGCTGCAGTAAGCATATAACTTGAAAATAAGTAGACGCTGAAGGTGTAGGTTAACTAACGCACGAACACCAAAATGAAATCTGATCGAGCCTGCGTTGGCCTTTAAAAGGTTAAGATAAAAAAAGACTCGACGACACAGTCAAAAAAATCAACTTAGTTGGTCTCTCACTGCGGTTTGCTTGTCTTTTTCAGGTTAGGCCTACAGCGGCCATCAATTGATGCCAGGCATATTGCACAATAGCGCTGTAAAAATTAATAGATTAGAGTATAATGGATTCGATTAAATATATCTCAACAAAAACTCTTCGTATATTCATATCTTAACGCATATCGATTTTGCTTCTAAGCACGTATCGATCGTAGGCTATGAAAGTTTGCAGAATACGACATGTAAGCTTAGATAGTGATTTCAAACCCGAAACTGATCACACAGAGTTCAATTTGCCTTTTGATGCGGCACGCAATCTCGGACGTCACGCAACGAGGCTCTTATGGATGTCAGCGTGTAAAGAGTTCTATGCCATAGTATTTTGTCTAATCATGTTTGTCCACGACCAGGCAAGACTCTAGATGCTTCGAACGAAAGTCCCGAATGATAGTCTAGAGAACCAGCGCCTGAGCAACGGACGGCAATGGACTGCTTGAGATAAGCCAACGTCAGCCACTTCAAAGCAGACCGCGAACTCATGAGGTCGTTAAGGTCACGTCTATTGCCGAGTCTTACAGCTTCGATCTAGTCTTTATCGACTTTCAGGAATGCCTTTTTTCGCGACTGAATCCTCTTTTTCAATTAATAGGGTTTACGGTTTATTTAGAATATATATTATTATTATTATTATTATTATTATTATTATTATTATTATTATTATTATTATTATTATTATTATTATTATTATTATTATTATTATTATTATTATTATTATTATTATTATTATTATTATTATTATTATTATTATCTCTATTCCTCAGGATTCGAGAGAGGGAAAGTGCCGCGGAAAGCTACTGCATTGAAACGTTGGATTGTCAACGTCAATATTATTATTATTATTATTATTATTATTATTATTATTATTATTATTATTATTATTATTATTATTATTATTATTATTATTATTATTATTATTAAAGTAGTTTTATATAGCGCCCCTTCAAGATTGCCTACTCAGTCCTGAGCACTCCCAGTCTCCTATCACCTCCTATATTATATGGTTTATCTAGGATACATAATATAAGTAGCCTGGATGTATAGCCTATTTAATTATTTGTATTTCTAAGCCATGGGTTAAGCCATTAGTGTTATTTTTTCACTGTGTCATTTGAGCTACCCTAAGTCGTATAGGGATAGTTGCCCCAAATGGACCGTTGCCTTAATTGGACCACAGCCGATTTACACCCTAGATACCCATTTAACCTCGTTTTCAACTGTTGTATTCTTGCGCAGTTGAATATTGATCGTATCGATGTAGACAGTTTTACGGAATACTAAACATTTATTAAATGGCGGTTAAAACTCTATTTCATGTAGTTCTGATCTAATTTTAGCAAAATGTAATTAAACTTTGACAGTAGTAAGCACTAAGCAGCATACATTTTTAAACTTCATCGATGACATTTATTTGGTAGAAATGATTCCATGTGCAATCTACACCTGGGGGCGTCTTAAAATAAGCATTGAATATAAACTTAAAATAATATGAAACGACAATATTGTTAGCACTAAAAAAGTAAACCCCCGGTAGGCTTGATGTCAGGAACTTAATTTGAACGGGCATACATGGAGGAGGCAACATCGATAGAATAATTATGTAAGGCCTATTAGAATTTTTCATCACTAAAAAACTTCCGGACGAGCGATAATGGCTCCGTGCTCAGTCACATGTATGGGCTTTGATACCTAGACAGCAATCGAAAGGAGCTTATAAGACATGGACCATAGATCGCTGAAATGCTTGAAAATATCATTCGCTATCCTGCTTGGGTTGAACTTTGCTAAGGCGATCATATTTCTAAATCTAAGACATCTTAAGTAAGTAAGTAAGTAAGTAAGTAAGTAAGTAAGTAAGTAAGTAAGTAAGTAAGTAAGTAAGTATATTGTTTAATAAACGCTAGCAAACGCACAGCGCTTTACATACAATTTTACACAAAGAGGATAGAAAAAATAACAGTATACTAATGACGTTAGATCATAAATGAAATAATAGCAACAGAGCCTAACTGTACAGCATCCTACCTAGGAAACCTCGTCGGGCAAGGGAGTCAAATCTAGGGAGAACCAGATTATGGGAACGAGGGCGCAAATCATACCTGGTCTTTAGAACGGGAGGTAGAAGGTCATGGAGGAGGTGACATTGAAATAATAGCAAGGCTCTTCATAATGATGCCGAGTATGGACTGAGTCCATATTCTGTGGGGATAATTTTCAGAAAATCGAGTGTCTATCGAATTATGTCAAAGGAAAAGAAACTGCAGCGAAGCGTTAAACTCTTTTCTTGTACCCATTACCATTTTCGAACGACATAAGTAGTAAATGTACTGTCAGTCTTAACGCATTTTTTACCGTTAGACTGTCACTTTTGGCGCAATCTATACCGTTAGACTGTCACTTTTGGCGCAATCTCTACCGTTAGACTGTCACTTTTGGCGCAATCTCTACCGTTAGACTGTCACTTCTGGCGCAGCTCCTCCCGTTAGACTGTCACTTTTGGCGCAATCTCTACCGTTAGACTGTCACTTCTGGCGCAGCTCCTCCCGTTAGACTGTCACTTCTGGCGCAGCTCCTCCCGTTAGACTATCACTTCTGGCGCAGTCCCTTCAGAGTATTGATTCTAGCGAAATTAATTCTTTTATATTTAATATATTTTAATTATATTTGAACCCTAATTTGTACTCTTACACGATTTAATTATGTTATTGAAACATTTCAGATGATGAATAAACATATTTCTTGCACCAATTTTAAGTAGAGCTTACATTTAAATTATTTTGAACTTCACCAATTTGTATAGCGCCATATTATTTCTTGCAGCAATTTTTAAATTGCATCGTATATTATATTTAATACAGTTTAATTATATTTAATTATATTTGTAATTTGTACTCTTACACGATTTATTTTAATTATTGAAACATTTTAGATGAGGAATAAACATATTTCTTGCATCAATTTTAAGGAGAGCCTACATTTAAATTATTTTGAACTTCACCAATTTGTATAGCGCCCTAGCACAGCGAGGCTTATTTGAATATGGTATTTTAAAATATATATTATGTTACAATCTAAGGTATATTAAAAGTTGTACTCTTTTGCAAACAGAAAAACAGAAAAACAGTCAAACAGTCAAACAGAGAAACAGCCAAACAGTCAAACAGAGAAACAGTCAAACAAAGAAACAGAGAAACAGTCAAACAGTCAAACAGTCAAACAGAGAAACAGAGAAACAGTCAAACAGAGAAACAGAGAAACAGTCAAACAGAGAAACAGAAAAACAGTCAAACAGACAAACAGTCAAACAGTCAAACAGACAAACAGACAAACAGACAAACAGACAAACAGACAAACAGACAAACAGTCAAACAGTCAAACAGTCAAACAGATTAACAGACAAACAGAGAAACAGTCATACAGACAAACAGAAAAACAGACAAACAGACAAACAGACAAACAGACAAACAGTCAAACAGTCAAACAGTCAAACAGTCAAACAGATTAACAGACAAACAGAGAAACAGTCATACAGACAAACAGAAAAACAGACAAACAGACAAACAGACGGTCAACATATTTTGACATCTTAATAATAATATGGAAGCTTTTTAAGCAAGAAGAGAGAGAGGACCCATGAGCTAACCACGAGGTAGCCATGGATATGTTTTGTTAGCAACCTCAGTTTCTTAGACTCGGCATATGAGGGAAAGGCGGCCAGCTCTAACCCTCACCGTCTCATCTTCCCACCGACAGAGTTCAGTCGGTGTACTCATTATAGCTGAGTTGGCTATGGGGTGCAGCAGGAGTAGAAATCGAATCAAATTTCTGTCTGGACGGGGATTCGAACCCCCGACCTCTCCATCGACAGCTTAGCGTGCTAACCACTACGCTATCGTGCACCCCCTCTAGTCTTAACCAAATAAGTGTTTAAATACATTTAGTTACAAAACGCGAAGAAACAAAGATCGTTAGGTTCTACTGTTGGAAATGTATGCACAGCCTGTCATTTATTAGCCTATAGCTGAGTTCTCTAAATTATTTGCTAAGAAATACAAAACTGTAAGTAAAAGAGAAGGAAGAACTCTAAATTATTTGCAAAGAGATATAAAACTGTAAAGTGTGGAGAGCGAGCAGAATTGAAGGTACATGTTAGTGGCTTAGCGCTGGGAGCAGCAGCAGGAACGCTGAGAAGTTGCGGGAAGATCTGAGAAGTTGCGGGAAGATCTGAGAAGTTGCGGGAAGATCTGAGAAGTTGCGGGAAGATCTGAGAAGTTGCGGGAAGATCTGAGAAGTTGCGGGAAGATCTGAGAAGTTGCGGGAAGATCTGAGAAGTTGCGGCAAGATCTGAGAAGTTGCGGCAAGATCTGAGAAGTTGCGGCAAGATCTGAGAAGTTGCGGGAAGATCTGAGAAGTTGCCGGAAGATCTGAGAAGTTGCGGGAAGATCTGAGAAGTTGCGGGAAGCGCTGGGAAGCTGCGGCGGCGGCGGCGGCGGAGGCGCTGGCGCTGGCGGAGGCGCCGGCGGCGGCGGAGGCGCTGGCGGAGGCGCTGGCGGCGGCGCCGGCGGCGGCGGAGGCGCTGGCGGAGGCGCTGGCGGCGGTGGCGGCGGCGGCGGAGGCGCAGGCGGAGGCGCTGGCGGCGGCGGCGGCGGTGGCGACGGCGACAGTGGCAAATTTGTTGGAAAGGTAGGTTTTCGATTGAAGCAGTTCAGAGCATTTTGGGTGACGAAACTTATATGTATGGTATTTCTAGCGGGACATGTGTGAAGTCTGAACGTACAATTTATGGAAACTTAAAGTGTTTGTCTGAAATGCATGTGAACTTATACCTCTTTTGGAAAATTTTGTTGTCGCATATGAGAGGTCTAACTGATAAAGTATGAAACATGGGGTTACAATTTGTGGGAATAGCGTTTTCCTTTGGAATAGATGGTACATTTTAGTGAATTCTGATGTTGCCATATTATTCATAGAGGCGATTTGTACACATGCAATTGGATAGAAAACGAGGTGTTTCGCATGCAAAGCATGTAATCTGCTGCATTTTTGGAGAGTTAGCTAGAGGAGCGAAACGTGCAGATCTTCTATAGACCTGTAACTTTCCATATTTTCATTCTCAGGAGTTTTTTCAATTGCATGCAAAATAACTAAATACTCAAAGACACGAGGTGTAGGTTAAAAGTTGATTTATTTCAATAATACAACTTCTATGTCGAGTCACCAAAGTTTGCCGCACAACATATGGAAATCTATGCTTGCCGCCTCATCCACACACGCTCAATTTGTTAAAGTCAGCGTTTTTCGCATAACCGCCATTATCAAAGGTTTCAATGTTACAAGACCATTTTAAACAATTAAACTTGTCAACATTCCAAATTCAAGCGAAACTGACTCCAACATTTGGCAAAAGTTGTAGAAATGTACACTCGAAGGTAAAAGCCAAAGTTTTCAATCATCAGCAAAGTTGTGCTTTTCCAATCGAACAATATTCTTAACACTGCGCGATCATTTCTGACTCTCTTCTTGTCTCTGAACATCGGTTCAAACATGCGAGCACTACCACCGCCACCGCCGCCGCTGCCGCCAGCGCCTCCGCCAGCGCCTCCGCCTGCGCCTCCGCCGCCGCCACCGCCGCCAGCGCCTCCGCCGCCGCCGGCGCCGCCGGCGCCGCCGCCAGCGCCTCCGCCAGCGCCTCCGCCGCCGCCGGCGCCTCCGCCAGCGCCAGCGCCTCCGCCGCCGCCGCCGCCGCAGCTTCCCAGCGCTTCCCGCAACTTCTCAGATCTTCCCGCAACTTCTCAGATCTTCCGGCAACTTCTCAGATCTTCCCGCAACTTCTCAGATCTTGCCGCAACTTCTCAGATCTTGCCGCAACTTCTCAGATCTTGCCGCAACTTCTCAGATCTTCCCGCAACTTCTCAGATCTTCCCGCAACTTCTCAGATCTTCCCGCAACTTCTCAGATCTTCCCGCAACTTCTCAGATCTTCCCGCAACTTCTCAGATCTTCCCGCAACTTCTCAGCGTTCCTGCTGCTGCTCCCAGCGCTAAGCCACTAACATGTACCTTCAATTCTGCTCGCTCTCCACACTTTACAGTTTTATATCTCTTTGCAAATAATTTAGAGTTCTTCCTTCTCTTTTACTTACAGTTTTGTATTTCTTAGCAAATAATTTAGAGAACTCAGCTATAGGCTAATAAATGACAGGCTGTGCATACATTTCCAACAGTAGAACCTAACGATCTTTGTTTCTTCGCGTTTTGTAACTAAATGTATTTAAACACTTATTTGGTTAAGACTAGAGGGGGTGCACGATAGCGTAGTGGTTAGCACGCTAAGCTGTCGATGGAGAGGTCGGGGGTTCGAATCCCCGTCCAGACAGAAATTTGATTCGATTTCTACTCCTGCTGCACCCCATAGCCAACTCAGCTATAATGAGTACACCGACTGAACTCTGTCGGTGGGAAGATGAGACGGTGAGGGTTAGAGCTGGCCGCCTTTCCCTCATATGCCGAGTCTAAGAAACTGAGGTTGCTAACAAAACATATCCATGGCTACCTCGTGGTTAGCTCATGGGTCCTCTCTCTCTTCTTGCTTAAAAAGCTTCCATATTATTATTAAGATGTCAAAATATGTTGACCGTCTGTTTGTCTGTTTGTCTGTTTTTCTGTTTGTCTGTATGACTGTTTCTCTGTTTGTCTGTTAATCTGTTTGACTGTTTGACTGTTTGACTGTTTGTCTGTTTGTCTGTTTGTCTGTTTGTCTGTTTGTCTGTTTGACTGTTTGACTGTTTGTCTGTTTGACTGTTTTTCTGTTTCTCTGTTTGACTGTTTCTCTGTTTCTCTGTTTGACTGTTTCTCTGTTTCTCTGTTTGACTGTTTGACTGTTTGACTGTTTCTCTGTTTCTTTGTTTGACTGTTTCTCTGTTTGACTGTTTGGCTGTTTCTCTGTTTGACTGTTTGACTGTTTTTCTGTTTTTCTGTTTGCAAAAGAGTACAACTTTTAATATACCTTAGATTGTAACATAATATATATTTTAAAATACCATATTCAAATAAGCCTCGCTGTGCTAGGGCGCTATACAAATTGGTGAAGTTCAAAATAATTTAAATGTAGGCTCTCCTTAAAATTGATGCAAGAAATATGTTTATTCCTCATCTAAAATGTTTCAATAATTAAAATAAATCGTGTAAGAGTACAAATTACAAATATAATTAAATATAATTAAACTGTATTAAATATAATATACGATGCAATTTAAAAATTGCTGCAAGAAATAATATGGCGCTATACAAATTGGTGAAGTTCAAAATAATTTAAATGTAAGCTCTACTTAAAATTGGTGCAAGAAATATGTTTATTCATCATCTGAAATGTTTCAATAACATAATTAAATCGTGTAAGAGTACAAATTAGGGTTCAAATATAATTAAAATATATTAAATATAAAAGAATTAATTTCGCTAGAATCAATACTCTGAAGGGACTGCGCCAGAAGTGATAGTCTAACGGGAGGAGCTGCGCCAGAAGTGACAGTCTAACGGGAGGAGCTGCGCCAGAAGTGACAGTCTAACGGTAGAGATTGCGCCAAAAGTGACAGTCTAACGGGAGGAGCTGCGCCAGAAGTGACAGTCTAACGGTAGAGATTGCGCCAAAAGTGACAGTCTAACGGTAGAGATTGCGCCAAAAGTGACAGTCTAACGGTATAGATTGCGTCAAAAGTGACAGTCTAACGGTAAAAAATGCGTTAAGACTGACAGTACATTTACTACTGACATAATCCACAGGTTTAGATTTAAAATGATACCCTATCAAACTGAATCTTAGGGTAGCAATACGAAGAACAACAGCTTTGCACGAGTGAATCTAAGAATGATGCGAAGAACAATAGGTTCATCAGTCAGCAGAAACAAAGTTTCACTTCGCTGTCTGCAGGCCTGAACTGTTTTGGGGAAGAAATGTTAGTCTATTGATAATTATATGGATGCATTGAAGCTGCTGTTTCTCTTCTGTTTCTGATGCTGCGTTGGTTCTGGCTCTTGCATCTTCTGCCTTTCCTGCTGCTGCTTCTGTAGCTTCGATGCTTTTGTGATTTACTGATGTTGCCTCTGAACAGATTATCAACACATTCAATTAAACGAAAGTACGGAACAGAGAAAATTGGATCTATTGTAAGCGAGCACATATGCATATAATTATATGTGAGTATGTTGTCTGTGTATAGGACTTACATAATTATTTATATCTATAAGCCTACACGCCTAGGCTTATAGATGCACAGGCACCAATTCTACGACCATAAATCAAAATAGGATGGCTCTCTAGAATATAATATCAGCTTTAGTCCCTTTTCCTGTTCCTTCTATTCTTCCTCCTCCTATTTCTCTTCCTCCTATTCCTCTTCCTTTTCCTACATCTATTAATAATCACAATTCCATCCTGCCGTTAGTTATCTAAATTACGCAATAGCTCTATGGCTTGTACATTCCCAACTCCTTGTACGCCTTTCTGAACTATGGCTCATTCTCTGTCCCAACATAACGAAACACTGTGCAGCGTGCATCCAGTTAAAAGTATTGACAGAACGCAGAGCAGTTGGGCTTCAGGCATTGCTGCCTCGTCAGCTGGTTCTGCTTTATAGCGATGTGTATCAGTGCGAACTGTTTTTCATTCATAATTTATGGAGTGTGCTCAAACCGTTATTCTATAATATGATTCACATCATATACTCGCATCAATCTGTGTATTGCTATCTTGGTTCTTATATTAATTAATTTTTCCCTACTTTTTGGTTATTCGGCTGAAGGGCCGGGCGATGGGAGCTGAACAAACAGCCAGAGCATTCTTAATTGACCAGCTGTCCTATTTCCAGCTCAAATCTGTGAATCGAGCACAACCAGATGTTTGAAAATTATTCTCCGTAGAAGAATTGGATTGGAAGTTTGATGAAACGGAAGTTTTTAACGATTGTCATATCTCACGGTTTATGAGCAGTTGAATGAATCTAATGCAGTTTCGTGCAGACTTAATGGAAGATTTATCTAATCTTCATTGAATTTTGTTTCACCTTTTAAAGACTGTGTTTTCATGAGGCCCACGTGACTTGGTGTTGAAATTTAATGAGTTAAATAAAAAAAAAATAATAAAAAAGGAATTTAATCTTAAGATTAGGAGGATCGCCATTATCAAATCGGTTTATAAAAATGAGATGTAGGACGTGATGGGCGCCTTGCAAGGCTGCCATATACAGTTAAATTCGACTCCTGTAATAACTTGTGATCATCCGTTCATACTGATTTGTAATCATACTGTGTAATTGTCAGTTTGAAGATATTAAACGAAGAATATTATTATTATTATTATTATTATTATTATTATTATTATTATTATTATTATTCTTCTTCTTGTTGTTTTTATTATTATTATTATTATTATTATTATTATTATTATTATTATTATTATTATTATTATTATTATTATTATTATTATTATTATTATTATTATTATTATTATTATTATTATTATTATTATTATTAACTTAGACATGATAAAGGGTGATGTACGCGTCTTCTTATATGAAGTTGATAAAAAATACTGCTTGGTTTTGGTGTGCCATCTTTTGATGTCCTGTGCATTAGACACTGCATGGGGTGACAGAAGTTACTGGTTTAATAATTATAATGACGAAAACGATAGTCAGACAGATAAAATATGGACTGGTTCAGACAGAGGAAATATGGACTCTGTATTGATGAGAGCTTGATTTATTGTGCAAGCTTATTAGATTTGTCCATGCTTTCGGGGACAGCGACACCAAAACGGCCTCAGCCGAGCAGTTTGTCATCATATAATTGCGCTCATCATTCACCACAATAAATATATATACACACATGGACATATATACGCAATATATATATATATATATATATATATATATATATATATATATATATATGCGATGTATGGATCCAATATCCACTGGACATACAAAAAATCTCGTGCATAGGGATGTAAACATAAATAATTATGGCAGCCTATGATGAATGAGAGACCCATGATATGCAGTGTACATCATGTCATAAGTCATGTGTACATTGCATTATAAAATAAGTTATGAAACATATGTTGAAGACACAAAAGCGGTGACTTTTGTACACACAATTATGCACACGCACACGCACACGCACACGCACACGCACACGCACACACACACACACACACACACACACACACACACACAAATATATTGAAATGAATAGTATTGACTAAAAGCATCAAGCATCAATTAAGCAGTAGATACATTCGAATATCGTTTCCAGATGTGCGCAGTAGTCTAGTGGTTAGGGCACTGGACTGTGCATAAACGGGTCGGGGTTCGAATCCAGAGCAGAAAGATATTTCGAGATTTTGGTTCTTCTTACGTCCTCAAGCGATTTAGGCTATAAAATGAGACAACTGACCGTACATTGTCAGTTGGAAGACGATTGGACACTTCTCTCATATACCGAGGCTACGAAATAGGAAGTTGTTAACACCTTAATTTAAGCAAAGCTGCGTCTTGTCGTGTTTTTTCTTTTCCTTCTTCATTTTCATCTTCGTCATCTTCTTTGTCGTCATCTTCTTCAGATCTTCGTTTCGTCGTCTTCCCCATCTTCATCTTTTTCTTCCTTCTCGTTGTTGTCTTCTGCTTTTCTGTAACCACCATCATCATCATCTTCGTTTACTTCTTAGTTTTCTTCTTCTTCTTCTTCTTTTTCTTCTTCTTTTTCTTCTTGTTCTTGTTCTTCTTGTTCTTGTTCTTCTCCTTCTTGTTCTTGTTCTTGTTCTTCTTCCTCTTGTTCTTCTTGTTCTTCTTCTTGTTCTTCTTGTTCTTCTTGTTCTTCTTGTTCTTGTTCTTCTTCTTGTTCTTCTTCTTCTTGTTCTTCTTCTTCTTCTACTTCTTCTTCTCCTTCTTCATCATCATCATCTTCTTCTTCATATTCTTCTTTCTTCCTCATTGTCGTCTTAATTATCTTCTTCACATTCTTCGTTCTTCTTTTTCGTCTTTATTTTTCGTCTTTTTTCTTCTTCGTATTCTTCTCTCTTCTTTCAACTTCAATTTCTTCTTCTTCAGTTTCTTTTATTTCTTCTTCTTTTTCTTCTTATTCTTCTTTCTTCTTCTTTCATCTTCTTCTTTGTCGTCTTCGTCTTCTTATCCGTCGTCTTCATAATTATCATCATCTTCTTCTTCTTCTCCTTCCTCATCTTCATCACCTAGCATTTCCATCTGCATCCGGCGCTTACGGGAGCCCTAAGGCTAAACGCGCCATATTATTCCCTACTACGCTGCATGCATTGCACCGTGAGAAACGGTGCAAAATAAGTGATCTTGGATTCGACTTCTGTCGGTAGGCGGCTGCTTTATTCTGATTATCTGCGTCAATTAGGAAGCAGCCCATCCTTCAGCGTAGTCTCCTTGTCAGGTCGTGACATCAATTGAAGGCGTTCATCGAGCGACCAAGGAGTCCTTCCTCATCTCAGCGTCTTCCTCCCGTATAAGAAGGAAGGCTTCGGGGCGTCTCTGCAGTCCCTACGTCGGGCCATCGGTCGATCGGTCGCTAATAGATCATTCCCTCTTCTGCCCGTCTTATCCAGACAGATTTAGGTGCACTGTTTTTCTCTCTTCACCATTCTCACCCACCAGTCCACCCATAAGCCATCGCACTTATCCAGCTGCGCTCAAATATACACCCACTCGAACGGGTCAACACAAAGCGCGCCATAAAACAGTCTATCTGTCTGACTCTTGCACTGTCTCTCACCCTTTATCCGTGTCCGTGTCTGGCTTTTTGTCGCTCTCTATATGTCCAAGGCTATGCGTTTATCCACCTCGATGTATGTGTCCCTATCACTCGATTCTCCACTGTACGACGCTGTGTCCGTGTTTGCCTTGTTGTCGCTCTCTATATGTCCGAGGCTATGTGTTTATCCATCTCAATGTATGTGTCCATATCTACTGTACGCACTATCTACCAGTCTCTCAATCTCCATCTGTCCGTATCTTTGTCCGTCTGAGTCTGTCTCTGCGTTACGCTGTACGTTGGTCGGACAGAAGGACGAGAGTGAGGTGGAGGTGGCGCCGTATAAATTTAAAGCCCCCTGCAGACGATCGAATGGCCGCGTTCCCATAATGCTCAGTTTGCATACGAGATGCATCTTGCACGCGGCATCCGCTGCAGCCCCATCAGCATCACTTACAGCTTCTCCATCGGATGGCTTCCTTCTCTTCCTTCGTCCATCCACCCACCCATCCATCCAACCGTCTGCTAATCCTTCTAACTGTTTCTCATATTATATACATTATATACACTATATGTAAGCAGACAGACACAGGAGCAGACACAGAGGATGACACAGAGGAAGACACAGAGAAAGACAGAGACAGACAGTCGGTTGCAGAGACGAAACAAAACCAGATGCAGAGAGAAATAATGACATTGACACGAGGAAGAGGCAGATGCCGAGACAAAGCTCTATCAGCGGTGGATTAGGATTCGGGGCCACAAAGGACGTCCAAACACCAATCCACAACTTCAGTGATTGACGCACAGGTTAAAATTTTGCTCCTACCCCCTATTATATTTCTACTCCTTGGTGACGCAATGAGCTAAACACTTTAATTGTAATTTCTTCGTGTTGGGTTTATTGGCCTATACCTCATCGTAGGGCAAACTTGACTATATTTGCTTCTACCCTGCCAGCATATACCCATTACTCACATGGAGCTCACATAGGATCGACATTTCCATACGGGACACACAAAGAGCCCACTCGGGTCCCAAGTAAATTATGCGCCTTAACATGTTGGCAGGGTAGAAAGCCTAAAATTTGCTGGCGGCCGAGAATTCCCATTATCCCAGCAAGAGCTCTTCGCTTCGTAGTATCAGAGCTAAACCGATAAGAAGTTGTCTTCAAATAATTTCCTCCAAATGTCACTTGCAATTATTAGCTGCTGTCATGCCAAAAATAGTGTCAAACGTTACGCACTTCCACTTAAGCACTACAGAGCATTCAAGAGTTGATCCCAAAATAAAGATCACTATAGCGATACTGTTTCAACAAATTCACTTCTGTATCCAACAAGAATGGTGAATGACATACATGTACATAGGCCTACTTAAAAGGCTTGGAGCTTATGTTATCAAGTCAGTACCAAACAGAGCAACGCGCAGAGAGCCAATGCTGCTGATACGCTGAAAACGCTAGACTCAGCGCCTAGTTGCTAAAATTTACTTTCAAGCTGAAACAATCATTTTTTTACATTTTCGTAATTTCAACGTTTCCAATCAAAATTTGACAAACCGAACACCGCGCAAGGGCGCATGCACCAAAACATAATTATAGTTGGGTCTTGTAAAAACAACATGCATGGTTTGCATACATGTTTCTTTGAAAGATCACTATTTCAAAAAAGATTTCAAAATTGTTGGCGGAAATCTAGTCGCTTCCACAGCGTCGTTTTCATAAGGCACATGGCATAAATAGATGGTCATTTCAAGTGACACCAAACTCAGAAATCATAATCCATCCTTAGACCTCCTCATTTCAACGTTTCCAATCAAAATTTGACAAACCCAACACCGCGCAAGGGCGCATGCACCAAAACTTGTCAGAATGTCGTGCTGGATGTCAATATTTTCCCAGACATGACATTAACTGGGCCACTCCTGAAGCATGAACCTGAATCCGATCTGGATAATAATTGTCCATCCTGGCATACATAAATATTATACATGGCAAATGCACATAAAATTGACGTATGTACAGCCGTATAATGAAAATCTTTTCGTCTGCTTCTGATTACAGACTGTTCTTCTGAGCGGACTGGACAGCATTAACTTCTATGGATTATATATTTTCTTTGACAGACCGCAGACGCGGGCAGCGTCTTATATCAGTCGCCCGTCCGAGCCCGATTTTATTTACATCGGCGTATCATATCCGCCATCGACGTCTCTCCCTGCACTCAACCCTCCTCCCTGCACTTCCGACCAACTCCCGTCGCTGCCAAGAGGGTGGGATATCAATCCCCACCCCCAAGCCGTATCCGGAGAGCAAACATAGACAGCATCACGCTAATAAAACAGAACGGCTGTACGGGGATGGCACAGCATCCTCATTGACGGACTTAGAGGAGGCCACGGGGTCTGAGACGCAGGGAAGACTACCAACGCCCATTTGGAGCAAGTTACAGTATAGAGGCTGTGGCCGACGGCTGAGATACGGCACAGGGTCATCGACCCATTCGCCTGTCCGCCTGCCTGCAGGGATTATGATTGATACGGGATTAGATGGCAAATGCCAATATAAGCCCGAGTGATAATATTGATTTAGTATCAAATCAAGGACGGAGCCCCTATGCGCGCGGAACGAGGCGCCGATTTTTATGCGCATAATGCAGAGCGACGTCGGTGACGTCGGTGGGTAGAGTTTAAGGGTCGAGACAGGAATTGTCCGGAATCTACTACGACGAACAAAGAGACGATGGACGACATAAAGCATTGCATTTAATTCTCCGCTGCCTCCGCATCCGGCAAAATCATCTACGGTCACTGTTCAATTCGTCTTTGCCTTAGCTGTGCCTTCACTCTGTGCTGCCCACTGCCGACGCTGAAACGCTGGATGAACTCCGGACTGACGTAATATTTCTGGGAAGAGTTCACGCAATAACTTGACAACTATCTATTTGCATGGGAAAATGTGCTCCGATATCAGTCTTCATCATTACAAACCAGAACGACCGAACGACCGACCCACAGAGCGATCGGTCGGTTCGTCGCTCTTTCGGTCGTTCGGTCGGTCGATCGTTCGGTCGATCGTTCGGTCTTTCTGTTGGTCGTTCGGTTCGTCGGTCGTTCGGTCGGTCGTTCGGTTCGTCGTTTTTTCGGTCGGTCGGTCGTTCGGTTCGGCGGTCTTTCGGTCGGTCGGTCGGTCGTTCGGTCGGTCGTTCGGTCGGTCGATCGTTCGGTCTTTCTGTCGGTCGTTCGGTTCGTCGGTCTTTCGGTCGGTCGTTCGGTCGTTCGGTCGGTCGTTCGGTCGGTCGATCGTTCGGTCTTTCGGTCGGTCGTTCTGTTCGGCGGTCTTTCGGTCGGTCGGTCGGTCGTTCGGTCGGTCGTTCGGTCGGTCGATCGTTCGGTCTTTCTGTCGGTCGTTCGGTTCGTCGGTCTTTCGGTCGGTCGTTCGGTTCGGCGGTCTTTCGGTCGGTCGATCGGTTCGTCGTTTTTTCGGTCGGTCGTTCGGTCGGTCGTTCGGTTCGGCGGTCTTTCGGTCGGTCGGTCGGTCGTTCGGTCGGTCGTTCGGTCGGTCGATCGTTCGGTCTTTCTGTCGGTCGTTCGGTTCGTCGATCTTTCGGTCGGTCGGTCGGTCGTTCGGTCGGTCGTTCGGTCGGTCGATCGTTCGGTCTTTCGGTCGGTCGTTCGGTTCGGCGGTCTTTCGGTCGGTCGGTCGGTCGTTCGGTCTTTCTGTCGGTCGTTCGGTTCGTCGGTCTTTCGGTCGGTCGTTCGGTTCGGCGGTCTTTCGGTCGGTCGTTCGGTAATTCGGTCGGTCGTTCGGTCGGTCGATCGTTCGGTCTTTCGATTGGTCGTTCGGTTCGTCGTTCTTTCGGTCGGTCGTTCGGTCGGTCGTTCGGTTCGTCGTTCTTTCGGTCGGTCGTTCGGTCGGTCGTTCGGTCATTCGGTCGGTCGTTCGCTCGGCCGATCGTTCGGTCTTTCGGTCGGTCGTTCGGTTCGTCGTTCTTTCGGTCGGTCGTTCGGTCGGTCGTTCGGTCGGCCGATCATTCGGTCTTTCGGTCGGTCGTTCGGTTCGTCGTTCTTTCGGTCGGTCGTTCGGTCGGTCGTTCGGTCATTTGGTCGGTCGTTCGGTCGGCCGATCATTCGGTCTTTCGGTCGGTCGTTCGGTTCGTCGGTCTTTCGGTCGGTCGTTCGGTTCGGCGGTCTTTTGGTCGGTCGCTCGGTTCGTCGTTCTTTCGGTCGGTCGTTCGGTCGGTCGTTCGGTCGGTCGATCGTTCGGTCTTTCGGTCGGTCGTTCGGTTCGTCGTTCTTTCGGTCGGTCGTTTGGTCGGTCGTTCGGTCGGTCGATCGTTCGGTCTTTCGGTCGGTCGTTCGTTTCGTCGTTCTTTCGGTCGGTCGTTCGGTCGGTCGTTCGGTTCGTCGTTCTTTCGGTCGGTCGTTCTGTCGGTCGTTCGGTTCGTCGTTCTTTTGGTCGGTCGTTCGGTCGGTCGTTCGGTCGTCGGTCTTTCGGTCGGTCGTTCGGTTCGGCGGTCTTTCGGTCGGTCGTTCGGTTCGGCGGTCTTTCGGTCGGTCGTTCGGTTCGTCGTTCTTTCGGTCGGTCGTTCGGTCGGTCGTTCGGTCGGTCGATCGTTCGGTCTTTCGGTCGGTCGTTCGGTTCGTCGTTCTTTCGGTCGGTGGTTCGGTCGGTCGTTCGGTCGGTCGATCGTTCGGTCCTTCGGTCGGTCGTTCGGTTCGTCGTTCTTTCGGTCGGTAGTTCTGTCGGTCGTTCGGTTCGTCGTTCTTTCGGTCGGTCGTTCGGTCGGTCGTTCGGTCATTCTCGTCGGTCGTTCGGTCGTCGGTCTTTCGGTCGGTCGTTCGGTTCGGCGGTCTTTCGGTCGGTCGTTCGGTTCGGCGGTCTTTCGGTCGGTCGCTCGGTTCGTCGTTCTTTCGGTCGGTCGTTCGGTCGGTCGTTCGGTCGGTCGATCGTTCGGTCTTTCGGTCGGTCGTTCGGTTCGTCGTTCTTTCGGTCGGTCGTTCGGTCGGTCGTTCGGTCGGTCGATCGTTCGGTCTTTCGGTCGGTCGTTCGGTTCGTCGTTCTTTCGGTCGGTCGTTCGGTCGGTCGTTCGGTCGGTCGATCGTTCGGTCTTTCGGTCGGTCGTTCGGTTCGTCGTTGTTTCGATCGGTCGTTCGGTTCGTCGTTGTTTCGGTCGGTCATTCGGTCGGTCATCGGTCGGTCGATCGTTCGGTCTTTCAGTCGGTCGTTCGGTTCATCGGTCTTTCGGTCGGTCGTTCGTTTCGGCGGTCTTTCGGTCGGTCGTCAGGTTCGTGGGTCTTTCGGTCGGTCGTTCGGTTCGTCGTTCTTTCGGTCGGTCATTCGGTCGGTCGGTAGTTCGGTTCTTCGGTCGTTCGGTCGATCGCTCGGTCGGTCATTCGGTCATTCGGTCGTGCGGTCGTTCAGTTGGTCTGTAGTTCGGTTCGTCGATCGTAGGTCGTTTGGTCGGTCATTTGGTCGGTCGTTCGGTCATTCGGTCGGTCATTCGGTCGGTCATTCGGTCGGTCATTCGGTCGGTCATTCGGTCGGGCGTTCGGTCATTCGGTCGGTCATTCGGTCAGTCATTCGGTCGGTCATTTGGTCGGTCGTTCGGTCATTTGGTCGGTCATTCGGTCGGTCGTTCGGTCATTCGGTCGGTCGGTCGTTCGGTAGGTAGTTCGGTTCGGCGGTCTTTCGGTCGGTCGCTCGGTTCGTCGTTCTTTCGGTCGGTCGTTCGGTCGGTCGTTCGGTCATTCGGTCGGTCGTTCGGTCGTTTGATGGTTCGGTCTTTCGGTCGGTCGTTCGGTTCGTCGTTCTTTCGGTCGCTCGTTCGGTCGGTCGTTCGGTTCGTCGTTAATTCGGTCGGGCGTTCGGTCGGTCGTTCGGTCGGTTATTCGGTCGGTCGTTCGGTCGTTCATTCGGTCGGTCGGTCATTCGGTCGGTCGGTCATTCGGTCGGTCGGTCATTCGGTCGGTCGTTCGGTCGGTTATTCGGTCGGTCGTTCGGTCGTCATTCGGTCGGTCGTTCGGTCATTCGGTCGGTCGGTCATTCGGTCGGTCGTTCGGTCGGTTATTCGGTCGGTCGTTCGGTCGGTCATTCGGTAGGTAGTTCGGTCATTCGGTCGGTCGGTCGTTCGGTAGGTAGTTCGGTTCGTCGGTCGTTCGGTCGGTCGGTCGTTCGGTCGGTAGGTAGTTCGGTTCGTCGGTCGTTCGGTCGGTCGTTCGGTCGTTCGGACGGTCGTTCGGTCGGTCATTCGGTCGGTCGGTCATTCGGTCGGTCGTTCGGTCGGTCATTCGGTCGGTCGTTCGGTCGGTCATTCGGTCGGTCGGTCATTCGGTCGGTCATTCGGTCATTCGGTCGGTCGGTCATTCGGTCGGTCGTTCGGTCGGTCGGTCATTCGGTCGGTCGTTCGGTCGGTCGTTCGGTTCGTCGAACCAAACGACCGACCGACCGACTGATTGAATACATTAGAAAATGACTTAGTATTTCCGTTGAATTGGTATGCCAGGCTGCATGATGCATTTGCTAGATCTTTATAGATATAATCAAGAGCACATCTGGTGTTTGGTTAGTTTGAGAACGAGACGATTAGAAACCTTTGTTCATAACGATAGCTTGCCAAGCGTTTGTTTGTTGAGAATGAAAATTTAAAGACTTTGATTGCGCCAATGTGATGCTAAACGAATCGATGGTATAAATCGTCGGTGAAATCGATAAGCAAGTTAAAATAAGGGGTCAGCTGAATCAAAATACAGTGCTAAAACCTCAAAGCCGAGCAAAGGCGGCTGAACAAAAACGGGTAATCAGTTGTGACCAAATAGCAACACAGAATCTGGGCAAAATAAAGCTAAAGAATCTGGGCAAAATAAAGCTAAATTGAGTTAAACTTAAATGGGAAAGAGGAGCGAAGGAAGCCGACCTCTGACTAACTCAATCATGCCTTAAAGCTATATTAAAACTCTGACGCATTTGCATGAAAACAATATTCTTAATTTTTTCCTATATACATCTGGCGAATGACAGGAACTGATTTATTTACACTGCGATATAGCCTATTGTATATAACATATAGCCTATAACATATAACATATAGCCTATAACATATAACATATAGCCTATAACATATAACATGATTATAGCCTATTACATACATGTAGTTGCTACCGGATGGAAAAATGAAACTTTTCGAAATCTGATGCATTCCTTGACCTGACTAATTATGTACAGACTACAGTACAACATACTAAAAACAAAGGACGATAAGAGTCCTTTGTTTTTAGTATGTTGTACATGCACCACAGTGATCATCATTTGTAACTCGTTTTATCTAAGAAGTAAGAACTGAGATTAGGATATACTGCAGCTAATCAACAGCTATGAGTTCGACGAAACCACACAGTCACCATGCAACGCGTAAATGGCTTATATTAAAACCGGGCTTTGCATGCAAAATGCACCATCTTAAAAAACATACACTAATGTGACCAGAACGTTAATAAATGTATTTTAGGAGACAGTAAAGCACTGGAAGTGTGGCCACGATGGTGCCTACAATGGCCAGACACTTTTACGGCTGACATTGACCTACGCGTATAAACGGTCCACTTTGCACTCGGCGCATAACTCAATCTAAACTGTAAAGGAAGAACATTTCGATGTGGCGACTACAAGGAAATCGTAAAAAGCAACTAATGCATCAGAAAACTTCTACAAGATGCATCGTCAATTTCCTGTAGACACGTCTTGGCCCATGTCCGCACTGCGTAGATCATCATTTAGCGAACAACGGCCTCACATACGGGCTTAGCCACACAATGGTTTGTCGAGAGGCCGATTCGTACACACACACACATACACATTCAGATGTTTATTAGCGAATAGATCACGCAATGTTCCCACAAAGCAATATTATTTACTGAAAGGGCATGCCCAGATCACAAGCGAGCATGTAGGGTTTATAGGCCCCTAACGGCGCTGACCTTGTGATGAAAACTTGCAAAGCTACAGACCTCGCAATTCACCAAGTCAAAGGAGGTTTCCCAAAATTGAAATTTTTTAAAGCGCCAGACATTTGGATGGTTGGCTATTTAGAATGGATGGAGGCAGGCAATCAAACAAAAAACGCTCAGGCATTTGATATAAAGGCCTTTGCGCATAGATGTGACCTTGACAATAATACAAATAGTTATTTATTGGTCTTAAATATGTATGCGTGAATTCCGAAATTTCCACATAGGCCTATGCACACTGAACAAAAAGAGAAACAAATGGCTGTCGGATGAATTCATATGTCTGTTTATCTGTCGGTTTGTCCGTCTCTATGTCTGTCTGCTTGCCTGTTCAATGCAAAATATAAACAAGTCTGAAAATATGTGGAGTGAATACACAATCATACTGAGGTATACCATCAAAGGGACATTGACACGGCATCGGTTACAGGAAGTTGTTTGTTGTGCTACATTCTTGATTTATCTGATGTGCTCTGCATTAGCGAAGACTAAGTGTTCGTACTACTGAATCGCTCTGTCTGTTATCGCTTGCTGTCGGCAATGCAGGGTTGATGACAGAAATTTTGAGCAGGCAATTGGTAGTAATGGAAAACTTGATTTTTATTCTAAATTCACAAGACTTTCGAGCCATTTCCAGGATTTGGGAAAGTGGAAACGGTTGCTTCAACGATAAAATACACAGGGCAATATATAGTTCTGCTGTGAGAGGTGATGTTTGTGAACAAGAATGTTCATTTGTCAGTCACAGATATCTTGATGATGACGGTGGTGAGGGTGATGATGATGATCGGTATAAGTTAAGTTAAATGAATTCGTTTTACTATTCAGCAGTAGATAACAGTAATATTAATACTATCTGTCTTACTTAGCGTCCGTTACGAACTTAACAATATCTTATTTGAAAAATGTAACCGCGCAGATAATAAAAATGGTTGAAAATGCAGATTTTAATCTTATTTGTTTGATTTCCGAAAGCAACCTGGCTAATGGCAGCATGTTTGGGTTGATATGTGGTGGCTGGCGGAGCCAAGTTTCGATCACCCTTGTGATAACAGTAGGGAGCCATTGTTTGGTGTTGTCTGATTATAAAATTAGCAACTTTTTAATGTATTGCAGGCTGTCTGTTCTGTTGGTAGTTAAGATTTATCGCATAACATGTACTGATTTGTAATCATACTGCATTGTTGTCAGTTTGAAGATATTAAACGAAGATTATTATTATTATTATTATTATTATTATTATTTTTTGTTTACCCGAGGTATCAATGATCCCTCGGGATTTGGAAAAAAAATATTATTATTATTATTATTATTATTATTATTATTATTATTATTATTATTATTATTATCATCAACCTTTTGAAATAGTATCAATTTCTTAGTGCATAAAATCAGAAAGACTTGTTATTTCTGTATCCAAGAAGAGTTTTATACTGTATTTATTTATAAATTACGTTTGCGGAATGTGGGCACACAATTTTCAGACTGTGTTCGTGTTATTGTTAACAAATTGTCCATTATGTTCCTTGGCAACTGCTGCCAAAATTGAATGATGCCAATAATATCTGTAAAAGAGCAAAAGGCCAAAGGGCTCATAAATTGTCAAACAAAAAAGGCGTTATGAATGTAGTTCACGACCTACAGTTATAAAATATTATTATTATCGTATGTAATCTTATTATGATCATATATAATAAAGTTTCCGTTCCTCTGTTGTTTCCTTTTTCTTTGTCAATAATGTCACACCGGAGCTTAAGTGTCAAAACATAAATTTCAAAATTGCAGTAATCTCGCACACTATTAATACACGACACCTGCCAACCGATGGACCAGACCACACAATGAGCAACACAGCTCGTCTTTAGTTAGGACACAGTGACCAAAATGGCCGACTGAGCAACTGACCAAATGACCATGTAGCTTATACTTTTCTGGCCAACTCTGGCCCAGTTACCTGCTGGTCAAGTACCTGACCAACTGCATGTGAATGACTTCGAGACTACAATGCAAATGGGCACAGATGAATACTTAACTAATTTCTTCACGCATTATTGGCTTCTGTCGATGTTTTAATCTTTAGTTAACTTATCTTAGCATTATTATTATTGATGACAACGCTAATCACTATAGGTGACTGTTGTTGCTGCTGATGCTGATGATAAGACAGATGATAATAAATTATTGCTGACTCCCATACTGATGACGAAGATTACGATAAAAATGACGAAGACTATGCTCTAAACGTTGATTATAGTAAGCGATGATGATGACGGTGACATCGATGACAATGATGATTAAAATGGTGGATAAACAAACGGCTGTGCTATACATCAATCTACAGCCATATCTGTTTGGTTTATTTCAGTACAACATCGAAGCTACGACGATTTGAAAACATTATTAGAAAATTTTAGGATGCAAGTTCAAGGTAAGAACGAAAAGACCAGATCGATCTGAGGTTCCTATTTACACTAACACCACAGCTCTTACTAAATAACAATATATCACGCGTTCTCCAGTCATCATAAATATTGTCTTAATAGATAGGCTTAAGGCGAAAAGGTTAATGAGACCTAGTGCCATTATCACTCGTCGTCATGGTAATCGACATCGTCGTCGTCGTCGCAATCATCATTATCGTCATCGTCGTCATCGCTGTGTATGCATATACCTGGCATTTATAGAGCGCATTCTAAGAATGCCTCGAAGGCGCTCCTCGCAAGTTGAGTCCATAAAAGAAGGATAATTTACAGGCGAGTGAAGCTCAACTAGAAGGAAAGTCTCCAAAGACAGACTCTCGCACACATGTAGAACAAAACCAACCTCACCATCCCATCGCCATCACCATCATCTCCATCATTATCATCGTCTCCATCAATATCATCATCATTATCATGCGTAAAAACAACACAAGAACTACAAAACGATCGCCAGAGAGTTCACACGGGAATCTCTAGTCGACTCGGCCATTGCTGGAGCCGCACCACTCAGCACTGGACAGGCTGTTTACGAGGCAGGGCAATCTTCGATTTCCTGCACATCCACCTGATATACCGGCACGCAGAGACATTGATCGCACTGCTGTCTCATCAGTCAATGATGCTATCTTAATCGCTGAAGTCAATTCTGCGACTGAAACTTGCCACATATAGGCCTACTTCTCAGTTGAGTCAAGACGCGAACGGTATCGGCGTCCATCAAATTGGAATGACAAGATTTATCTGGATCTTATTGACTCCATATCTCAACGGGACAGAGATTAAATGAGGTGAAGTTGAATTAGCGGACGCAGGCCGGTCGTTCATCATCCGGCGATCCCTGGCCCTGTTCCCAGCGCCGCCAAAGGTGCGAACGTTAAGGAGTAGCTTGATGCGTTGCCTGACGGGCGAGGAATTTTTCCGATATTGATTTGACACATCACTGGAGTGTGATTTGGCTCTCACAGTGATCTAAACACACGCGAAAGAAATCAGGTTCGTTTAACGTTAAGATATATAGTTATGGCCCTGGCAGCCATAAGATGTCGTTAAACACGGGATTCTACTACACGCAGTTGGATTTTATGGCTTTAGAAATTTGTGGTGAGAACATATATAACACCGGCATGCGGTGCAGAGCAGGTGGAAGTCGTGTTCTGCCAACATGTTCACACCTTTTATTGTTAAATTGCATTCTGATGGTCAACTCATGAATCCATCGGATGCTTCCAGCTGTGTAGTTAATATGTAGTCAACAAACTCATGATAATATATCAAACGAGGATGTTATGTGCTGGAATTCGACGGTGGATAATCCGCAGACCATGCACAGTGCACACCACCAACAACTGCAGCTGGACTTCAAATATATACAACAACGAAGTTTTGCCCTTGCGCTATTAGCATGCAACTTTGAGTGGCTGTAAAATTGTCAACATTCGACCTAAGATGACCTCGCAAGATTTACGAATAGTCCTGCGCGCGTTTCTCTGTTTACAGGCAGTGTCATTAGGAGAATGTTCCAAGTTTCACTTGTAATTTACAGAGTGTATTTGACATAAAATATTGACATCGTGCGTCTTATTGTGCTTAGACAGGTGCATTAATTAGGACAATGTTAATGCACACATTTATGAAATGGCCTATTGAATATTAGCATATTCCGAGCAGAATATCTGCCTGTTAGTTCGGATGATATACCTTCTGGAAAATCTCCTGTTGCTATCTGTTTATAACTCTCTCTTCTCTCTCTCTCTCTCTCCTCGAACTAAGTAGACTAAATGGACAATTGGCTGACCGTCCATGCTTAATAACTGTACTAAATGGACTGAAACTATGGCCACACATGTCTCAGCCTTTTACACATTGATGACTTAGTCCGAATGGTTCAAATGTGTGTGTTTGCTAGGAAATCATTTCGTATGATTTTGAAGTGTGATGGCGATATGTACTCCTGTCTCAGCCTATATGCGTGACACACTACACTGGCTTCCCATCTCGCAACGCATCAACTATAGAATAGCAGCGTTGATCTGGCGATGCCTTCTTGGCTGTGCTACGGTTTACTTACGTGAGCTCTGCTGTCCTGTCTCTCATGTGACTGGCCGCCGAGCCCTTCGCTCTTCTTCTGCGGGTGAGCTTTTGGTTCCTCGTTCTACCACCGCAACTAGGCAGCGTCGTGCTTTCTCTGTGGTCGGCCCCTCCATCTGGAATCAATTCCCATTGCAGATACGCCTGTTGCCTAAGAATAGTTCGCTTGTTTTTTAGTTACTTAAGTCCATTTTATATTGCCGTGGTTGGGCTGGGAGCGCTTCTGAGTAGGTAACTTGAGGGGGAGCTATATTAAATGTTTACAATGAATGAATGAATGTTTGTGTGATGTTCTGCTGCAGCTGTTTCGGAGGATCTGGTTCGGTTGTTAGAGGAGAGACACGATCTGAAGCAGCAGATCGACATGCGAAACATCGCCATCGAACAGCTGCTGAGGCTGCAGGACAACGAAGAGTCGACGATACAGATCCAGGTTGATGCTGGAACGGAAAAATCAGGAACAATACAAGAACGAGGACAGGTCGAAGACAGGACAATCACCGGAAGTGATGAACAGGACATCGAACGACGAACATCTGAGGCAAAGGAATGCTTCTTCACTACGCTCAGGACCATTAGAACTATTGAATGAAATCAAAGTATTAGACAATACACAAGCTGCATCATTCTTTTTCACAGCTGCAGCAGCCGCAGCATCCGACATGACAGACTGAGGAACATTGCGCTGTGTCATTCGTGCTTAAGCGAAGGGCATTAAGGTCAAACGAAGACCAGGCTGCAAACAATCAACGAATGTCAAAATAATATCTTCCTGTTTGTGATAAACACAGATTCGCTATGAGCGTTGAAACGACGAAAGAAGGCAACGTATCTTGTTGTTTTACCGAGTTATTAAACTCTGTAGCCGAGAATACTGCTGTTTCTGCAATACAAACATCAATTATTACAAAATAATCACCTATACTGCCACTCTATGGAAGAGGTGGGTCATAGTTTTATGAGCAGGTAGATGGGCTGACCTGAGTGACCCGAGAAGTCAACCAATATGACTCCAGTTGTCTCTAACATATCTCGAGGTTTACTTGAAGTCGAAAACTTGGTATAAAACGAAACTGAGTTCACAATTCGTGACTGCAAATTCTACCAATCTTTATCAACATGAAACTGAAAAGTAACGTGTTTCACAAAAATTCACACAGTAAATAACAGTAGGCCTAAGCCTGGCTTGTATACTTGCCTAGTAAGCCTATTATTTGGAATGGGCTTCCTCCTGAGCTCGAGACATGTCAACAGCTTTATTCTCTGCTCTAAATACTCTTTTTCTTTCGCCCTGGGTTGGGCTGGGGGCTCCTCTGAATAGTTTCGTTGAAGGGGCGCTATATAAATGCTTAGTTGATTGATTGATTCATTGATTATTCTTTAGCAACAGTGGCATATAGATTTTAATCAGAGGTTCAGTATTTGAATTGGACTTGGGACAGCGAACGCCGATGCGCGAAGTCCTATAGCTATTAGAAGAGGGGACTTGAAACTCGTAAGCTCCAGCTGCAGGGTTGGGGCGAAGCCACATAAACCAAAGCATTTTACCGAAATAAAACAGCCTAGAAATCTCGTAGACCGTGCGTGAAATCAGTCTTGGACGCCATGCAGGACCAACAGAGAGTTACGCAGCTTACTTATCAGTATATAGTTAGTATTAGAGCCTATACCTAATGCATCGTGTTACTGCATTCTGCGCTCGACTTCACATGGCTTTTGGGGGAAAATTAGAATAATTGTCCTCTGTGTGTACAGACAATTCGATGCGTTTTGCAGTGCTCTTCTGGTTTTAAGGATTGCCTCAACAGGGACTCTCGATGCTGGTAATGGAACACATGTGTTTACATTTCTCTATTTAAATTCCTCAGAAGCGTGGTCTTCGATACTAAAATGACTCTTTGGGGTGAAAAGTCCACATCAGTACAGAGGCAGGACACCTGTTAATCTCCCAACTTGTGATGACACATATATAACCAAACATTTAGGCACCGAGAGGCATGCTTGTATTCTCTTCATTTTGCGTTGTCATCTTTGCTTTGTCTTCTTTCATATAATTATAATTAAGGTCCGTCAGGCCTTCACATATAGGTTTGTGAAAGCAATGTGGTTTCCTCGCTTGGGTTTCCTATTTGACACAAGGACGGTCCAGCTATTTTGTCTCCCTACTCGTTGTGCGTGACAGTCTCCTGCTTATACCGGTCGTCCAATCCTTCAGCATGAGAGCCACTTCGTTAGCCAAATACTTTCGTCTGTCTCATGGTCATATCAAATCAATGTATGGACCTTATTGTCGTTTCTGATCAAACGGAAGGAAGCAAATCGCCGACATCAGCATCTCTGAAAGTTCATCAGTACGTTGTACGTTGAAAGAGTTTCCTCGACGATTTGTCAGCCTTCTGCTTGTAATCATAGGCATTATTATTGTAGATTCGAAATTTCTTAAGCGCTAGTTGAAAGCGAAGTATGGAGCACCAGCTTATTTGTCAGCAATTCTGGACAAGCCTATTTGATATGACGTCAGAAGAATTTTCTTGAAGTACTGTGAGGCAATCAGGGGCGTCTACACCATAGAAATCTTGGAGCAAATGCTCCATCCAAAAAATAGGGAAGGGGAAGATCTGTCAGTGTGTGTGCCACCATTTTAGGGGGAGGAATGGGAAGGGGAAGAAGAGGGGGAAAGGGGAAGTTGCTCCAATGACTTACGGGGATTGACGCCACTGGAGGCAATGTAATATATATATATATATATATATATATATATATATATATATATATATATATATATATATATATATATATATATATATATATATATATATATATTGCATTTATTGAAGAAAACTGGATGGCACACCGCACCCAGGAACATTAACATGGGAATCATAGCGAAATAATAACATGGATAGCTAAAGCAGAAAAATAATGTAATGTTAGTTAAATGATGCAATATTAGTTAGGCCTATATAATATTATTTAACATCCTAACATTAGTCAAAATCTGGTCGCAGGGTGATCCGATATAGGAAAGGAGGCAGAGGGAGGATTTTTTACCGTGGGTTGTGATAAGGTTGAAAGCAAGAGGAAGGCGGCAAATGGATGGATCAAAGTAAGATCAAGTTTTCGAGTAGTTGGAACTCAGGCTTATTTTTAGTTATGGACAGAGTCGTTTGATGTGACGGATAACGGGTGAACGACAGAATGGACAGAAGTTGTTACCCAGTCATCACATAAACGTTGGGACAATGGTAGACAACATTGCCCCAAAGATTATGTGTTGGTTGGGTGGTGAACAGCCTGCAGTGATTGCATCTCCGTGGCAATTATTCTCGGCATATTTGCCAAGTAGTAACTAGTTAGTCGCTTGAGGCGCCGCTAACAGCGCAGATAACCACAAAAGCCTCAATCCTTTTCATAATGTTGCTTTTCATGGTCGGAAAAAGCAAAAGCAGTCCACAGGGAATTAGTACGCAGTCTTTCAACATGACCGGTTTGATTCCAGATATTAACCTAAACTTATTAAATTGTGAATGAATTATTGTTACTGATCGTGGGTATGGTGCATTATGCCTAAGTTAGGGTTGGCCAGAGTGTTGTAAATCAAGGCAGAGACAATTGGGATTTCAATATTGTAATCAGTTTAGTCATAAAACAACGTATAAAACCAATGCAAAGAACTAGAAGACAATGATAGGTGTACATATAGTTAAGTCTGGACTGAAGGACCCGTCCTTTGGTTGTTTCCAGCCCTAAGATTTATAACGCTATTGTTGATTCCTCCATATCCATTCTTCCATATTCTATAAATGGATGGCTTGAGGACAAAATCTTCTTTACAGATCAGTTCAACCGTTACAGAGAGCCTATTGGCCATGCATGGTTTTCACACACATTATGTTATCGGCATTTGAGCCGCTCACAATAGGCCCACTGACTGCAACGAGTAGTAGAAGATTTCACTTTTGTATACTGGCTCGTGAGAAACCATAGCAGCACGTGGAACCTATAGCTGTTGTGTTAAGCTTACCGACGTTACCGTACTTCAAGTTGAGAACAAGGAAGGAAAAAAGACGAAAATTCCTTTAGTTAATAGTCTCTGTGCACATGGGCGCCCGCAGGATTTTTTGCAGGGGAGGTCAGTCACGGCCGGGAGCACTGGCGGCGATCTTGTTTGACAGGTGGGGGGGGACTTTTGAACTGATCTGGTCAAAAAAGAGTTATGAACTGATCTGTTCAAAAAGAGGTCAAAATGGCGTTTCTTCCAAATTTAGGGATCGGATGTATGGTGTGTCCTCCCCACTGTTAAAGGTGAGGGTCCTATCCCCCTCGACCCCCTCGTGATCGCCGCCCATGGCCGGGAGATAAGTTTAAATTACTTTAATGGCGGTCCACTAGATATTATCGATCTTATTAATTTAAAATTTAGTTACAATCCTCAGTATTCTCGAATAGGGCCTACAATGATGAGATCTCGAAATGAACTGAACTAGTCTCTCCAGTGGCGGCGCCAGACACTTTTTGTAACCAGGGCATAGCCAGGGCAGTCATACAAGTAACCAGTGCAGAGGGCGAATTATGGAGAGCGCGGTAGCGCGAGCTTAAATGTTGACCATGTAAGATCGCGTTATCGCGCTTGCCATAAATCGCCCCCAACACTATTATATTTGTCTATAGTCAGGAGATCAGATAGTCCAAACCACCCGGGAGCTAAACGCTTTTTGACATTTGTAAAGCAAATTTTAACAATTCGGTTAATTAAGTGAATTTATATCTCAGGATATAACAAATATGCCCGAACAAATTCTGGACAGGGCAAAAATTCTGACAGGGCAACGACCAGGGCGAAGGCTTTTTTTTACCAGGGCATTTGCCCTGGCGCGCCCTGCTGTAGCGCCGCCTCTGAGTCTCTCTTTCTCCTCCCAATCTGAAAGCCCATAAATAGATATTATATATATATATATATATTTATTTACAGCTGTCTTAATAATTAGTTGTCCTGTGTCTTATCTCTATATCCAAGTCCAACCACTCTCTCTTCAGTCTTGTAGGATAATATATTGCGCGAATGCGCGTGTCATCATCCTCCGCCTTTGAACCATGCAAAGAGAAACCAAAGCTATCTTTCAACAGCCAACACCTGTTTAATGTTTCAGACCGAGAGAGTATACGGTTTCCAGTATCCATGATTCTCTGGGCAGTCGCCTTAGATTGCTGACCCTAAGGTCAGGGCTGGCATTGGCCGGCTCTAGGTATACGTTCTATTAGGCCTACTGTGTTATTTCTATTAATTCTATAGTGCATCAACTCTGGGGTTTCTCGTCAACAACCAGCACTTGCTGTTGCTTTAAAACTCAGAGAGTAAGGTTTTAAGTATCCATGCTTCTCTTGGCAGTCTCATCATGATTTCCAGGGGGGGTCACGCGACCCCCCTTGACCTATGCTGCGGGCGCCCATGTCTGTACAGGTAGGTATAGACAAACATTTGCACCAAACTATTTGCCCGACTCAAACATTTACTGAAACTCTCTGCACGCACGATTTAGAAAAAATTTGAATGGATCATAGAAACGTAAACGGACAGCACAACCTGCCTGATGAAATCAAGCAGCATTCAAATTCAGTGCATATGTGATTTTACAGTTTTATACTAAATAAATGCAAACCACTTAATGAAATTTATCACCTATGCGCTAAAAGAATGTATGTAAATATGTATGTATACTAAATGTATCTGGCTATTGAAAAACGCCTTTTAAGAATTTCACAAATGCGCTTAACATGCAGAGAGGTGTGACGATCTTAAGGTGGCTTGAAAATAGTGGTACACTGTTCCAGAAGTATGGTCAAGAGCACGAAAACGCACGATGTGCAAGTATTGTCGTACGGCAGCTCAGGACCATTGCAACAAGCGCATTGACCAATAATGACTAGGCCTAATAATGAGAGGCAAAGTTAGATATGGCAGTGGTCAGGTTTTCTTCTTAAAGTTCAGGCAACAATGATCAATCAGCTGGATAACCTTCCCTTGTAGGTCTCATGGTTCTGGAACATTCCTAAGAGTTCTATGATACTCCAGGATTCGATATCAAACTGTGCTAATATAAAACAGAAGCGTTAGGTTACGCAAAGGAGTGACTAAATATTTGTTTGCGATTGACTCAAAAGTTAGTATAAAAGTGCACTCCTGTGGTGTTCATAAAAGTATTCGTGTACATAGCAAGCTTAATTGTTTACACGCGTCCATAAAAACTCCTCTAGACGTTCTATAGAACTCCTATATAGAAGTTCCCCTAGTAAGTAGGCCTAACACGAAAAAAATACGCTATGGAGTTACTCAACTAATGAAAGGGCAGTTAAAGTTAAAGAAAGTATTCCGGGAGTATACCTAGTTCTATATGGGCACATATGATACATGTACACAGACCTATTGCTTAAGTAGGCTCCTATAATGCCTATATGCTAATCATATATGACAAAAGTTCAGCTATATGGGTATATATGGATATATACGCGTTAAACAGGGACGCATTCAACTAAAGCATGGCTGCTACTTTTGGTTGAATGTTTCCCATTCTCATCGGCAAATATTCAAGAGATGATCTATACTGATGACAACTGTCTGCCTATAATAGGGCCTATGTGTCACCATTCTTTGTATTTATTAAATACAAAGAATCAGTATAGATCATCTCTTTAGTATACTTCCTCTGTTGCCATGAAGAATTGAAGATATATCACGCCGATGGTCTGAGTAGGTAAGTTACTATCAAAGTAAGCTGCCATAGTATATTACTGTATACAGTGTTGGGTAAACTCAGACAAGAAATTAGTTAAATCAAAACTCAACTCATGCACCTCAAAATGAGTTTAAACTCAAACTCAACTCATCCTAAGTGAAATGAGTTAACTCAAACTCAGTTGTTAAATGAGTTAAATCATAAACTCACACGTTTCATACTAGCACGTTCTAATCGAGCAACAATTTTTCCATCACGCCTACTTGTAACAGAAAATTTTTTTCCATCAAGAATACACGGTACTTCAGCCATGTTGTTCTTAACTGTTCACAGTATACAAAATATGCAGTGCTTAAACACTGTCCGCTTGCAGTGTTTACGACCCTCCCTGCCGTCACCACTCACCAGTATGGAAAGCCGACGATATAAAAAAGGCTTGTTTCAACATAATATGTGCCGAGTGCCGAAGAGTGAGTTGAGTTTAATATAATTGACAGTTACAACTCAAACTCACAGAAAATATGAGTTAACTCAAACTCATAACTCACACTCTTTAAGGTGAGTTAACTCAAACTCATAAATCACAGCAAGTGAGTTAACTCGTGAGTTTAAACTCATCTGAGTTAACTCATACCCAACACTGACTGTACATTATAGAATTGGCCATTTACTTCTTTAGACCTTAAGCATCTGGACAGACAGTGGTCTCAACGGCTGACGGCCAATCATTTCAGCAGTGCTTCATCATTATTATTCTTGTAAATTTATTAAAATAATGTAGTAAATTGATTTCTCTTCCATTTCTAGTGTGGAACGTAGAAGAGGCAATCGTCTCGGCTATACTCGACCGTTGAACCAGAATGCAAGGTCATGGACACAGGGCGAACACCCGTACATCGCAGGACTTTTTGTTTACTTCCCATCTCACGCCGGTACCAAATAATAGTGCTTGGTAGCAAAGGACCGCGTGTAAGACCATTCTTTTAACTGTAAACATCGCAGCATTAACTGCCAGTAGGCCTACATGTAGTTCTGATTATTTGCACTTCGTCTATGACTCACTGAGACGCAATTTATAACCGCAATGGGCCTATAGTACATACACATGTATGTCGCTAGGCCGATATAAGCACGAGACCAATTTATGCCACCAGCTGAATGTATAGCTCACTCGTGAAAGAACACTCAGCCAAGGCCACATATTGTAATCATTTTTCTCACCATTTAACCTGCATTTTAGGAGTTGACGCATATACTGTGGTTAAAAGGAACCTGAAATGCCTGGATTCTGGATGTTCTGTGGCTGTATATTGTGACTCGATTTCCTTCCTCAACTTCGTGCTTAACCGCAGCCTATAGGTTTCACGTTTGACAATGGATCTGATAAACACAGTAGCACGTTATCTTCTGTTATTAATATTCGGTAAGTCGAAAACATATTTCTAGTACTGATTGCCCGTCTTCCTCGATTCTCTCATATCACCACCTTTATGACTGAAAAACTCAATTGGCTCCCGCTTTCTGCCCGCATCCAATTAGAAGTTTTCATTCTTATGCTCAACTTGGTCCAGCTCCGAAATATTTATGTGATTTAATTCTTCGCCCTCACTCTGCTCCTTACCATCCTCTTCATTCTTCTGACCGTCTGGACCGTCTGGTTTCCCATATCAAAACTTCATTGGCTCAATCCAGGTCTTTTGCTTCAATTGGCCCTGCTCTATGGAATGAGCTTCCTCCGTCTGTTCGTTCCTTTATTCCCTCTGGTAGCGTCTCTTCCTCCTTTGCCTTTCTTAAAACTTGTTTCTTCTCACGGGGTCTCTCACAATGGGAGCGCTTCTGAAAGACTGTCCCGCTAGAAGCGCTTTATAAATGTCCGAATACAATACAATATTACTAGACCCACAAATATAATTATTACTATAATAACTCCGTAGTCAAATTTCTTCTAAGCCTTAATCATTTATTGGTCATTGCTACACTGTGTGCTAAAACTGCAGTTTCAATGACAGAATTAGCTGTAGCTTATGTTGACCACTGCAAAGATAATAGCTAGGTGGTATGACGAAGATTAAGCCTCTTACCCAGTGTAGGCTAGGCTACTATCTCTGGCTGGACGAATATTGGTAGCGTTGGAAATAGGGCGTAGATTATCTCGGGGTGGCAAGGCACATATAGAGAGGACCTGCATACGAGCATAATTCGTAAACAGACGAACCTAGGATCGGCTGACTATATGTATAAGTGGCCTCGGATGCTCAAAAGGGTTCAATAACGTTTGAGCAAAATTGACAACTATGAGAATAATTAAGGGTAGCCTACATAATTGTTCATCGTTCCACGACTATGCAAAGTCGAGCTTTTTCAGTGGTGGGCCCGGTAGTCTGGAATAGACTTCCCTTAGAGCTCCGCATGTGCCCTGGGGTCACCCCTGGCATATTTCTTGCAAAACTTAAAACTGTCTTATATGAACGTGCTGGTGTCGGGAGCGCCTCTGAG
>OY744606.1:53821202-53888702 GCA_963556255.1 Allolobophora icterica | reverse complement strand
AATAGCCGCACTAATGAATGAGTTGCTTCCTCTGCCTTAGATATTTATTTAGGTGCTGAAGCTAAAGACTGCGGGGCTGACGATTTAGGATTACGGTCTTTGAAGCGAAGTTGAACGATTCTTTTGAGTGATGTTATGCTAAATTTTGCAGATGTTATTCAACAGACTTGTGTTCTCCACTCGCCGGATACAATGGTCGCTTCATATGTTCAACGTCAACATTTTCAACTACTTCCGCTTCAATTCCCTTACCTGCAACAACCTATTCGTTGAGTTTTACAACAGCAGGAAATATTTCAAGGTCTACAAACTTCATCCATTTAAATACCAATGGAACAGATGTAACATACGGTTTACCAGGAGCAGAAAATTCAAGTGATACACATGAAACTATGCGATCAAGCGCTCAAAAAACAACGGTCGTAGGTCAAAATACCCAGCTAAAGAAGGAATCTCAACTGGGTACAGGTTATAAATCTGCAGTCATTTCTATGACATAATATGTCATATTTAACAGCAATCCTGACTGTAGTTTTAGTGGTAGCCTACTAATAATAATCAGTGTTATTTTAGTTCCAACATTAATTTCTATTCCAGTTCTTATTCTATTCCACTGCTATAATTTTAGTTCTAGTTCTAGTTCCTCTTAAGAAATAATTTTTATTCTTATTCTAGTTCTAGTTCCTCTTAAGAAATAATTGTTATTCTTATTCTAGTTCCACTTCCTCTTTACAAATAATTTTAGTTCCAGTTCTAGTTCCAAAAAAATATA
Source organism: Allolobophora icterica (assembly GCA_963556255.1). Taxonomy (NCBI): domain Eukaryota; kingdom Metazoa; phylum Annelida; class Clitellata; order Crassiclitellata; family Lumbricidae; genus Allolobophora; species Allolobophora icterica. The sequence continues at coordinate 53,887,930 of OY744606.1, read as the reverse complement.
TTTGTAGTTCCACTTCCAAATCCACTTACAGTTATCACAGTTCTAACATGAACGGTTAATGTCTGTTGGACAATGTGAATGCGACTGTTAATAAAACAGTTTATAGGCAGAGACACTAAAAAGTAACCAGTCAATTATTTTACTGTTGAGTTTCAAAAACACCCGCATCTCAAGGGATTTGCTCAATCGATTTCTGCGACCTCTAAACATCCATCCTCCAAGGCTGCAACAGAAAAGATTCGACGAACGCCTCTGATGCGGGAGCTGAAACTAAATCTTCAGCTATAACAGCTGAATGTCGGTAAACTGAATGTCTACTCTGCCAGAAGTCAAAGAGACTAGGAACAGCGACATGTTCTTCAATTTCCTGAATGTATTTAGAAAGTTCTTCTGCAATGCTGTCAGGAGCATGTTTGATGGGGAGTCTGAGTACCTCACTGTTGTTGTCAGAAGTTTGAATCAAAGAGCGTATATTATTTATAGAATATAGAATATGCGGAGAAGCTTCATCATAGCGCCGCACCGTGACGTCAATCAAGAGCCGTCGTCATTCCGTATAGTTATTAGTTAACGTTAAAATTATCGGTTGGGCAGCTTAAAAATTAATTTTTATTCTATTCCGTTCTCGTCTTGAAAATTAATTTTTATTCTATTCCGTTCTCGTTCTTGAAAAATATTGAAATTTCTATTCCTATTCTATTCTCGTTCCACAATTATTTTTCGTTCCAGTTTTCGTTCCATGGAACTAATATTAAATAATTATTATTCCTATTCTATTCCTTGGAACGAAAATAACACTGGGTACTATATATTGAAACACCAATCGAATAAATTCGATATAAAGCTGGATTTGATCAAAATTATTATGATACTGAGAATGTGATACTCTCAGGAGGATTATGATTTACTCTAGGTCAGACTTGGCTCAATCATGCTTGACAAGTCTAGTGGTTAGCGTACTGATCTATCAAATTGACAGGTCGAGGGTTCAAATCCCTGCCAGGGCAGAATATTTTTAGAGATTTCTGTTCCATTTACGCCCCAAGCTAACTCGGATCTAATGAGTACACTGACGGGACAATGTCGGTGGGAGGATCAGACAGCGAGGAAGAGGACTGGCATCCACTCTCATATGCCGAGGCTAAGAAAATTAAGTCGCTATTACTGCGCACCATAGCTGCCTCAGGGACTGCTCTTCTTCTCTAGGTCACACATTTATCAATCATATCATCAAAAAACTTTATAAAATGACAGCTACTGTTATATTTAGTCAATTAAATTACAATTACATTGGAGTCAATTACGTTTTAAGTTCACAATTAAGTACGGCGTTACTGTTCGTCATCAGCCTGTCTCTATCGACCGGTACACCGCTTCCTGTGCTTTTCAAAGACTTGTCGCTAAACCACTTCTCTAAAAACCATCACCAGACAAAGAACTCCTCTCCACGTATAGCGTCCAATTTCAAATCTCCCTTTCCTATGGAAATTGTCCGAACGAGTTGTCCTCTCTCGTCTCAACGGATATCTTACCACAAACAATCTCCTAAACCCATATCAACCTGCATACACCAAACATCACTCGTGCACGGAAACAGTCCTTACCTCGCTATACAGCTAACTTGTGGTGGCGATTGGTCGTCAGCAAGTCTCTTGTGTGTGTCTTTTAGACATCTCTGCCGCTTTCGATACAATAGACCATGCTATCCTTGATAAAAAGCCTTTTCCCTATGTATTTTGAATCTTTGGTACTGCTCTATCGTGGATCAAGTCGTACCTTTCCTCACGTTCATTCACTGTTAATGCCACTAGTTACTCCTCTAACCCGCACACCCTCAACTTTCTCAAGGTTCTGTTCTCGGTCCTCTCGTGTTCATCCTTTACACCTCCTCACTCAGCAAACTCATTTCCTCATCCTCTGTCGATCATCACCTTTATGCTGGCGATACATAACTGTTCATACCTTTCTCCGCTAACTCTCTTCAGGATGCACTAAATCATCTACGTAACACCAGCACCCAGACATCAGCCTGGATGACCGCCAACCTACTATGCCCAAACCCTTCAAAAACAGAATTCCTCATTATTGGCCTCCACGAGCAACTAAGCAAACTAACCTATCCTTCCGAAAGGTTAGTTTGGTTAGAAGGTTGATAGAAAGATTATTCTTTCTTCCACAGATCTCATTTCTCCCGTACCTTACTCTTCTCCCGTCCGCAATCTTGGAGTTATCTTCAATAAATAAAAAAACCTTACCTTTGCCGACCACATCACCAAGCTATATCGCACCTGCCATAAGCAAATTCGTTACCTTTGTTAAGTTCTATCACGCTTGCTTAAGCAAATATAATTATAGCCGCTAAAACTAAAACATAACAACTAGCAGAAACAAATAGTTGTCAGTGAGTACAGCGACTAGTATATGTGAAGCTATGCTTTGCTATGATGACAACTGTGTTTGCGCTAAATGAACAGTTTTAATCCTAAGTAGATGTACAGACGACATAATTATGCAAATGTTTAGATACATTATTGACATTGTCTTTCTAATTGGTCGTACAGGTTTAATCATAGGAACAGTTGTTGCTGCGGTGGTACTGCTATTTCTTCTAACAACCCTACTGATATTCATTTGTAGACGCAGGTTAGTTTAGAAGTAATTAAAACTATTACATTATTATGCATATACTATAATATGATTAGAGAGTAAAATGCATTATTTGGCATGCCACGACGGGTACGGATCTAGCCTAACAAAGAAGTAGTCTAGGTGCTTGAATAGCATACATTTTCAGGTTCAACTTAGTGGCTAAGAGTGTTACGTGCAGTTATGTTATGTAATCTGTTGTGTTCTGTTATGTACTACAGATCTGTCACTTTATACTGTAGGTCTGTTGTGACACTTCCTTTGCATGTCTGGTCATAATTACAGTATATCAAAATCGAGTGAAACTTGTCTTTGTTCATGGACAATTAATTAAAAAAATATGTTGGCTTTCATATTTGAATTTTGAACGGATAAACTTCATTATTTATGGCTTCATTACAGCTAATGTTACAGAAGATAAAGTGATGTTTTAGATACATTACTACATTACTATACATTAGGCAGATACCAGACATAGTAATTTCGTTCGGTCTAATTATTGGTGAATATTTGAAATTTACTACAGAAAACGTCTGAAAAATATTCGAGAAGAACCTGAAATGCCTCTAACTCATCGAACTTTCAATCAAGACACTGTGGCGCTTTACAGTTCCAACAATGTTATCAGCAGCAACACGACACCAAGCCATTCACCAGAATCCATGGTCAATGCAGTTCAGACGACGTCACTCACAACTGAACAGCAATATGCAAGGATCCATAAAAGTGACGCTGGCAATATATCGCGTCAGCGATCGATATACGAGCTGGCTGGAGAGGTTGTTAATTACGAAAACGTTAGAGGCTCCTCAAAAGCAACTAATCAGAACTGTAATGCCAACGAAACTTTGACAGACATTACTCTCCAGAATACTTCTCTAAATCATACGCTTACTATAGAAGGCAACAGTAATGGAGATGCGGTTTATGGCATTGTACAAAAGGCTCAGAATAGAAGCCATATAAAGAGCAACGAAGATGCAGATAATGCAGAGACGGAAGAAACCCAACCCAGAGTTATCTCCATGTTTCCACCAGTGGCAAAAAATACTGGAAGAAGGGACTGTACTAACTTTGCTGGGGATGTCACTAAGAAAGCAGAAGTTGCAGGAAATATGTTAGAAAATAACGGAAATTCACTTTCAGATATAGTAGAAGATGATTGGGAGCAGAGTAACGAAGTCGTTCTGGTGGATAACACATTGTATTCCGGATAATAAGCAATTAACGCGATAACTCATTAAGGCCAAACTGCTGAAAAACGCATTAAGCTTATCTAAAGACGCGATTTAAAAATTTTTTAAGATAGCCTTGTTTCAGAGCCTAGTAGAGGTTATCAAAAGGCGCTATGCAAATATTCAGATATGAATGCAGACGTATATAGCCTATGTTAGGTATGGGGAGACTGGGGATGAATGTAACAAATTTTGAATTTCACAAGTTTTGGAGAATTTACAACAAGAAAAACTGTAATCTTTTTGCATCAAACTATGGCCTAACATGTTGGCTATATAATGGAAAAGTATTAAATGCTTCGTACAACAAATATAGCCAAGACTATCAATATAGTGAGCGTCGTCGGGTGTTACAACTTACCCCAGTGTCGGGGTAACTTGTAACATGAGCAGGGGCATGTTGTAACGATATTGGGGTCTCAAGGCTGGAGTTTATGGGAGGCATGCGGTGGAAAGGATAGCATAACGATACCATTTTCTGTAGCATAGTCACTATATCGATAGAGATATGTCACGAGTGATTGTCCAAAAGCAATAGCACAGGTCTTTCGTTTGAGGCTCTACAATATTTCACAAGGTGAATCATAAACTGACAAAACTCTTTCTCCTTCATCTAACCAGACTTACTCGCTGCACCAGCACACCAGACTGGTCCATCTCTAATGAAATGGTCATAAAAATTGGCTCTAAGAAAGATGAATAGAGGATGTGTTGCGTTTCCAATATCATTCACTGCAAGTGCAACAGTAACTATAGTCCTATAGCGTACCTCGTTTGCCTGAAGTTATCGCACCAATTTGCTTCAACCCCTTTTCTGCTACAACATTTGAAGGCTTCAGTACCGTGGTAACTCCTGTTTCATCCATATTACAAATGTTATTGCTATCGAATTTAAAACGATCTATAACTTCTGTTAATTTGTTGTAAAATGATTCAACAACAGTTTTGTTGCAACCAATCGCTCTGGAGATGCTTGTGGCTTCTGGAGTGAGGACAGAAATTGTAGGATTTCTTTCCAGAAAGCCAGAGAACCAATTGGCACCAGCCATTTCACACTTACGCCAGTTTTCTGGAAATCTCTTATTGTATGTCACAGCACACTGAAATGCTAGTTTTCTCACTTCTCTGGGTAAAAGAACAAAGTAAATGGATGACGCATTTGTTATATAGGGCCTACTCTGTCTACTTTCTTCGACATCTGAAAAGATACGTCTATTTCTTCCATATTCAACGCTCAGTGCAATAGTGACATTGCCGCCATTATGTGACTCCTTTTTTTATAAATCAGTTCAGCGTGACATGACAGATTAGAAATTCCTTTGCAACAGAGCGACATGACTCATTTCCATTAGTAACTCTATTTGTCCTTCATGCACTGTTTCCAGAGGTGTCATACCTTTTTCTACGTTTACGCTTGTAATTCCTCGTTTTTAAGAGAAGACTCTTCCGTGTTATATTAAATAAAATTACTCATTCATAAACCTACAATCATACTAATACTATTACCAGTTTAACATACATTGGGCTTTGCTGTGGCATACATAGGGGCAGGTTGTAACATGTTACAACTAACCCCAGTTGATTTGTTACATCCAACCCCGCTACTACCTGGCTCTAGTTTTTATTTTATATCTTTGGGAAGCATTTACTTACGGTAATACCGCTCACACAGACGCTGCTTGAATCATAACTCTTGTTATCACGGCACTCAGTAAAATTGTAAAGCGTGAATACAGTGAGCCACGAGAAAAATAAGAAAAAAGGCAGAAACTCACTTTCATGCCAAAAAATTTTGTTTTATCTATATAAAATTTATTTCTTTCAATCCTGCTCAGAAATCTTGTTGGCGTTGATTTTTCGAGTTGATCTACATTTGGATCAATATAAGCTGGTTCCCTGCTCTTCAGTAACGGCGCTGCGATGCTTGTTACATTCAACCCGTGTTACTTACTACAGGCATGTGACCGAAATTATTATAATTTCAGGAAATGCAAATTGTGTATTTGCATCTTAGAACTGCTTGGTTGACAATGAGCGTACAGTAATTATAAAATCATTGCTAATTGATACATGTCTATAAATTCGAATGTGCAGATCTATCATTTGTTTTCACAACAATAGTTTGCTAGACCAAAACATTGAAGACTAAACTGTCACCTTAATGGCAAAACAGTATGGATGTTGCTTAAACCTTTCCTAAGTGAATTAAGATTACATGTTCTAAATTGCTCGGAAATGTTTCTGTATATATGCATTTCTTAAAATTGTTCCGAACCTTACAGGAATCTAAAAACTCTTATACGTATGCATGTAAGTAGTTATAGTATGAATGCATGCATACATATATGCATAAATGTAGGTATATATGTATGCATGCATGTATGTATGTATATATGTATATGTACCAATGTAAGGGTCTTCAGTATAAAATTCTATGGGCTTATAAGCTCAGGCCCGGCTCAAGACATTTGGCGGCCCTGGGCAAATCGGCAAATCGGCGGCCCTAAGCACAAAAAAAGTTGGCGACCTTTTTTTTAGTCATTCACCTCTTTTAGCGCAAAAAAAGTTGATGACCTTTTTTTAGTCATTGACCTCTTTTTACAAATAATAATAGTAACAATTTTTTCGAAAATTGGAAAATTGGCGGCCCCTAAAAATCGGCGGCTCTGGGCGGCTGCCCACTTGCCCATATGGACGAACCGGGCCTGCCTAAGCTTTGGAATAACCTGCCCCTTGACACACGTCAATCGGCTAACCCCTACTTATTTAAGACTCTAGGCACCTATTGAACATCGACTGAGTTCCTTCGTCAGAGGGCTGGTTCATCCTAGTTCTCACGTATCTGCTTGCACACGATCGCACGTGGGTACACATTGATTTCCTTTAATTAGGTAAGTTAGTTAAGTTAGTTAAGGTACGCATACTATCTGTTTATATGTTGCCTCTATGTATGTAAAATTTGATGCCCATTGGCTCAACTGCATAAGAACAGGGAAAGAGGCTATTTTCTTTCACCCTTGTCAGTCATATTCTCAATGGCGGCCCTAGTTAGCGGGACGAATAGCCCTTAGGGGCCATCTTTTGTCACCAGTGACAAAACTGCTTACTACTGTTATACATTTACTCTACTCTGTCATAATTGTCATTTGGTTACAATAAAGATCTTTGATTGATTGATTTACTGATATATGTATGTATGTATGTATGTATGTATGTATGTATGTATGTATGTATGTATGTATGTATGTATGTATGTATGTATGTATGTATGTATGTATGTATGTATGTATGTATGTATGTATGTATGTTTGTATATATGTATGTATTTATTCATGTATCCATTAATGTATATACACGCGCCTGTGAATAAGCTGATTCCCGCGACTTCACTTTTTGGGCGCTGTAGAAATCCGGAGATTACGATTACGATACGATTACGATTATCTATACATATAATATCCATATTGTGTCCGTCTGTCGGGGGACGCTACGTCACAAACGGGTTCTGTTCTATTGTGAAACATAAACCGTTTGTCTTGACGACGGCGATTACCAACGATACACATAGGCCTATAATATGACGTCATAATATGACGGCAAATACACTAGTTTGTATACATGTATGTATGTATGAATGAATGCACGAATGCAAGTATGTATGTTTGTTAGTATGTATGTGTGTATGCATATAATTAATCAACAATTAGGTATGTGAGCATGTATCCAGCACATAATATATCGTCTCTTAATACCTCACACGTGTTGTTGCACTAGCCTAAGTGGTGGTAAAGTTAAAATTAAGAACTAAAACTTCGTCTGTTAGAAATAAATGCTTAGATAGCTAGAAAAGTAAGCGCCATAGCAGGCTCTGGCACACACGTACATCCAACCAATAGCTGACATCGGGTGCAGAGTTGCTGGTCCATATGCTACATTGAAAACGAAGAATTACTACAACCAAGTGACTGGCACTCCCTTACATGTAGTGGCATACAAAGCATAAGTTCTAGTGTTCATTGTTAATTATAATATCAACAAAACAAATACCCACCATATCAACCCCTATTGTCTAACGTTATGTTCCTAAACAGTAAGTAGGCCTATAATAAGCACACCGGCTACAGACCAGCCCTAACATTTTTTAATGATCACTTCCTCCAGTAGAATCGTATCCATAAGCAAGTATAGTCACAGCCCGACAGACGATATGCTGCAGCCCAAATAAGATTACAGTAGGTAAGGTAAGGATAGAGTATTGAATAGCACAAACTTAGAATTGAGTGTCTTTTTCGATAGGAGGCGCCGAACTCGGGATATTATGCCTATGTTTTTGCCAACTTGCGAGGGATATCAGATAAGCTTATATGTGCTGTTTACATGAGAGCTGTTCGTCTAAGTGGACCCCCAAGAATTTAGCAGATGCCACTCTGTTTATGTTCTGACCGTCAATATTGATGTTAATCAGACAATCGTGGTTAGCCACCATCGCAATAACAAATAACGCAATAACGAAATTGCAATAACAAATCATACTCCACTGGAAAATCCAGGTCTAAATCCAGTAGGTCAGATAAATCAGGAGCTAGGCTACGGTGGGTATACGAATTGATTGGTAAGAATATGTAGAAGGTACTGCTTTATTAAGTCCGAATGGTCGCGCTCTGTTATCACAGTTTGTCATACTTGTTAGCCTACGCGATTGTGCTAATATTCACTTGCGCATTTTTAGCAACCACTGGCAGATGTTTAAGGACACTAAAAGCAAACGTTGTCATTGTAGTTGTGGGAAACTGTCCGCGTGACTAGTTATCTGGGATAGCATAACAGAGGTTTTTAAATGGTTCCGAAGACATGCAATCTTTATAGAACTACTGCAAATTGACCAGGAATGACTAATTGCCCACCCTTCCTTTCTTAAAACTGTAATAGTGTCCACTAAAACAGTCATATCATCCAAATCATTCGCAAGTCTACAACACTTTGCACTGAAGACTTTCTGCCCTAGAGTGCCATTCTGTTTCACTAAATAATTTATGTCGGTGTCCTCTAGTCGCCTTGTTCAGTGTTAATCCAAACAACATCTACCATTGGCTCCTTACAGTTAGGTCGTTTTGAACTTTTCCTGTTTGGCAGTTATAACTCTTCTACAGCAACTATTTTGCAAATGTTAGCGTTTGTCTTACAATAATCAAAGGCTACTAATTGTTTACATATTTATTTACTACCTTTCTTACTTACGTTTGTGCCAACTATAAGGCTCAAGACACGCTTCACTGAGTTTCACCACTGCTTACACACTCCCCCTCTGTAGGCCCTATTCAAGAGACGCGAATGGATGACATATGCGAACACCGCCCGTTCATAGCAAAAGGCTCGCTGTTCGATCAGTTATTTACTTTAATAAATAGTAATGAAGCGAAAATTTGTATTATTTGATGTTATTGAGATGTTCCTATAATGCAAGTCTTGTTGTCAAGCTGCATATATGTAGGCCTACGATATGATGTTCATACAGAGTTTGAGAATTCACGGTTTTCGTCTTTGCTTCTTTGGTAAGTCGCAAAAAATCTCATAGGCTATATGGGTTTAGTGTCCTTATTCTTGTCAACGTGCACATGTGCATATGTGCACATTGTGCAAGGCCCAGGAAATGTATTTCTAGCGGTTTTCAGAAAGCAATCGGAGGAAAATGGTCAGTTTGCAGATCCTGTTTGCAGTTAACAGTAAATTTCAAATCTCTTGTCAAATCATTCCGCTATAGCAAACCTCATCCTTTGGGCTGAGCCATGTTTAATGTCAGGAATAAAAATGTTAAAGTTTCATAGTAGTCATCTAAGTGGACAAGCGTGCATGTTTAAACAATACATATTAACGCGTGAACACGTGGCTACATTGCATATGCCAACACGAATACATGCGTATATACATTTAGCACCCTTGTGATGTTCTGACGAGGTGCATACATGCATGCATGTTTGTATAACTGATCGTAGAAATTTTAAACCAATTTGATGTCAAATAGGTGACCCCAATGAGCGGGACTTCGGGCACTTCTGAGTCTGCCCTTTGTATCTCTGAAACATATTTGTACACTGCATTCTGTAATATATGTTTTTGGAAAACACAGAAATGATAAATGAATGATGATGATGATGATGAATTGCTTTTTCTATCCACGAACAAACCACTGGTATCCTTTATAAAAATTAGGTTTTAGTGGAATTCGTCGCTTGATCAAATTTAGTAAAAGCTTATATACTGATAAAATTTATGTCGCTGTTTATGTTGATAGATTGTTGATAATTTATGTTGATAAAAGTTTACATTGAAGTGCATGGTATGAAACCGAGTCTTGCAATATTTACAGTTCTAAATATAGTCAGCACACTCGGTGAGGCCAACGTCTTCTACAGATGTCGAGAAAATCCGATTAAATACACATCGAGGTTTAGTTTCAACTGCAGTAACCCAAACGAGGTTGTCTATGTCGAGTCAGCCATCATTGGTTTCACTCCGCTCTACAAAGCAGATAATAACGTATTCGAATGTCCAATAACTAACGATACTTGTACAAAAACGACTCCAGAACCATCTACATTGTGCGATGGACACAACGAATGCACTCTGGCTCAACGGATTCTACTGTACAACGAATCCCGGTTACAGTGCAACATAGCCAACATAAATGGCACAAACGGTTTAGGTGCAAACAGGGGAGGGAATTTTATCAATGTCAACTATTCTTGCATCAGTCGAGGTTTGTAATGTTATCTTAAGTAGAAATTAGTTTTTAGGGTCTATGTATGGAATATTCAAAGAGAATTTTAGGACGCCGAGTAGGCTAAACATATATTTAACAGTCTAAAACCTGAAGCAGTTGTTCGATTATTGGTAGAAACTGCAGTTGCATAGTTTTACACCTGAGACACACGAAGAAACGTAACATTGTTGTGAACCGTGTTAAGAAGGCAGCATGAATTGATGTTTGTGAAAGCGCGAAGACAGTGATCAGATCATGGCATGCGGTTTAGGCAGAGGCCGTCAGAGGCCGTCTTGCTTATAACTGACATGAAGCGAACAAATCCTTAATTCAACGTGTCCGGGATGTCTCTCTGGTTACTTATTTAGAAGTCATGCTGCCTTCATTATGCAAGTTACCATGTCATGTAGGACCTATATATTAATCTTGACCAGTTTGTATGGAGATTTTATTGATGGCAGCATGGAAATACGCTCGCTCCAATTTACTGTAGGCCTAGTAGACCGCCTACTTGTAAACACTCACGACCCCTTGGCACGGCGATTTAGGCTGGATCGTAGTTATATGGTGAACTTTAACTCACAATTTCTCAAAATCAATCGTGAAGAGACGTTTTTGCTATTTACGATAGAGTCATATGGTGTTTTCATCTAATACTGAGCATTTTGCTGCTCAAACCAGTACTAAACCCAGTTTGACCATTCCTCACTTCATGGGTATTTTTATCAGATAGGCCTAAGGTCATAGTTAGCATAATTTATTTGGCAAGAACCCTGTAGGTTTGTCGAGCTTAATTAAATAAGCGTAAAATAAGCATTCCTATTTAACGTTTATGGAAAATTTATGCCTATACAGACGAATGCCATAAATTAAGTCAGCTCTCGATTTGTAATTGTTACAGATTTCTGTGCCCCACTATCTGGATACAATGGTCGATACAATTGTTCGTCAAAAACAACCACTAGTTCATCTGATGGCAGCATATCCCTGAACTCTTTGCCAGTAACGCTAAATGCGCCTACAACTGCAGTGCCTTTCAGCTCAGGAACCACATGGAACAGTTCAGGGCACATGGTTACTGTCTTTGCACTGTCATCTCAAACGCAAGGCGATACAGGATGGCACCAATATACGCAATCATCACCCGCCGCAATCACCATGAACGGTTATTCACTGAGTACAGGTACAGTCTTTAGGACGATGGAATTTCTTTCTCAGTCATTTCATGACAATCTCAAGATATCGATCGATATTAACTTGCTTGTAAACCTTTAGGCTAGCGTACTTGACTATTTTAATACACTTGAAAAAGCTGTGTTTATGTATAAACAAACAAAGACCTTGTATGGGCTGATTTTGATGCTAGCTCTGTTTTATAAGAATACACTTCATTATGGTCTATTTAGGAGTATATTATAGGCAGTGCTTTTTTTCTGGAAAAAAGGTTCCAGAATTGAACAATTGGTTCCGGAACTGAACAATTATGGAAGGGCTAAAATCCCAAGAAAACGGGTTTGGGGGATCCCAATAAACACTGAAAACAGTTCACAACACTGAAATTAAATTAAAATAATTATTGTTTTTTATTATTAAAATAAATAAATTATTTTTTAGTAGCTGAAAAAAGGTGCCGCAGACATTTAAAAATTTTAACCGCCTGAATCAGCCGCAGTCCAAAGTTGTTAGGTATGAGGTTAGAAGCAAATACAATGTCCAATGTAAAACTTCTGTCTAACAATTAAACACAGTATTTACGTTTTAATCGTTTGGACATCACGATATATTTTAGTCATTTAGATGTGTGAGATAGATAATCGTACCATATAGTATTAGGTTTTTAAAAATGGAGTTTTAATGGAAATTATATTAGGTTGAGCATATTGCAGTTTAACACATTGTTGTCTGATGACAGGCGCCATCATTGGAATCATCATAGGATCAGTCACCTTGACCATCTTCGTAACAGCCATAACAATACTGCTTCTACGACGCAGACGAAAGTAAGTATTAATTCAGTTTGCACTGCTAGAAGTTGGCTCATTGTTAGATGATTATAGCTGAAGTACTTTGTAGTCAGTGTGGCTGCTCAGATGAAGCAAATTATACATCAGGGTTATTTATTAAGTAAAATTGTTCTACAAATGTTATTTGATGCTGTTCACCAAATGACTGAAATCATACTCAGCCGCTATCCTCACTGTAGACAAGGGCCAAAGGCAAAACCCTATATCTGTAAACCAAACACATGTCTCAGGGCAGCATTAGGGCCTACGTTTGACACCCGATAAACTGTATTGTATTTATATGGGGCCTATACGACACTTCAAGATTTTATTTTAGGACTCATGAAAAATGCTTTTACAGGAAACGACAAAAAGATAGCTGCAGAGAACCTGAAAGACCTGTGGCAGCACCTCGACTAAATTTCAACAAAGAAACAGTGATGGTTTACAATTCCAAGAACGTCAACAAGAGCAACTTAACAGCATACGACCAAGCCGCGCCCGCAGTGTCTCATACAAAGACAGTAACAAGAACGCATGAAATGAGGGAGAAAATGACCTCTACAAGCAAGGGCAACGGTGATTCGCACCAGCGATCCGTATACGAGATGGCCGGAAATGTTACTAATTACGATACCGTTAGAAGTTCCTCAATACCAGTGAATGCGAGCAGTAGTGGGATCGAAACAGTGACAAATGCTGTCAAAAAGAACAATCCTGATATTGCTATAGCAGGGGAAAACAGCTGTCAAGTTCCTTCTAATGCTACACTCAAGAATGTACCACTGGCAGCTAAGAGAAAGATTAGGCCTAATGACAATGCTGCTGAAACAGTAGGCCTATACGCTGAGCTGCGGGGCGCAGTGATTACTTATTCGTCTCCACCTCCACAGAGAAACAATTCCCAATTAAACTATTATAACAGCGCTGCAGTGGGAATGAAGGAGGAAGTTTTAGGTGAGGTAGTTGAAAGTGCTGCCGGGAATCAGAATTACGAGGAAGGACAATATGTTGACTGGGCACCAGAAAGCGACTGCGTATATGGGGAAATTACTTTAATGGATAACGATCTATACGCAGGGGAAGTATCAGTTTAATTTTCTTATAGAAATAATCGACGTGGAGTATCCTGACATTCTCCGTTTAACATATTGTTTTCAAATATAAAAAAATGACAAATCAAAATATCATTTCATAATTATTTGGCAATTTAAGTCAATAATAGCTGAGGAACAGCTGTAAGTTAGAGCATAACCCAGTGCTCTTGAATAGGTAGCTCTGTCACGGCCATTTTGGTGCTTTCACTACCATTGATTTCATTGAGCAGCTTTGGTATGTTTTGACATAGCTACTATATTTAAAGTAGTTGGCTTTTATTGATGTTCTATACAACTATAAATCCCCTCGGTCCACTTTGGCAAATGCAGGTTCAACGACGTGGAAGTAAAGCAGTAACCTTGGATGTTGAGATCGAGCGGTGGGTTTGCCTTATTTATCGGCTACTAACTATAAGGCTACTTAGCTATCAGATTAACAGATTTTATTTAAGAAAACTCTAATTCTTTAGATAAATCTCTTTCGTATAAGTAAATTAGTGCGGGATGCCAATATTACACGAACAAAACGTATTTATTTTAGACCTAAGAGGTGTACATGCTAAAGTCTTTTAATAAACAAATGCTATGTGCTATCGTCTAAATTGAAATGATTTATAAACTGGAGATATAGCTCATATGTTGAGAATGAAGATATGTTACTAAGCTGCTAATGTACTCAGTCGAGCGGAACTATAACGCCACCTTGAAGACGAACAGTTCCCACGTTCTCGAGCGACGTAATCGCCTATAGGCTGAAAAGGAAGTTAGTTTGTCACGACTATAGCATTAACAGTATGAACCCTAGCAAATCATTTATCGTATGAGAAAGAAGTTGAAACTTAGAATTTTATACACAAACTACCAATCTCTAAGCACATGTCAGAGGCGTAACTTTGGTCTAAAGTGTGGGGGTACCAGTTTCTTACATGCACGAAGCAAGGCGGAGACTGTGATCTCTGGGAAGGCACAATAATAAAATATTGATTGGTATTGTTCAAAAAGTGGGGGGATACGGTACCCCAGTCCAAAAAGTGGGGGTACGGGTACCCCTCGTACCCCCAAAAATTACGCCTATGGCTCTAAAATTTGCTTTTTGTTGAGCCCATGCATGCTGCAGAGTGATTATAACCATCTGATTTAATTAACAATGGTTTTGATATTTAAACGATTTAATTCAGAGTGGTAAATCAGGAAAATAAGTAGATAAAATTGTATCGGTTATCGAATGTTAGGCCTATGATTTACTGATTCCCAGATTCAAGAATAGAAAACTAAAGTTAACACTTAAATCCTCTTCGTTTTAGATAAGTTCACTGTAATATTACATGCATTGCATGGCGTATGTGAGATTTACACCACTGACGACAAAAAAGACCGACTAGTAAGAAAGATTAAATAATAATTTTTATGCATATTATTTAGAGCTTTCTTCCTCTGATTGATTCATCATTGCAACCATTTCAATTAATACATGTTGGTCCTTTGATCATTGCGTTGTCAACTCGTGTAACATCTTAAGTCAACAAAGACTGTGGCTCCATTAAGATACATTTTGTCCTTACATTTGCTCCTTCCAATGGGTCTTTCTGCTTCCAAGCGCTTGTTGTACCATGGCTGTAAAAGAATGTCACGCTTCGGCAGAGGTTTTCAAACTGATTTCAAGTACTCGTGAATGATTGGTTGAGTGAATTATTGATCAAATGATTGATTGAACGAGCGTGAGAATGACCTTAACCTCTACTGAACCTCACGTTTCATCTGTTATTTAGAAATCTGACATTCAGTTAATTCAAACAACTCAATAGGTATATAGCATAATTAGGAGCAATAAGCTTCAGAATCTCAAAATGGTCAAAGCCTGAGATTTAGCGAGAATTCATAGTAAGTAAAAGTAACAGGTTTGACAGAACATTATACTGGCATCGGTATTTGTACGCGATTTTCTATAGCGACCGTATGGCGTCGATCCTGCTAATTTTTCAATGAATTGATCGATTTGTTTGTCACCACCGCTGCCCGTTTGAATAGGCGCCACGCCATTTAAGGTCCCCGGACGGGTCGTGCTAGCCGGACATTTAAATCTCTAAAAGAAGCCACCTTCGGGAACCGAACCGCGATCCGCATGCATGCTCTCTTACACAGAGGATTAGGGGACGCTGCCACGCTCTTACCAATGTAGCTAACTGGGCCATTATAACAATACATCCTTTTTCTACTTTTGAGCATTGGCGGCGATCTTGTTTGACAGGT
Organism: Allolobophora icterica; assembly: GCA_963556255.1. Taxonomy (NCBI): domain Eukaryota; kingdom Metazoa; phylum Annelida; class Clitellata; order Crassiclitellata; family Lumbricidae; genus Allolobophora; species Allolobophora icterica. The sequence continues at coordinate 53,871,939 of OY744606.1, read as the reverse complement.
GGGTGAACTAATCTGGCCAAAAATGAGTTTTGAACTGATCTGGTCAAAAACTTTTTCGTGCGTATTTGTGGACTTTTTTGGTCTTTCTTAAAATGTGGGGGATGTATGGTGTGTTAAAGGTGGGGATCTTGTCCCCTCGAACCCCAGGATCGCCGCCCATGCTTTTGAGTATTGAAGAAGTCATTAGTAGTCTACGATGTGAAGCAATTAAGAGATTAAACACAGTTTACGGTTATTTTAGTCTGTCGAACTCAACTACCAGCATAAAGGAGAAGTTCTAGCAAATGGACAGAAGATACCCTGTTTGAAGATTCAAGTTCTATAGATCGAAACCCAACCTGAAGATTCAAGCCTTAGAATGCCTCAAAAGAGAAGATCTTTCTCATCTAATGATACCTGAAACGCATGCGTCTCAGTGCACGCTCTGACCTTAGTGTTGCAGCTGTTGCTAATTTTGACACTGTCGACCACCATCCATCTACTTCCTATACCTCAGTTAAAGCTTCGGTGTCTCTGGGACTGACTGAAAATGGCTGGCTTCTTACCTCTGCAATCGGTCTCAGCAAGTGGGTATTGGTACTGCTCGGTCGGATCCTTCTCTCTTCACTGCTGGTGTCCCTGGGGGAACTGTTCTATGCCTCCTACTATTTACGATCTTCACTTAACCAATCAGCCGCAAAGCCAATAACTTTGGAGTCCAATTACAGCAGTATGCTGATTATAGGCCAACTCAACTTTTGATACACCATCCGATCATTACCCAATTTTTACACGTCTTAACATACTACCTACTCCATGTTCTTATCCTGTCTCTCAATCTCACTGCCGCATCAGTTCCATAAACACTGAAGCCTTCACACAAGATCTCTCCTCTTCAGACGTCATTTTAAATCCTTCCTCCTCTCTTGACGACCTTCGAAGATGTCAACTACAGGAACTATTTTTGAGCACGTTAAACTTGAAGCTTCGTATACTACAGGCTATACGGAACTAGATGAACTTGGGGCATCATTGCCCAATGCCCAAGTAGGCCTATACCAAATGACAGAGATTTAACTTTTAGCTGAAAACTTGAACAAATACACCGAACTGCGTAAAACATAAATGTTTTAATCATGGTAAATTAAACAATTAATGCGCTAATTACTATAGTTCAGTCTGAAATACAGCGTCATCAAGTTCATCATACATCGTGACCTCTTGATAACTTCTAATACCAAGATACTTTACAAAACTGTTTTATGGAACAGCCATAATAATCCAAAACTGCACGCGAGTAGGGCGCTCATAGAGTAGGTAGGCGTCTGGAGTCCTGACGGTTACGAGTTAGTCTTCGGACTTGCGGAAAATGTCCTCTGACGTTGGGGTTCTGCCCCACACCACCTCTAGGGTAGCTTAACCACGCTTCCTCAGACCTCCTTGCCGACAGTTTAAGGAAGAGTGTGCAGTTGATATTGCCGAGTATTTCCACGTCCATCTCAATTTCACCTCCATCTCTTCTTCCTTCTAATCTGGTCTTCTATCATCCTCCTTCTTATCCCTCAGCTCATTCCAGGACAACGACAAAATAAACAACACAAAACTACCGGCAAACTATGGGCTTACGGGATTTTAAGCCACGCCAGAGGCCCAGCAGGTCTACTACTAACACACACACGCACGTACACACACGCACGCACGCACACACACACACACACACACACACACACACACACACACACACACACACACACACACACACACACGCAGAGCCACAGTGCAACCGTACCATCAGAATCCATCCCATCGTCCCTCGGGCGGAACACCTGCCGCCAGTAAATGCACAGGCACCTATAGAAACACAGTAAAACAACGAAGGTCATAACTACACGTAACATGAAATGAAAGAAACATACAACTCTTTTGCTGAGGCGAGTCCTGTTGGTCGGCACCACGCTGACATACATCAGGAAGCTTTATGTTCCAGTCTCAAGTCAATCAGGCCAGCAATCCTTGCGCTCAGCTGCTCGTGAAGCTATCCAGGTGCCGCGCTCCGTACATCAACTTAGACCCATTGTATCTTATCATGGGTTGAACCTTCCTCTACGAACTTACATTTAGCTTACTTACTTACAGTCTTCAGCTTTACATATGTGCTGCTGCATTTGGCTTCGATCAAGAAACATTTTCAAAATGCACTTGAATATCTAGATGAGTTAGATTGTCATGCGAGCAGCGCCTTTGTGAGATAACCTACTGAGAGGCGCTATAGTAGGCCTAAGTGGCTTGATACAAACATACAAAGCCGAGTCGGAGTAGTAAGAGGAGTAGGAGAAGGAGTTGGAGAAGAGGGAGAAGGGGAAGATGAAAGAGGCAGAGAGGAAGGAGAGGAGGAGAGATTGAAGAAGGAGGACGAATACAAGAAGGAGGAGGACGACCACGAGAAGAGGAGGCACCGAGAAAAAATGGTGAGATAAGACAGTTAAGGATACCTTTTATTTTCTGCCATTTTCCGTAATTTGCCATATCTAACCTTATAATACCTTGCCTTACCTCAAGTAAATTTTCATTACCTAAAGCAATACTTGCTAGCTTACCTTATGTAAACTAACATCACCCATACTAGCAAGAAAGCATGAAAACGGTTGACTGAGTACCCTGAACTCAGTCAAGTGTTCATGGTTCCAGGTTTCCATGCAGTGAATATGCAGCATGTACCGAATTGTAACCACATATTCATATAGCGCCTAACGACGGAAAACCATGGATCGAACAATATGGTTTTCAATTGCTTGCGGAATAGAATTAAAGAAAGACGAACGCAAGGAAAGCATTTCTGTAGTGTGCTGGGCAACCTGTTTCAGAATTGGATCAACCACAAAAAGCTTCTGTGCTGCACTGTGGAAGTTCGGGCTATGGGAACTCTTGAGCTGTGACAGTTTAACGTTGGAGAAGATTTGTGAGAAAATTGAACTAAAGTTCTTTCAGAGCACCCAGTCACCCCAATGACTCCATAACTGTCTTCGCCAATTAGGCCTACTACTCATTGGTGGCGATCTTGTTTGACAGGTAGGGGGACACTTTAGAACTGATCTTGTCAAACAAGTTTTGAACTGATCTGGTCAAAAAAAGGTCAAAAATTTTTTTCGCGCTAACTAGCGCGAGAAAAACCTTTTGCCTTTTTTGGTGTTTCTTTAAATGTGGAGGGCGAATGTATGGTATGTGACGTGTGTCCCCCACTCTTAAAGGTGGGGGTCTTGTCCCCTAGACCCCCTGGATCGCCGCCCATGCTACCACCGTACCCGCCAAGCACCTTCATAACTCATACATTATGAAACTGTTTATAATATTTTATCTGTATTTTTTGTTCTACTGATATTGTGCTACTTTTCGCCACTGTATGTATTGTTGTTGTAACGTATGAGCGGACCACAGTTTCACTAGCACTAGGCCCTATTAAGTTCCAGGGAACCTAAGGGATTTGTACTAGTTCCAATAGCTGCAGTGCCGGCTTTAGGTATAGGCGATATAGGCTGCTGCCTAGAGCGGCCTTTCTCAAGGGGCGGCAAATTCCGGCAAAATAAAACTAATATAATTAGTTAATAAGAAATTAAATGGAAATATATGTGTTGAGTAAGGAGCGACATTTTTGTCCATGCGGCCTATAGCACAAAACTGTCAAAGGCCGCCTCTGTTTCAGTGGCTTAATTATTCTTTTGCAACGAGATTTTGTTTAGAAGCGACCATCGTCTGTGCATCGTTGAAACGGAGTTAGAAAAGTTACATTAGATTTTTAGACCTTTTACCTATCGATGAATCACCAAATGAAACAACACTCGCGTTTAATTTCGACTTTTCGTCTGCTCTGAGTTTCTGTTCGAAGATGTCGTGTTGATCCCTGTCGTCATTCGATGCTTGCTCGATCAGCGCCTTCCAAAATGCAGTTATTTGGTTGAATTTCGACTCTTTTCTGACGACATTTTCCATTTTCGGTGAATTCTGTTCGATTGTCCCATCACGTGTGATCTCTTTCAAGTCCAGTTATAAACGAATGAGACGCGTTTCCAACGAACGAACAATCAATCCAAATGACGTCATCGGCGCAATGATCGCAAGATGGCGTGTTTATTGCATATACCGTGATGATATACGTCATACGTATTGTCGTTTATTCTTCAAGTAAGTAAGTAATTTACTGGCCATGGCACGCTCCAGCCATGGACGCCTGTATAATAAGTAAGTAAGTTTGCCGTACCACTTTTAAAGGTGGTACGGCAACAGCATACTTTTGCCGTACCACTTTTTGTCTGTTAAAGGCTTCCGTCCCCAGACCGTCTAATTTGCCGTACCACTTTTCAAATCGTGGTGACGCCACTGAGCATCATGATTTCGGTCCTTATGTCTCGGATGGGAAAAAAACAATGTACATGTAATTTTTTAACCCGGGGTCAAAGTAAACAGCAAATATTATTGTGATCACGTTCTAGAAAAAGGTTTACTTCCTGATATTCGAGCAACATGTAATTGTTACAATCGTAGGCGTAGACTCTGGGAGGGGGACAGTGCACCCCAATAATTGAGATGGACTATGTACACCCAATGCAACAAGTGTAGAATGAATGACCAAATGGCCCCCACCCAATATTTTGGACAAGTTTACGCCAGTGGTTACAATTGGACGTTGCAACAGCTCCTTCACACACAGCAAGAAACACTATCAACTTCCCTCATCAGAAGAATGTCACTTCATCGAACCAGACATCTGGCCCCCAAATAGCCCAAACTTAAACCCGGTGCACTCCAACAAAAGTCTACCTTCGTGGTAAATTTACAACAATAGAACAATCAGAGGCGTAACTTTGGTCTAAAAAGTGGGGGTACCAATTTTTACATACACGAAGCAAGGCGAAGACTGCAATCTCTGGGAAGGCTCAATGATAAAATGTTGATTGGCATTGTTTATAAAGTGGGGGGGGGTACGGTACCCCCAGTAAAAAAGTGTGGGTACGGGTACCCCTCATACCCCCACAAATTACGCCTATGAGCATAGCTCCTTAAACACGATAATCAAGAGGGTTAAGGTCTGGCGAGTTTGGTGGCCATTCATCTTTGCCAATGAATTAAATGCAGTTGGTGGCAATACAGTCTTGAGCCAACTTTGCCGAGTGAGCAGGAGTATCGTCCTGCTTGATAATGAAACCAGACGATACAGAACAGATTTGCCGGCTTCAATGAGTCTGGGTAACGGATCGCGCTGCAACGTAAAGTTGATCGTTTACTTTAGCCTTTCTGGGATGAAATGTAGGCTAATCTTCCCTTACTGCCGTAACAAGCACCAGCAGAAACCACGACGTGCAATGAAAGATGATGTTATTTGACATTGAAAATTACAGGTGACTGTCCTTTTTTTTCTGCGTAATTTTGAAAATACCGAATAGAATATTTAAACAGCTGTAACTTTTGAAGCAATGAAAATTTTTCAGTTAAATTTTCAAGTATTGTTTGGAAAATCTTTCCTTTTAAATTCTGAAATCTTGGTTAAAGATTTCTATTAGTTGTCGAGAAATTGCATTTTTTCCGGTTGAACTATTTTATTGAGCCACCATGTACATATTTTGTTCCAGAACTCCAAATTTGACTGGGCACTGTGCTTAGCTCGACAGCTCTTATTTTCTTTATGAATTTCAGATAGTATTTAAGTTCTTTGTCTCTGTTTTTCTGTTTTTGAAGAAGTTTGTCTACATTGAAGCAGAATATTTTAATATTTCAAGAAATTCTCCTCTCCATTTTTTGGGCATTGCCCCATCTCAGTTATTGGGGGCACGTGCTCTGGTTCCCTCCCCCGAATCTACGCCAATGTCTGACTGCATTTCAAAAATTACGAAGAGGCTATTTGAAGGAATTAGTTTAAAGTTACTTAAAGGTTCTCGATTGGCAAAACAACGCTAATTAGTGATTTGCAGTCGTTGATAATAATCATCTTCGAGCGATGCCAAGTTGTAGTAGACAGGCGATAATTCGTTAGGTCTGTTCAGTTTCTCATAGACAGCGGCGTCTCTTGGAACCTCGCTTAATGATGGAGCGGAGGAGGAGGAGGAGGAGGCGTGCTGTTGGGTGGACCGACGATCTCCTTGTGGTTCATCTGCTAGGTCTTCTGTTCGAGGCAGTGGATTATTGCTTTCTCTCGTTCTTTTGGTTCTGTGCTCAAATAACACCACAGTGGATAAATTGGTGCTGTTAAATTAACGATAAGAAAAGGAGGAATCAAGTAAGTAAATAACGCGCATTCGCTATGGCATGAACTGCATCATGATGGTTCATCTGGGAAATACATCCAAATTATCGTCGTCCCTTTCCTGGATCTCCCCGCAACCATAATATAATATAACAACAAGGGTTTTAAGTGGTGCGGAAGACGTGTAGTCTGTGTTAGAACCACTGCAAATTAATCTCGAACGCTTAATAGCCCAATTTCCCTAGCTTCTTCTTAAAAGCTGTTATTGTGTCTACTGAGACAGTACTATCCTCCAAACCATTCCACAAGTCTACAACTCTTGCACTGAAAAATTTCTGCCCTAAAGTTCCTTTTGGCTTCTTAAATAATTTATATCTGTGCCCCCGAGTTGCCTTGTTTGGTGCTAATTCAAAGAACCTCTCCCACTGCAGTGCTTCCTTTCCAGTGATAATCTTATAAACTTCAATTAGATCTCCTCTGCTCCTCCTTCTCTCCAATGTTGTTAGTCCACACTTTTTCAACCTTTCTTCATAGCTCAGATCCTTGTAGCCCCAAATCATTTTTGTAGCCTTTCTTTGCACTTTCTCCAGTTTTATAATGCGATCATAATTTAGCCCCTTATAGCAGCAGCACCAACAGGTTTGTGGGACCCCGGCGCAACCTTGATAACGCAATCTAGATTAGGCAATGCTAAGGAAACCACGTTCCCATTGTCGGACCATAGTTAAGTAAAGAGATGGTCCGAAACAGCAGTGCATATTTTAAGGAATTTTGACTACTGGGACAAAATTTTGGAACTCGTCTCTTAAAAACTTTGATGACCTTTTTTTCTGGGAATTCATCTCCCCGAAAAAGTTGATGACCTTTTTTTTAGGAAGTCATCTCCCAAAAAAGTCACTTCCCGAAAACCACTGATGACCTTTTCTTGGGAATTCTTCTCCCAAAACCAGTTAATAATTCTTCTCCCAAAAAAAGTTGATTTGCCTTTTTTAGGAATTCATCTCCCGAAAAAGTCATCTCCCGAAAACAATTCATGACTTTCTTTACAAATTCACCTCACCTCCAGAAAAACTTGATGACCTTTTTTTTAGGAAGTCATCTCCCGAAAAAGTCACCTCCCGAAAACAGTTCATGACCTTTTCTTAGGAATTCATCTCCCGAAAACCTTCATGACCTTTTTGGGAATTTACTACTGGGGCAAATCTTAAAACTCTTGCAACATTTTTGTCCCACTAGGCCCTACTTATACTTTAACCATGCATTGCCTGGGACAAATCAGCCTAACTACTGGGACAAATCCTAAGACTACTGGGACATTTGTCCCACTAGTTATACAGTTAAAATATGCCCTGCGAAACAGTGAACAATTTAGTATCAAAAGGCGAAGACCAAAAGGTCAATTGGCGCGAAAATTGGCCTAGATATTTCAATATAAGCGTACACGTAGGCCCTACATCTTTAAAAATTGCCTCGCCTTGTATCCATTTTTTAGCATTTTTTAGCAATCCATGACGCATTGTTTCCTGTGAGTATACAATAGATTTGTGATAATCAAATCTAATCTAATGAATTCTTTAGCGCCGTTGTCATAAGGCACAAAGAAGCAATCGATGGTCCTTTAAGTGAAGTCATACTTGACTAGATTGGCTATAGGTCAAAATCCGTTAATTCAGATTAAGGAGAAGTCAAACTACAGAGAGTAAGCAAGCTGAAACAAATAATTTAAAGTTTGATTTAGCGATAATTAATATCGCTACAGTGATAAATCTATAAAACATGCCGGATACACTGTTACACAGAAGGCCCTATGGCCATTTCAGTCTTTTCCACGGTTGATTTCATAATGCGCGTCAGTAATCATTATATCTCTCTTGTGGGTATAGGCGTGAAATTCTGACGGTCAATTATAAACAGTTGATGGGCGTTTATTGCAGCAATCTATAGCTATATCTAACAAGTTATTTATGCTTGCGAAATAAATGTAGAAACCCACCTATTTCTCAAGGCATAAACTGTTAGCCCAATGATCGCAGCAACGGAAACTACGACGGCAACGACGATGCCAGCAATTGCTCCTACAATGCAACACATGAATATTAAAACTGATCACAGGTGGATGGATATAATGTATGTATGTAGGCCTATCTATACATTTTCAACAATGACTTCACAAAAGCGCTGCCTACGCCAGCATAATGATATTAAAGTCATAAAGAACTAAAAGTCGATCAATTAGCAAATCAGAGAACTAGAAGAGTTACTACTGGGAGGCCCCGCAGACACGCAGAGCCCAACCGACGTAATCCCATTCCAGAGGAGTTCTTTAACGGGGGGGGGGGCTTACATGTACGTCGCGTCGAAGAAGATGAGCGACGATAGGCGAAGAGGCTCGAAACAAACGAACCCCAACATCGAGCAGTCCCTCGCAGATGGTAGCAGACGCTACTTCCGGATATCCCTCTGCCACAGCCCACTCTGTGGTGGACAACATTCTTCGCAGCCGGCAACTGATCGTAGATCATCACTGCAGTAGAACCGTTTGCATCAATCCATGGACTATCTTGTAATAATCTTTGCTTGCCTTTAACGTCAGTGGATCAGTCTCATCCCCCTCCCCGCCCATCAGTACCTGGCTATGGACGGGGCAGTTAACTGATATAACCAGCAGATCGTTGCATGCGCTATGAAAACTTATTCAACCAGAGCTCAACCTAAACAGCAACGTCAACTGTATTAGATATGAAACCATTATCACAACATTCCGATATGCATGGGCGTCCGGAGGGGGCATTTGCCTCCTGGATTTTTGAAATTTTTGCAAAAATAAAATCTTTTGATTTTTATGATTATTATAACAGTCCCAACACGATTTTCAATGCAGAAAACACTTAATTATTTAGGTAAGTCCTTGACCATTATTTATTTTTAAAGTTGTCACATGTTCTCTGTTCATGAATTCTATTGAAAAATGTCATTTTGCTCCCTATAAAAAATTATGACCCCTACAAAAATACAAAATTTTGCCCCTAGGAAAATTTCTGCGGACGCCCATACCGATATGGGCTTCATATGCCCTACTATATATGGGGCCAAACGTAGGGCTGAATTTATTTTGTCGACATCTGCCTACGTCCAATATAAATGACGTTGCTGTGGGTGAAGGTTCATTCTGGCGTGTCTTTCAACCCCAGGACCATAGCTATTTGATGATTAACGCATAATTAATGTGCAATTGCCTTGCCTTTATTTCACCTAAGCTTACCTGACCTTACTTTACCTCACTTCACCTAACACTTGTTAATTTCAGTTTTGTATTGCCTACTGATAAGATCAGTGGAGTTTAAGGGCCGCCGGTTGTTTGTGGTTGAGCTAAAGTATGCTAAAGTCATCTGCAAGTGGCGCTTGTGTCCATGCCTTGGTGTAGAAGAGAGCATCAAACTGTCAAAACCGTTCGACCCGAATTGCTCCCTTCTTGTGAGGTTGAACCCATTTCCCTGATGAAGTTTTAGGTCAATCAATTCACTGTAATTTCACTTGACAAAAGATGAAAGTTTTGCGAGTCCCTAACTTTGTCCCTAAGTCAGTTTTAATAATGTATTTGATATTCTGGTAGGCTAGTCTGTGAAGTGTAGGCCCTACTGATCTCGAAAGCCTATTATATATATATATATATATATAAAATTAGCACAAAAGCTTTCACATTATTCTCCGTGTGAATGAAAATTGTTATCAATGCAACCATTTGGCGATTTTATTCGGTATCTCAATATTGCCACAACTGTTCGTAATTATGAGATTTCAAAGAAAGTATTTTCATATTACAAACCTGTACCCAGTTGAGACGTCGTTGAAACAGCACTGGGTAAAGGTCGTGTACTTTCACTAACAACTGTTGGGTCTAGAAGACTTGATGGCCGAGCTCCAAGAGTATCACTTGAACTGCTCATTGCGTCAGTTGAACCACGTGTTACGTCTGTTTTATTCGTATTTATGTGGATGAAGTTTGTAGACGCTGCAAAATTCTCTGCTGTTGAAAGACTCAATGAAGTTGAAGCTGTGGTAGTTGAAATCGTTGGTGTGGAACATATGTATCGACCATTGTATCCGGCGAGTGGAGAACATAAGTCTGTTGAATAAAATCAGGAAAAATAATGTAGTATAACTCAACGCCACCCAGAGGAATCGTTCAAAGTCGCTTTTGAGACTTTTCATAATCGTCAGCCCTAGCTATACTGCCTTCAGCGTCTAAATAGCTAAGTCAGAGGAAGCAACATATTGTATTCACTGGCCTACTCTCTTGAAGACTTGGTCACTAAACGCGCGAGCCAATAGTTACGTGTACTGTATGGGTCTAATATAAGAATTACTCAGGTAATTTGGACTATAAGATTGTTATTGCATTACTTCACAAACCTCGACTAATGCAAGAGTAGTTGACGTTGATAAAATTTCCACTGAAATTTACATTTAAACCGTTAGTGTCATTCGTGTTGCACCGTAACCCGGATTCGTTGTACAGTAGAATTCGTTGAGCCAGATAGCACTCGTTGTGTCCATCGCACAATGTAGATGGTTCTGGAGTCGTTTTTGTACAAGAATCTGTAGTTACTGGACATTCGGATACATTATTATATGTTTTGTAGAGTGGAGTGAAGCCAATGATGGCTGACTCGATATAGATAACTTCATTTGGGTTGTTGCAGTTGAAACTAAACTTCGATTCAAACTGAATCGGATTATCTCGACATCCATAGAAGACGTCGACTGCAGCAGCTGCACTGACAATGCTAAGAGCTGAGTGTATTAATAAAATACGGTACAGTTAGTAAACACTAATATCCTAAGTGACCAACAGAAACACAAATTCTGTCGAGCAAAGAAGCTAATGCAAACAGAAGCATCTTACTCCACAGCTTAAGCGATGAAGTCTTAATAAGATATAGATTAATGCATGTATTTTCATCACGCTCACTTGTAAAAGCTACAATACTATGACTTTAGAAAAAACGGCTATGTATACTGTATAGGCCTCACTCTGCAGTGTTTATAACTGCTGCAGGTGGACCCCAACCAGTGGCGCTGCCAGGCGCCAGAAAAGTGGACGCAAAGTCGCAAACATATTTCAGACCTAAAACATTGTCAGTCATTTTGGTCAATCAGCGGTCATCATCATTCATGTGATAATGAAGCATAAACATTACATAGGCTTATCACTACATAGACGAAAACTTTAAAGTCTTAAACATTTTCAGCAGCAGTGGACACAAACTTCGAGGGAGACCGCGTAAATTTACCCTACTCGAAAAAGACGATAATAATTTTATACCCCGAAATCTCTACTAGAATGCCTACTGACACTAATTAGCTGCTCGTGAGCCTATAACTCCTGTAGCTTGTTCTAGTTGCGTTATGTCAGCAACCCTTGGTTTACTTCTTACCTCCAGGCCTTTAAAACTTTCCGCAGGCGCCTTGAACACATCTACCAGCACACTTTCGACCCCTCAGCTAGAGCAAAAGCCCTCAATACCCTTAAATCATCCAAAAACAGATACCACAAACTCATTGCTGCTGCTAAAAAGAATATTATTCCTCACTTATCCATTCCAGCGCCTCAAACCCTATACATCTCTGGAAAGCTGTCAACACCCTCCTTCATCGCAAATCTCCCTCCCCACTGCCTAGCTCCATTCCCTCCTCCTCTGTTGCTGATACCTTCTGTTAATTTTTTTCTGACAAAATCTCATCCATTCGCTTTACATTACAATCCCTTCTAGACAAACTTACCCCCCTTACCTCCTCCAGCACTGATTCACCTCCTCTCAACCCTACTCCTCCTACCTCTCAGTCATCGCTCCCAATTCTCTCTCCTGCCTCTGAAGCAGAAGTGTCAATCCTCCTAAACTCTCTCCCTAACAAGCAATGCGAACTTGATCCTATCCCCACCTCCCTTCTACAAGACTGTGCCTCTGTCCTGGTTCCTGTAATCACCAAGATTATCAATCTCTCACTCTCTAGCGGCAATTTTCCTATGGCCTTTAAGCATTCTATTGTCACTCCCCTTCTCAAAAAAGCAAACCTTGACAAAGAAAATCTATCCAACTACCGCCCAATCTCCAATCTTTCCTTTCTATCAAAATTAACTGAACGAATTGTAGGCCTACTTTCTCGGCTAAATGACTACCTCTCTTCGAATTCACTTCTTAACCCCCACCAATCTGGCTTCACTAAACACCACTCCACAGAAACTTTACTTGCCTCTCTGTACAATAAACTGGTCTCTGCCGTCAGCCATCAGCAAGTCTCTTGCCTCTGTCTTCTCGACATCTCCGCCGCATTCGACACCATTCATCACAACCTCCTTCTTCAACGACTATCTTCTTGGTTTGGCGTATCTGGCACTGCTCTACTCTGGTTCCAGTCCTACTTGTCTTCTCGATCCTTCTCTGTTAAGCCTCCAGCCACTGCTCACAACCCCTCCCTCTTTCCTGTGGTGTCCCTCAAGGCTCCGTCCTGGGTCCTCTACTTTTCATCCTTTATACCACTCCTTTAAGTCATCTCATAAAATCCTCCTATGTCGACCACCATCTCTATGCAGATGACATCCAACTCTTCATATCCTTCTCCCCAGGCTCTTTTTCCATCGCCATCGCACAACTACTCAACGTGGTTAACCTTATTTCACAGTGGATGTCATCCAATCTTCTCTGCCTTAACCCTTCCAAAACCGAATTCATCATCCTAGGCCTTCCTGATCAAATCAAGAAAATCCCTGATCCTTCCATAAACCTTTCGACTAACTCATCGTCACTCACCTTCACCCCTGGGGAGTTCGCAATCTTGGTGTTATTTTTGATCCACACCTCTCCTTCTCTAACCACATCTCCAACCTCTCGCGCTCCTGCTTCATGCACATTCGTGACCTCCGACGCATACGACCCATGCTTGACCTTTAAACTGCCTACACCATTGCTACCTCCATTGTTCATTCGAAGCTTGATTACTGCAACTCTCTTTTCCTCAACCTTGAATCCACTCAAATCAAGCATCTACAGCTTATCCAAAACTCACTAGCCAGAGTTGTCACTAGAACGCCCAGACATCAGCATATCACTCCCATCCTCAAATCACTCCATTGGTTAAAAATCCCAGAGCGAATCCACTACAAAGTCCTATCACTAACCTACAACTCCCTACAATATTCCCAGCCCAAGTACCTTCGTGATCTCTTCACCATTCAGACAACCCGCTCCACCCGATCATCCTCAATTCTCAGTCTTTCTCGACCCTCAGTCACTACTCACCTCAAGTTCCCAAACTGAGCCATTTCCATCACAGCACCACGCCTCTGGAATGATCTCCCCTCTGAATTTCGCAGTTTCTTGGTACCTCCATCATCACTGCAACCCGTCCTTCATCCTCATCCTCATGTTCCTCTATCTATCACCAGTCTTGTTGTCCTCGAGACCAAGGTCTTGGTCTCGAGTGCACTCGAGTTCGTTTTTAAAAGTCTTGGTCTTGGTCTTGGTCTTGGTCTTGAGGTTCAAGGTCTTGGTCTTGGTCTTGGTCTTGGTCTTGAGGTTCAAGGTCTTGGTCTTGGTCTTGGTCTTGGTCTTGAGGTTCAAGGTCTTGGTCTTGGTCTTGAGGTTCAAAGTCTTGGTCTTGGTCTTGCAAGACCAAGACCAAGACCGGCTGTCAATATGAACAGTCATTTAACAGAACTCAAGAATTCTGTATCAAGCCTGCTTGCATCATACGACCAATATCTATGTATGGGTACAAGTCTTGTTGGTCAGGAAACCCCATTGGCAGCAGCAACAGTTTTTCTCTATCAGACGGTATGATAAACCATGGGAAGATTTAAAAAGGACTCACTATCTGTACATTTACATCCAGTGCTTGAAAAGTTACTGTGTGTGTGTGTGTGTGTGTGTGTGTGTGTGTGTGTGTGTGTGTGTGTGTGTGTGTGTGTGTGTGTGTGTGTCAGCGACTTCAGCACCTGTAGAACGTATTTTTTCACATGGCGGAATTTTTATTAGGCCAACCAGGCACGTCTTGGTCAGAAAATTCTGAGCAAATTGGTTTTTATAAAATACAAAAGGCATTTGGAATAATAGTTTGCATGAAGGACTTTACAATACAAATTCGGATTTCTCTGCAGTTTGCATTTAAACTGTTTTTGCTTTAATAAAATAAAAGACTCTTGTTTTCATTAAAACAGCGAATATTCCGACTTGACAATTTTTAGAAGTCTTGACCTGATTTCGATTTTTTTGGTCTTGGTCTTGGTCTTGGTCTTGAGGTTCATGGTCTTGGTCTTGGTCTTGGTCTCGAGGTTCAAAGTCTTGGTCTTGGTCTTGGTCTTGAGGTTCAAGGTCTTGGTCTTGGTCTTGGTCTTGAGGTTTAAGGTCTTGACAACAAGACTGTCTATCACCCCCGGGCTTTCCACTCAAAACTGAAGTTTCACCTTTTCAAATACTCCTACCCTGACTCATCTGATATTCCGCCTTTCAATTCTTCTCGCCGTAAAGGACACCCCCTTGACAGCTGCTCTGCCTCTCCTGATCTGGTACCCTGGAAATAGGACTTGGACCTCTTTTGGACTACTCTCTGGAAACCCCTTTTGATTTGGTTTTGGCCTCCTGGAATTATACTTGGACCTCTTTTGGACCACTCTCTGGAAACCTTCTGATCTGGTACCCTGGAAATCGGACTTGGACCTCTTTTGGACTACTCTCTGGAAATCCCTTTTGATTTTTTTTGCCTCCTGGAATTTGGACTTGGACCTCTTTTGGACTACTCCCTGGAACCCCCTCTGAACTGACGTAGCGCTCGTGAATAGGCTGGTGCCCTGCGCTTGGCCTTCGAGTGGCGCTTTAGACGTTTGGAGATTACGATTACGATTACGATTATGTCAGCTTTGATGTTCAATAAACGAGTATTCATTTATTCACTCAGAGTCAACGCTGTCAAGTGTCAACGCAGTATCATGCGGTCATATGTGAAACTTTCATCATGCCATTTGAATGATTTGATCACTAACAATCATTGTCTCTGCTGATCACGCAGAAATGCTATCGCAATGCGACGATGACCACTGCTATCAAATTTCTGTAATACAGCTTCAGCGTCAACAGATTTGTCATGATGAATGTGCAGCAATGCCAAACCGTTCAGACGTTTAGCACCCATGTAAGGCAACTGAAGCTGCTTTCGGCTGACGCCGTGGAAAAGGGCATGGTAAGTAAAACAAGAAAGTTGGTAATAACTAAAACGTAATCTATACATAATACATATACTATCCATAGAGCGTGTGTCTGTCGATAAACACTACGTCACAAACTGTTTCTGTTCTATTGTGAAACAGAAACCGTTTGTGACGTCAGTACTGCGGTCTTGACGACGGCGATCAGAGCATTTTAACCAACGATACATATAGGCCTATATACACTGCCGTCATAATATGACGGGCAAATACTCTAGTACAAAATAAATGAACACGCTCGTATTGTTTACTACGTCATGGTGCGTAACGTCCGGAGCATAGATATACAAGTGGAGGCCCAGGCTGCAGAGTGTAACCATAGAGCTACCAACAATAGCATATTGTCATCATTGTGTGCACAGTGTGCTTTCACTAATACATTTTTGCCGTCCAGAAATTCTTAAACCTAGATTATTTCACACATTTAGATTCAGCTATTTACATTGAAAGGTTAACATTTAAAGGTTATCATTAGTGTCGTTAACATTTCATTGTTTACTGTTTAGCCAAAAAGTTGACGCAAATTTTAAGTTTAAGTTTAAAGTTTAAGTTTAAATTCGACACCCATATGCTGAAAATGGTGCATACTTGAGTGAGTTAACACTAGAAGTAGTCATAGTTATAACGTATGAGTGAATTATTTATTTATGTATGCATTTGTTGTATTTTAATTGCATACTTATATAGCGTCACTTCAAAGGAGACCCCTCATCATGCAGAGACACTTCCGACCTAACACAACGAAACCACGATCAGACAGTTGGCATGTATGCATGAATGTATGTGTGTTATGTATATTTGCATACATGTATATATATGCACATTTTAATTTAGCGCATTTAAAGGCCTTTCAAACGAACTATGCTCTCCAGCCTGCGAAGCGTTAAAGTCATGAAGAACAACAAATTCACCTGTAGGCCTAAGCCAAAATACTTGGATTATTGGAAAGTTGCCATTGACGAGCTCTCGCACGCATGGTAACGGGTTCTCTCTCGCCCATGTGTGATGTTGGAACATAAACACTAACGGTGTTATCAATGCGTATATTATTAATAAGAGTTCATTCTTACCGAGCTGTAAAGAAAAGAACCGACAGAACTTTCTTGGAGGCATAGCTAAATGTAATAATGCAACAAAACTAAGAAAATTAATTGAATCCTATATATGTGTGTTAGTCCTGACACTTGTTGTACTTGTGTAGGTCCTACTTGCGAACACACAGACCTATCTCTTGCTACGCAGCTGCTACCGAATATAGGCCTCGACTGTGCGCTGTAGTCCTATCACAGGCAAGAAACAGGAAGTTTGTTTAGCAGTCTTCTGACATTTAAAAAAAGCAGGAAGCCTAAATAGGCTATATATGCTGACTCCAGAACTTGAATATTTAAAATCACAGGCCCACCATACGATAAAAGTTATGCCTAATCGTCTTATAGGCCTGTCTATCAAGTCCTGTGAACCTACTCGTAAATTTGTATATAAAATAAATTATCTAACAGATTCTCAGTGCAAGTTATCAAAGCTTAGGTAAATAGACTCGAAGGCCTTTAAAAAGTATGGAACCTATAGGAAAGGCCTATATAAATACATGTAGGCCTATTAACTGCCAATTATAGCCAAATGTTATGACACATTAGATAGATTGGTTAGCAATTTGATTAGCAATTTTATGTAGAAAGCATCTTTTAGAAGTTGCGGTGAGTAGGACTAGGCCTATATAATTATATATCATAAAAATGTCACGCTTCATTGCGATAGAGGCCTATGTGTAAACTTGAATTTCCAACAATGCTCTGGCGCAGACAGTGATTACAACAAAAGACGAACTCGGAATCCCACGCAACCGTCAGTCTGGCCTAAATTGCAGGATACTATTGACACACAGGGGCCTAGATCTACAGCAGCTCAACTTTGTTAGACCATGTGTAAAATGTAAGCATGTAGGCCCCCTATGTCTACTTAATTTGTCTACTGACATGCGTTTGTTGAAGGCTGTGATAGGAAATGAAACGCATGTTCTGCGGAGTCTCTTTCTGCCAACAGTTCACTGTCCTTAAAATTTGGCCCCAAGATTGCATCCTTTGATTCCTTTCACCCTACCGACTAAAGACGACCGAAATTACATGTGTGATTTGCTGTAGGGCCTAACTCTCTGGGTTTGTAAGACTGTTCGAAATATCCAATAGACAAATATTGCACACACACACACACACACACACACACACACACACACACACACACACACACACACACACACACACACACACACACACACACACACACACACACACACACACACACACACACACACACACACACACACACACACGCACACACGCACGCACGCACGCACGCACGCACGCACGCACGCACGCACGCACGCACGCACGCACGCACGCACGCACGCACACACACACACACACACACACACATATCTATATATATATATATATATATATATATATATATACTGTATACCTACTTTTTTTATTTAAGCAGTAGTGTGTAAAGAACATGCTTATTTACTTAAGGACCTGTAAGCATACACATAACCAGTCTTAAGTGAAGTTCTAACTCATACTCCATGTTACAACCAAACGCTCAATATAACCGACAAATGTTTAAATTGTAGGCTAAAGCACCTGCAGGCAGCAGTGCAGTGAGTGCGCCTACTGTAGCAACGCATCTGTCGCCATAATTATGCCATACCATCAGTCTTGTTGTCAAGACCTTAAACCTCAAGACCAAGACCAAGACCAAGACCAAGACCTTGAACCTCAAGACCAAGACCAAGACCAAGACCAAGACTTTGAACCTCAAGACCAAGACCAAGACCAAGACTTTGTACCTCGAGACCAAGACCAAGACTTTGTACCTCGAGACCAAGACCAAGGCCAAGACCTTGAACCTCAAGACCAAGACCAAGACCCCAAAAATCAGGTCAAGATTTCTAGAAATTGTCTAGTCGGAATATTCGCTATTTTAATGAAAACATGAGTCTTTTATTTTATTCAAGCAAATTAACTTTAAATGCAAACTGCAGAGAAATCCGATTTTGTATTCAAAAGTCCTTCATGCAAACTATTATTCCAAATGCCTTTTGTACTTTATAAAAACCAATTCGCTCAGAATTATCTTACCAATGCGTGCCTGGTGGGCCTCATGAAAATTCCACCATGTGAAATATTACGTTCTACAAGTGCTGAAGTCGCTGACACACACAGTAGCTTTTCAAGCACTGGATGTAAATGTACAGATAGTGAGTCCTTTTGAAATCTTCCCATGGTTTATCATACTGTTTGAACAGTTTGATATAGAATAACTGTTGCTGCTGCCAATGGGTTTCCTGACCAACAAGACTTGTATCCATCCATAGATATTGGTCGTATGATGCAAGCAGGCTTGATACAGAATTCTTGAGTTTTGTTAAATGGCTGTTCATATTGACAGCCGGTCTTGGTCTTGGTCTTGGTCTTGCGAGACCAAGACCAAGACTTTGAACCTCAAGACCAAGACCAAGACCTTGAACCTCAAGACCAAAACCAATTAAGACTTTTGGTCTCAAGACCAAGACCAAGACTTTAAAAAACGAACTCGAGTGCACTGGAGACCAAGACCTTGGTCTCGAGGACAACAAGACTGCATACCATAGGCCTACGTCGAAATTATGTCACTGCTGATCAAACTTTTCAAAACATAATTTTTTATCAAATAGCTGCTTCTGAACTATTTAGAAAAAACAAACAATATTAGAAATATACACGTTAATAAAATTACAAAAAATCGTCAGGCTTTATTTTACAGTAGTCCATGCATCATATCAGGTTGAGAATTGTCGGGGCGTTTGGGATTCAACCCCTAGGCCTAGTCTTTCTTAGGACCTTCCAATTAAGTCTTCATTGCACACCCCAGGGGGTCGTTTCCAACTCCCTCGATCAGTTGTACCAGTGTGATTATCTTGTGCATATATTTTAGCATTTTCTTTCGCAAATCGCTTTGTGGGTTACTAATAAAGTAGCCTAATGCTCTGGTTTATTGTGAGATTTGTGAGCACGTGAATTGTATAATAATAAATTTGGTGATGTCATCACTTTCAGGAGTTCAAGTTTTCGATTGCATTTGTGAACTTTCTCAGTTGCAAAATAAGGATTAATATTCAACTCCACATGGATCAAACTCATCAAAGTCTAACCCGCACCCTGCAGTCTTTTTTCTACAATTCTAACTCTGGGTCATATAGGCGTCGATGCGTTGTGAAGACTGAATGAAGCAGTCTAGTCTAGGGCTAATACCCAGTGAGGTCCAAGGACAGAGCCCCTCGTATGGAGGTCTGCTGTCTGCAGAGACGCAGCCGCCTGAGGTTGAAGGTATTTACATAGCCGGACCTGGCGTAACTTTGGTCTAGAAAGTGGGGGGAGGGGTTACCAAATTTCGCGTCGTTTCCCCTTCAAGACTGTTAAATAATTATAATAGCGCCCGATGAGTCCATATTTGGTGCCATTTATGCGCAATGCCGAATAATCATAATGATAATGATGCTGATAATAATCATAACAATAAAAATAAATATAATAATGATGATAATATGCGTAATAATAAATATAATAATAACAATAATAATAACTATATAATAATAATGACAATAAAAATAGTCAAATTAATTTAAAATTAGGGCCTACTAACAACAGAGGAGCTTCGATCATACGTAATTGAAGTGACGTAACAAAATTGGCCTTTATTCATAGATTTGACCCTAATAACAATGGACTTCTTCGTAATTGAAATGACGTAACATATAGACCTTTAGTCTAAAAACTTACAATCTAAAATTACAAACAATAGACGTGTTTTACAATTGAAATAACGTGACAATAGGTCTTTGTACTCTAAATTTAGATTTAATAACATTAATAGACTTTTTCAAAAATTGAAGTGACGTAACAAAGGCCTTTTTTCTCTAAATCTAAAATTTCTAATTATTAACGTGTTTCATAATCGAAATGTCGTATGCCTACGTAACAATTGCTAGTCTTTTAGTCTCTAATTCTAAACTTCATAATACAGTGGCGTCACGAGGGTGGTGCGGGGGGTGCGGACCGCACCGGGTGACACCCTCAGAGGGGGTGACACCAAATGACAAAATGACTGTCTAGAAAATTGTTTGTGCAGAGTTTCAGCAGAAATTTATCAATTTTAAATTAACAATAACAGATAACAACAACAAATTTTTCGTAAGCCTAACTTACTGTAGATGCACTGTAGCCTATCAGTAATATTCAGTGTCAATTTACCTACAGCTGAAACTCTATACTTAGGCCTATTTAATTTTTTGAACCCTCTAATGCGCTCCGGTCAGTGCCGTCATTATTACCCAATATTACAAAACGCTTCAAATCATGTTGTTTCGTAACGTTGGTCAGCACGTGCTACAAGCAGGCGCTGTTTTTCATCGTTTTCGTGTTGTATTTTATAATCGCTGATCTCGTCCAATTTTCTGGTATTTTAGTTGCAATGTTATGATAATTAGTATTTTAAACCTATACCAATAACGTTTTTGATAATGAAGTAGGCTATTAATTAAGGGAAAAGCAGGAGAAAAATAAAAAAGTTATCAATTGAAAGTGAGTTGGCAAAGTGCATTGATTTCCATGAAGTGATTGACAAGTTCGCAGCTTTGAAAGCCAGGAAAGGAAAGTCTGATTTACTCGAGATAATCACTAAGTGCTGAAATGCATATATTTGTTCCTGTGTTTTTTCTATTATTTCATTTATGAGCATAATTCCAAAAATTTATATTTTTTATTGCTAGCCTGATTTTAATTGATATTATTACTATATTACAATGGCTTAAGAAATAATCAGCCAAATTTCCAATTATTTTTCTCATTGTATAAAATATTTATTCTTTGAACATTATTTTATAGCTAGAGTAGGCATATGTATGCCCGTCATATGACGGGTTGAAAAGAAAATGAGTGGATTGATAGGAAGAGAAAAGAATTTAAGATATATTTAAGATATTTATTGGAATGCTTGATTGTAACTGACATTGATAGCGAAAATTCGACCATCATTAGCAAATGACCTTGACTGTCGGTTTTCTTTATGAGTAGGCCTACTTTAATGTTGTCTCCGTTTCGTGAACGCGACAAAGCAACATAAATAATGCGACATAATAATGTAAAAACCAGTGAGAAGCTTAGTAAGCGATTTCACAATAGGTTCTGCCAATATAATACAGCTTCTCAATATAAAGTGATATCAGTAGAACTAGTTGACCAATGTATTCGGAAAATGAAACGAGGTAAAAAGCTCCTGGGCTGGATCGTATTGAGTCGGAACATCTAGTTTATGTTCATCGTAGACTTGTTGTATTACTCTCACTGTTATTCAACCATAATATTATGCTTGTGCATGGCACAGTTCCCACCAGCTTTGGTCTGGGCATAATCATACATAACGCCTCTCTGAGGGCAGTTTCTAAGAGCCCGAGGGATCATTTCTACCTCGGGCGACAAAAAAAATAATAGTAGTAGTAGTAGTAATAAATAAATTCAATAATAATAATAACAATGAGAGAGTGATGAGGATGGTGATCACACTGATGATAATGCTCGGTAATTGTTTTGAACCTTGAGGGCTTCCTCAGATAAAAAAATTGGCAAAAACAATTGGTATAAAAGGTTGGGGTACGGTACCCTCCAGTCCAAAAAAGTGGGGGGGGGGTACGGGTGCCCTCGTAGCCCGTAGCCCCCGTAAATTACGCCTATGGCTGAGACCAGATTTGTGCACCAATTTTTCAGTGTTGCGCGGATTTCTACATATAATAGGCCTACCTAAGTCATATGGCTTCATTTTCAAGGGTCAGGGCAAGTTTCAAGTCTTTGGTTCCCCTTCAGAGTCTACGCCTATGTTTGGCTGCATTTCCAAAACTACGGTGAAGGAATAAGTTTAAAGTAACTTAATTGGCAAAACAACACTAATTAGTGATCTGCAGTCGTTGATAATCATGATCGATCGATGCCAGGTTGTAGTAGACAGGTGGTAATTCGTTAGGTCTGTTCAGTTTCTCATAGACGGCGGCGTCTCTTGGAACCTCGCTTAATGATGGAGCGGAAGAGGAGGAGGAGGCGTGCTGTTGGGTGGACCGACGATGTTCTTGTGGTTCATCTGCTAGGTCTTCTGTTCGAGGCAGTGGATTATTGCTTTCTCTCGTTCTTTTGGTTCTGTGCTCAAATAACACCACAGTGGATAAATTGGTGCTGTTAAATTAGCGATAAGAAACAGAGTAAGCAAGTAAGTAAATAGCGCATTTGTTATGGAATGAACTAATTCGTGATGGCTCGTCTGGGGAAGACATCCAGATTATCGCCGTCTCGTTCTTGGATCTCTTTGCCACCGCAATGCGATCATAATTTAACCCCTAGCACTATCCACCAGCAGGGCTAGTGACATAAACGGACACCAAATATGCGTGAAATTCTGAAAGTCAGTTATGAACAGTTTATAGGCGTTTATTACAGCAATCTATCTCTATTTAAAAACGTACTCATGCTCGCGAAATAAATGTACAAACTCTTTAAATAAATGTACAAACTCTTTAAATAAATGTACAAACTCTTTAAATAAATGTACAAACTCACCTCTTTCTCAAGGCATAAACTGTTAGCCCAGTGATCGCAGCAACGGAAACTACGACAGCACCGACGATGCCAACAATTGCTCCTGCAATGCAACACATGAATATTAAATATAGCCTACATTCAGGTGGATGGATATAATGCATGTATGTATGTATGTATGTATGTATGTATGTATGTATGTATGTATGTATGTATGTATGTATGTATGTATGTATGTATGTATGTATGTATGTATGTATGTATGTATGTATGTATGTATGTATGTATGTATGTATGTATGTATGTATGTATGTATGTATGTATGTATGTATGTATGTATGTATGTATGTATGTACATTACACTTTTACTATATATTTTCAACATTGACTTTTGAGTACGGTACCTAACAAAAGCGTTGCCTGCGCCAGACACGCAGAGCCCAACTGACCAAATACCATTCCGGATGTCATAACAAACACAATTGCTTGGAGTTCTTTAACTATGTATCGTCCAAGAAGAGAAGCGACGATCTATGCGAAGACGTTCGAACAAACGAACCCCAACATCGAGCAGTCCCTCGCAGATGGTAGCAGACGTTGCTTCCGGATATCCCTCTGCCACAGCCCACTCTGTGGTGGACAACATTCTTCGCAGCCGGCAACTGAATGAACTGATCGTAGATCATCACTGCAGTAGAACGGTCTGCAGCAATTCATGGACTGTCTTGTAATAATCTTTGCTTGCCTTTAACGTGAGTGGATCATTCTCAACCCCCCAAACCCCCATCAGTACCTGGTTAAGGACGGGGCAGCTAACTGATATAACCAGCAGATAATAATATTGCATACGCTATGAAAACTCATTCAACCAGTGCTCAACCCGAATAGCAACGTCAAATGTATTAGACATGAAGCCCTTATGAAAATATTCTCATGTGGGCTTCATATGCCTTGCCATACGGGACCAAACATAGGGACGAATTTTGTCGACATAGGCCTATGTTCTATATATGACGTTACTGTGGATAAGGGTTCATACTGACGTGTCTTTGAACCCCAGGGCCACAACCTGAAATGGTCCAGCAGTTTTGAGTGATGCATAATTAATGTGAAATTTACTTTGCCTTTATCTTACCTAAGCTTACCTCACCTTACTTTACCTTACTTCGACTAGCATGCGTTGAGTGCAGGTTTGCATTGTCTAATGATAAATCAGTAGAGCTGAAGGGCCACCGGTTGTCAGTGGTTGAGTTAAATTATGCTTAAGTCATCTGAGAATGGGGCTTGTGTCCATGTATACAGGAGAGTATCAAATTGTACAAACCGTTCGACCCGAGTTTCTCCTTCTTTTGAGATTGAAATCATCTCTCTGATCAATTTTAAGTCAATAAATTCACTGCAATTTCATTTTACAAAAGGTGAAAGTGTTGAAAGCCCCTAACTTTCTTCATCGTTAGCTAAGGCAGTGTCAATAATGTGTTTGATATTCTGGTAGGCTAGTCTATGTAGGGTTATTGACCTCAAAAGCCTATAATAAAATAAACACAAAAGTTTTTGAATTATTCTCTGTGTGAATAAAAATTTTGATCAATGGAGTCATTTGGCTATTTTATTCGGTATCTCTATATTGCCACAACTGTTCATAATGATGAGATTTCAAAGAAAGTAATTTCATATTCCAAACCTGTTCCCAGTTGAGACTTCTTTGAAAGAGGAGAGGGCAACGGCTGTGTACTTCCACGAACAACTGTTAGATCTTGAGGACTTGATGACCTAGCTTCAAGAGTATAAATTGCACTGCTCACTGTTCTAGACGAACCACGTGTTGCGTCTGTTCCATTCGTATTTAAGTGGATGAAGTTTGTAGGCGCTGCAATATTCCCTGCTGTTGAAAAACTCAATGAAGCTGAAGCTGTGGTATTTGAAATCGCTGTGGAACATGTGTATCGACCACTGTATCCGGCGAGTGGAGAACATGAGTCTGTTGAACAACATCAGAAAAATGTAGCATAACTCAATACCAACCGGAGGAATATCGTTCAAAATCGCTTTTGAGACTTTTTCGTAATCGTCAGCCCTATACTAGCTTCAGCGCCTAAATGGCTAAGTCAGAGGAAGCAACTTACTGTATTTACTGGCGCGATTGCTCTCTTGAAGATTTGGTCACCAAACGCGCGAGCCAATATTATCTGCCTAATTTAAGAATTGATCAGATCACTTGGACTATAAGATTGCTATTGCATAACTTGACAAACCTCGACTAATGCAAGAATAGTTGACGTTGAAAAAATTTCCACCCATGTTTGCACCTAAACCGTTTGTGCCATTTATGTTGGCTATGTTGCACTGTAAACCGGATTCGTTGTACAGTAGAATTCGTTGAGCCAGAGTGCATTCGTTGTGTCCATCGCACAATGTAGATGGTCCTGAAGTCGTTTTTGTACAAGTATCGTTAGTTATTGGACATTCGAATACGTTGTTATCTGCTTTGTAGAGCGGGGTGAAACCAATGATGGCTGACTCGACGTAGATAACTTCATTTGGGTTGCTGCAGTTCAAACTAAACTTCGATGCATATTGAATCGGATTATCTCGACATCTGAAGAAAACGTTGACCGCAGCAGCTGCGCTGGCGATGCTGAGAGCTGAGTGTTTTAACACAATACGGTACAGTTAAACATTATAATGTCTTAAGCGACCAACAGAAACACATGCTGTCGAGCAAAGAAGCTAATGCAAACTGAAGAGTTTTGCGTAAAAGCTACAATACGATGACTTTATATAAGCCTCACTCTGCAGTGTTTATAACTGCTGCAGGTGGACCCCAACCGAAAAGGTCTGCTGACAGTTAATTTTCCATCTGTTTTAGACCTCCTTAGCTTAGGGCCTTAGGCTACCAGATGAAGAAGAGGAAGGGCAGGTCCTTAAATTAAGCTGGCCCTGAGACAGCCTTGGGTATGAAGTGTTAGCGACTTCATTTTCTTAGTCTCGGCATATGAGCGGGTGGCCTGTCCTCTGCCTAGCCGTCTCATCTTCCCACCGACAGTGCTTGCTCGGTGTACTCATTATAGCTGAGTTGGCTAGGGGCGCATGTGTAAATTTGTGTAGAGATTTCTGCCCTGGCGGGATTTGAACCCCACCTCTCGTTTGACAGTCCAGCACGCTAACCACTACACTATCAAACGCCCCTATCTGAGTTTACGTTTAAATTCGTACGCCATATGCTCAAAATGGTGCACGCTGCGAGTGAATTAACATTAGAAGTAGTCATAATTATAACCTATGAATGAAGTTATTTATTTATGTATGCATGTAATTGCGTATTTAGGCCTATATTGCGCCACGATGCAGCAGTTTGCATGTATGCATGGATGTATGTTTGTTATGTATACTTGCATACATACGTATTTAGGCCTATTATATGCACATTTTAATTTAGCGCATTTATTGCCTCTCAAACGAGCTATGCTCTCCAGCCAACGAAGCGTTTAAGTCATGAAGAACAATAAATTCACCTGTAACCCAAAATACTTGTAAAGTTACCATTGACGAGCTCTCGCACACAAGATAACGGCTTCACGGTCGTATAGAGGAAACAGGGAGATTGCCTAGAGAAAGAAATTATGAGGGAACGGTACCGGGAACAAGAACAAGAGGAAGACCAAGGAAGAGGTGGATGGACAACATTGGCGAATGGTTGGGATTTTCAACAGAGAGGTTGCTGCGAGTAGCCGAGGACAGGAAAGGATGGAGAAGAATCGTCTACAATGCGACCAACCCTCGTATCGAGGACGGTTAAAGAGAGAGAGAGTGAGAGTTGCCTATCCTCGGCTTTGGAATCCTGTGACCTCATTTAGGCCAGGTCTGAAATCCCATCTATTTCGCACCGTCCCAACCCCTCCCCCATAGCCCTCTTCCAGGGGACTCAGAGGCTTAACGGATCCTAACTGCTTGTCTCTGTTCAATAGACTGCAATCTTGAAATGCTATTTTGCTTAGAAGCGACTATCGATTGATGCCTTATTCATTACTCAACGGCGGTAGGCCTATAGAAGTCCGGATTGGATCGTTTGGAAGGATTGAAGTAAGTAAGTATTTTATTTTAATTTTACCAATTGCATAACCGCACTTTGATGTAGGGCCTACATGCATCCAGGGTGAAAACTGTTTGGGGCTTCAACCCCCTAGAGGCCTAGACTTACTTAGGACCCCCACAGTTAAGTCTTCATAGGACACCCCAGGGGTCCTTTCCAACTGCCTCAGTTGTTCTGGTGTGGTTTATTGTAAGATTAGTCACCAAGTGAATTGTATACTAATAAAGTTGCTGATGTTATCACTTTAAGGAGTTTAAGCTTTCTATTGCATTTTTTTTCTCAACAAAAGAATTGTTTTCGATTCAAGTCTGACTTGTAAAACAGTTAGCGTCGATAAATCTGCTGCTTTCAAATTTCGTTTGCAAGCAACCGTGGAGGCAAAAATTGACACCAGTTTTCAAATTACGGATAAATATTCAACTCCACATGAATCAAAGTCTAACACCCCCCCCCTACCAATCTTTTTTCTACAATTCTCACACTGCATGCATCTAAACTGTGTAGCAGAGTAGCCTATGTTGTAGGTTAGTATAGACTTTGTACTAGTACATTCTTTCAGGTATATTAAGGAAGTGAAGTGATCGGAGAACAGGAATGATGTGATGGTGTTTGGTAGCTTCATAATTAGCCGGCAACCAGTCCTAAGCCAGTAACCTACTCAGCCTACTGTTGTAACTTCATCTGGCTGCTGTTGAATAAAACAAACTATAGTTTGTCCACCCGTTGAATCAGAGATTTTCCCGTCGTAATTGGCATCTAACTCTGGCAATTTCCGACATTTTACAAACAAAAACAAATCTAACTAAGTTATATATACACCGTGTCTCAAAATAAACTGTGCAAAATTGTTTCTGTCAGAACTTCGTCAAATTTCCACCAATTTTAATTATTTTTGGTAGGTAGATGGCAAAATAGCTGACATTTTATGCTATAGGGGCCATTGCATAATTACGTAACGCCGAAATTGACCGTTTTTGACCCACCCACCCTGTAACGCTTCGTAACGTTTCCCTAGACCCACCCACCCACCTCCCCCAGCGTTACGTATTTATTGTTACGAAAAATCATTTTAGATTTACTATGTGAACGCGCAATAATAATTCATATTTTATAGCGAATTTAATATAGTATGTGAAATAGAATTTGACAGTAGACCTAAAATATACAGAACGTTGTATTTATATAAATGACATTCATGTTTGAAATGCAAATTACTTTGTTTTAAAGTTTTACGTCAAAGTTTTACACTGCTGAAAAGTTTCGTGGACTAAATTGCTTATTAATAATTAATCAAAATTAAAACGAACTAATTATTTGCTTAGTCTGAGCACTTCGATAATTATTAATATAAATTTTGCTCAGTTTTTGTCGGGCATTAATTTTAAATGTTTGAAATTCGTGTCCACTAAGTGAAATATGCTTTAAAGTTGTTCTTCAAGGTCAGGAATCCAGGGAGAATTACCATGTTGTTCCGACGGTAAAGCTATGAAAGATCCAAACAATTCGAACAGCGGTTTCCGGTTTACACAAACGGGAGATGAAATCGCAGCTTATTTTAGACCAATAGCACAGCGTCTAACCAGTTTGGTCATTCGCCATTGGGCCGTATTTATATACAGAAATAGGTCACCTGGGCGCGTTGCGAAAGGTGGTTCCCTACGATAGCCATACAAACTGTACAGGGCCGAACTTTCACAATTTCAACTTTTAATTTTAAAATAATGCTCAATAAGGTGTCATTCGGTAAATTTAATTTTTTTGTAGCTAAACTGTTGGTAAAAGCGTTACGTAACGTTCATCTCCATACACCCACCCACCCACGTAACGTTTCGTAACGTTTTCAAGGACCCCACCCACCCACCCTCGAGCGTGACGTAATTATGCAATGACCCCCATACATAAATTTGGCATCTCACCTGACTCATGTCACCGCACTACCTTGTTAAACACAGATGTACCAATTTCTTATATAACGCTTAAATTTTATTACATGCAACAAACTATCTGACGACATAATTAGCACGCAGTAAAGTAAAATATGATTTACTTAGCAGAGTCTTTATTGCTATGACAGATCTGCTTAAAAGTGTTAGAATTGGTGCTCGAAATGTGCTCGGCTTACACGGACACAAGCGCTTAGACGGCGACGCCACTGGCCGATAGCAGCATCAACGATCGACTGGTCAAAGCGCGCCCACTCGTCGATCAGACGCGTTTTGAGTTCGTCGACGTTGGCTATTCTGGAGCGGTAAACCTTTTCCTGCAGCACACTCCATATGCTATAGTCGACTGGGTTAAGATCCGGTGAATTCGGCGGCCACAGTGTTGGAGGTATGAAGTCGGGCGTTTCTCGCTCCAGGAAAGAGACAGTTTCGCGTGCTCGATGCGCCGGGGCGCCATCCTGTTGAAAGACAAAAACTCGCCCTGGGATATCCGGCATATGTCTGGCAGTAGCTTCTGGACAAGAAGGTTGTCGCGATAGTAAGCCCCATTCACTTTGACACCCGGCTCGATTAAATGGATTTCAGTGCAGCCAACCTTCGAGACGCCGACCGTCAGATAGTTTGTTGCATGTAATAAAATTTAAGCGTTATATAAGAAATTGGTACATCTGTGTTTAACAAGGTAGTGCGGTGACATGAGTCAGGTGAGGTGGAAAATTTATATATAGCATGAAATTTCAGCTATTTTGCCATCTAGGCCTACCTACCAAAAATTATTAAAATTGGTGGAAATTTGACGAAGTTCTGACAGAAACAATTTTGCAGTTTATTTTTGAGACACGGTGTAGACACCCTGATGCCATATACCTACAATTCTCTTTTGTAAGTTTTATTGATGATGATGATGACAATTTGAGGGTGGCGATGACGATAAGGATGACGCTGAAGATGACGATGACAATAATTCAGTGGCGCCACTAGGGTTGGCGTCACCCAGTGCGGTAAGTCATGGCGTCATCCCCATGGACCTCCTCCATTAGTCCCTTACCATATCATATAGTATCCTTAGCCTAGTAGTTTTTTTGTACTAAGGTGCTAAGAAAAATGCTTTTGTTGTTATCTGTTATTGTTAATTAAAAAATAATAAATTTCTGCTGAAACTCTGCAAAAAAATTGTTTAGTCATTTTGTCCATGGGCGGCGATCATGGGGGGTCGAGGGGGACAAGACCCCACCTTGAACAGTGGGGGACATGCCATGCATCGGACCCCCAACTTTTTGAAGAAACCCCCAAAAAGTCATAAAATTTTTTGCGTGACAAATTTTTCACCTTTTTTGACCAGATCAGTTCACGGCGATAAATGTTTTACCTCTTTTTTGACCAGATCAGTTAAAAACTCTTTTTTGACCAGATCAGTTCAAAAATGCTGTCAAACAAGATTGCCGCCACTGATTTTGTCATTTTGGTGTCACCCCCTCTGAAGGTGTCACCCGGTGCACCCCCTAGTGACGCCATTGTTATAATTGCATGTAGCCTACAGAGATTACTTAAATGTGTGATGTTGGAACATAAACACTAACGGTGTTATCAATGCGTATATTATTAATGAGAAATCATTCTTACCGAGCTGTAAAGAAAAGAACCGACAGAGCTTTTGTGGAGGCATAATGTAATCATGTAATTAAACCAAGAAAATTTATTGAATCCTATAAGTCTTATATTTGGGTTTGTCCTGACACTGGTTGTACTTATGCAGGCCCTACTCGCGAGCACACAGGCCTATGTCTTGATACGCAGCTGCTACCGAATATATAGGCCTCGACTGTGCGCTGTAGTCCTATCACAGGCAAGAAACAGGAAGTTTATTTAGCCGCTTTCTGACATTTAAAACATAAGCAGGAAGCCTAAATATGTGCTGACTCCAGAACTTGAATATTTGAAATCACAGGCCCACCATACGTTAAAAGTTATGCCTAATCGTCTGATAGACCTAGGCCTATCTATCAAGCTCTTTGAACCTACTCGTAAATATGTCTATAAAATAAATAACTATAAATTCTAATAGGTGCTCAGTGCGTTATTAATGTTAGGGTAAATAAACCGGAAGAACTTTAAAAGAGCATGGAACCAAAAGGAAATGCCTATACAATTACAGTATATTAACTGCCAATTACAGTGTATAGCCAAATATTGTGATGCATTAGGTAGATATTAGCAATTTTATGTAGAAGGCATCTTTTAGAGGTTGCGGTAAGTAACCCATGCATATAATTGTATATCATAGGCTATAAATGTCACGCTTCATTGCGATAGGCCTATGTGTGAACTTGAATTTCCAACAATGCTCTGGTGCATAGCATGATTAACAACAATAGACGAATTCGGAATCCCACGCAACCGTCAGTCTGGCCTAAATTGCAGGATACTATTGACACATAGGGGCCTAGGCCTAAGCCTATAGTAAGAGCAGCTGCAGAATAGCAGCTGATCATGTTAAAATATAGCTTACATATAGATTAAACATGCTTTATTACGCAGTAGTGGCCTAATGAAGGCCTACCACCATAGCTTTTACAGCTTTATAAAGTATATCAGTAGGCCTAATTGATTTTAGGCTTACGAATTAATTTCAGTGTGAACAACAGCTGCCTGTACCTATTTTGCAGCTCAAATGTAGCTGGGGTCCAACCAGTGGCTGGGCCCCTCGCAAAATATTGTCAGGGCCTGGACCTCGGAAGCCCCCATGATTGAGGCCCCTTGGCATCATCCATGTAGGTAATTCTACTCGTGTCATCCCATAGACCGTTTGGATATTGCCATAGGTGTAATTTGTAGGGGTACCTAGGGGTGTTTAAAAATCTATCAAATTTATAAATTTAGGTGCGGACGTTCGTATTGGGCATAACGCCTCTCCTTGTCTACATTTGTCCGCATTTGAATGACCCCTCCCCCTCATTGCAGACGTCCTTTATGGATGACCCCCTGAAGGTTTTCTTTAAGGGGTGGTATATAAATTTCTTATTACAATTACAATTATGTACAAGTGATTTACCAAGATAACCTTAAAATAACAGCCTGTTGTATCCTTATTGCTCTATCAGAGTGTTGCAGTCATGGAAGTTCAGAGGAGGGGCAAGGGGGCATTTGCCTCCTCGATTTTGAAAGCTGTCATGTTTTCTGTTTTCGTGAATAGCTATTCCATGCAAAATCGTCATTTTGCCCCCCTGGAAAAATTTCCCCCTAGAAAAATTGCGCCCTCTAGACAAATTCCTGTGGACACCCATGGCTGCAATGTATCAGGTTGAATATAAATCTAATCTTTGAAACAAAAGCATATAACTGTTTCTTAAAACAACAAGCAAACCCAAACATGTAAAGCTTAAGCTCAAAACAAACTTTAATACTATGCAGGGTTTTAATGTCTGTTCTTTGATGTTAGTCCACTCTTCACCGAGTTTAACGGATTACAGATTATGGATACAATACAAAATAACATAACATCAACTCATGTCCTATTCAGGTAACAGCCTATTCAGGTATTTACATTAGATTACACAGGATCAGGTTACACTCCATATAAAATTGTGAAGATATTAGACTCCATATAAACTCATGAAGATCACAGACTCCATATAAAATCATGAAGACATTAGACTCCATATACAATCATGAAGATATTAGACTCCATATACAATCATGAAGATATTAGACTCCATATAAAATCGTGAAGATATTAGACTCCATATAAACTCATGAAGATAACAGACACCATATAAAATCATGAAGATATTAGACTCCATATAAAATCATGAAGATAATAGACTCCATATAAAATCATGAAGATGTTAGACTCCATATAAAATCATGAAGATGTTAGACTCCATATAAAATCATGAAGGCAATGTGTAATACATTAGATCCCAGATTAACATTCTAGGATCTAAAGCATTATTGAACCTATGTAAGGGAAGGCGAGTTCACATAGGATGCTACTGATGTACTTTATCCCACAACTTTGAACCAAGAAGATTTCAATTTAATTTGGTGCCTAAATTAGGGTTTGAAAAATGTTTGAGGCCTGCTGGGAAAGAAAGTTAATGAATAGGTGAAAAAGTCTGGAATCAGCAGTGGAGGTCAAAATAGTCATAAGAAAATCTGCTGACAAAAATATTGTCAATTAACCCTGATGAATTAAAGACGTCATTAGAAATTGTTAAAGAAAGATGACCTTGCTTTATTTGCCCATTTGTAGACATTATTCAGGCTAAAGCAGAAACTTAACAGTTTTGGCAAAGCTTAGACACATTTAAACTGCATCATACAAATGCATTTCTTCTGTATTACTTCTAGTGAAGTTTTAGTTAACGATTACTATACTTATAACTCAGACAATAACGAATACAAATAAAAACTATAACTAGAATACTAAAACTCGGCATACTAATAAAGAAAACAAATAACGAAAACAAATAACGAAAACTATAACTAAAACCTAAAAAGAAAACTTACTTGCTTGACATTGAGTGTTACTGTTAGGCATTACACACAGATGTCCTTACTTTTGATGATTCTAATAGTGGTACTTTCTATGTCTACATCTATATCTATGTCTTTCCAACATCCGGTAATTTCTTTAGATTTTAACTAACTTTCTACCATAAATGGCTGGAAAACAAACTTTAGGTGGAAGAACTACTTTGTGTATAACTATAACTAAAACTAAAACTTGGAAAAACTGAAAGGCAAAAGTTTTAGTCATAGTTAATAATAGCTAAAACTAAAACTCAAGAGATAATGTTAACTAATTATAACTAAAACTCTTAATTTAGGCAAAATATAATAACTGAAACTAAAACTAAAGAGACAACTAAAACTTCACTATAATTACTTAAGGCAGTTCTTCTAGATAAACAAGGAATTTTGGCAACAATGAAAAGAATAGTAATTTTATGCAATGATATTTTGAAAGTTAATGGAGATTAATCAACTTATCAGTATAGTATAGCATATCACAGGTACATAGAAATGATCAGAAAGTGCACTGTGCAACAAAACAACTACAGAAAGTAATTACAGTTTTTGTAATTCTTCTGGCTGCCAGATTCTTAGTCAACTATAGTCTACTAGATGCTCCAAGTTCCTCCTTATATTTCTTCCTCCCTTCTTTGCTCTCTTCTTCTTTGTTTTTATGAGGTTTCTTGCTTTTCCTTTGGCTGTCTGGGCTTGAATCTCTTCCTGGAGTTACAGGTGTTAATGATCGATCATCACCTGTGACTGAGGATGCTAGCACTCGCTTTGGTGGTAGAAAGCGTTTAACTTGTCGCTGGGAACCACTCTCCTGAAGTTCGATGCTTCCGAACAGTGGAGGCAGCAGTGGGTCTTTATCTACCTTCCCTCTAACAAATCATCGACAAATCAACAAATCATAGTGGTTAACATTTCCATCAGAAATGAGTTTAGACATCAAGGTAACACGTCTGAGATAAAACATTGTAAAATATAAACAAAGGCAATAAATCTTCAGTATCAAAGTGAAAGATAGTCACAACAACCAGTTTACTTAAAGACAGTTTCACAAGTTAAAGGATGTTGCTGTCATGCAATATCCATCTGACAAGCAGAAGGTATGCATGACGGCATGGCTGTGTAAAAACTACTGAACTGGATTGAAACTCCAAGAGAGAGTTTCGGTTTAATTAGAAGACCAATGACAATGCAGAGCAGTTTCTAATTTTACCATTATTACATACTCATCAATTAGACTGACGAAAACAGGAAAAAGCAATGTCACAGAAGTTAACCAGTAAAGAGCACAAAATCTTCTGATGGGCTGCCGAGATGCCTTCCCACATTCTGTTTCCCTACATCTGTCCACAATCTTGGGACTGTCTTTGACCACAGGAACTCACCTTCTGTGAATATTTAAATCTCATATATCGTTTCCTATCAGCTGCACCAGTTGCTAGTGCTTTTTGCATTCACTTTTATCAAAAGCTGCAATTACCCATTGTCCAAGTGTTTATCAGTAGTAGAAATGACTACTATTGCATTCACTTTTATCAAAAGCTGCAATTACCCAAGTGTTTATCAGTAGTAGAAATGACTACTATAGTGTCATCTATGTAGTCTTCCTTTTTTGACACTCTGGACAACTTCATGCATGCTGCGCTATCACTAAGCTTTTGTTAGCATTTCGATATTTGACCATGTCTCGCATTACACACAAATAAACAATTACAAGTTCTGTAAATAAATATATCAACCAAAAACACTAAAACACTCGATTTACAGAAACAGAAAAGATTTGATATATACCTTAGAAGATTATCTTCTTTTGTTTGTTCGTCACTCCCCCTTTTTCCATCCGTGTCACTGTGTTTGTCATGATCCTCTTTTCCATGTCCATGTTTCTTGTGATCCTTTCCCATGTTAGGGCTTTGCTCCTTGCCATCTTTATCCTTCTTCTTCTCATCCATGTCATCATTCCCGTCCTTATCACTATCTGCTTTGTCATCTAACTTCTTGCTGTTTTTAGTCTTTCCCTCCTTCTCGGCTTTTATCTTTTCATCTTTCTGATCTTTTGCTTCGTTCTGATTCTTGGATTTATCAGCATTTTCCTTGTTCTTGTCATTTTTTGTTTCCGGTTTCTTATCACCATTCTTCTCACCAGTTTTTTTAGACGGGCTTTTATCTTTCTTCTCAGGCTTTTTACCATTCTCATTGCAAGAAGAACAACAGCATAAGAAACATGGAAGGCAGCAACATCGTCGACAACAGTTGGCATCTACATAAACACATAAACTAAAATCATAAATATAATACAATGCAAAATAGTTGTGCACCTAAAAATTCAAATGTTGATATTAAAAAGTAATTACATGAAGAAAGCAACTCCATAATCAGGATGCTTAGTCATAGAAAGTCTGTGTTCAGAGCACCTTTAAAGTTATCGAATTTGCCAATGACATTTTAAAGCTGATGAGCTGACTGCTTGGTATGAAAACTGGTCAATATTCTGTTTTTCTTTTCCAAAATACAGCTGTAGAGAAGCTGATGCGTTTGATTCACGGCTAAATGTCATATGCAATTTACCTAACTTGGTTATATATTGATTATGTTTTGCTTCAGACTCCACTGGATGGTTTAGTTTGGTGTCAGATTATTAGAAATAACTTCCATAGCACCAGCGTCTAATGCACTAGGCATCAACTGGTTGTGCACATAAATTATAAGTGACAGCTACTTGATTGCATGTGACTTTCAAGCATTCTTTATTATTGGCATAAATAAAATACTTGAAGTCTGTCTTCTGGACATCATGTATTTAAGAACATCGGCAGCAGTGTACAGTGATATTTTGCATAACACTTTGTCCCAGTATGCCAATTCCAGGGAATTTCTGGTTGTTTATATGTAACCGTCATAACAATCATAAATTAAGAAGGTTAATTTTATTTTTTCACTACCTAGAGTTGAACTCTGATGAGTGTAACCATATACAATGTG
This sequence comes from Allolobophora icterica, assembly GCA_963556255.1. Classification (NCBI taxonomy): domain Eukaryota; kingdom Metazoa; phylum Annelida; class Clitellata; order Crassiclitellata; family Lumbricidae; genus Allolobophora; species Allolobophora icterica. The sequence continues at coordinate 53,835,299 of OY744606.1, read as the reverse complement.
TTATTTCTTACAGCAATTTTGAGAGAGGTCCTTGAGATGTGCTATAGAAAAGCTCAGACCCGAGCCTTTCAATTAAGCATGTACCTCGAAGATAAGCATTTTTGTATCCTTCACTATTCTTGTCTTAGTCCTTTGTCAGACTTTATAAGGACCTTGCCCTCTGAAGAACGTGTTAATATTCATATATCATTCATATCGGACATTTATATAGTGCCTTTTCAAGGAGAACTACTCGGAGGCGATATGCCTTTCTGAAATGAAAAGAATGTTTTAATGTGACTTTTGGGTTACATACTATTTGGCATCTTCCACTCCGTTGCGTGTCTTCTGGCCTCTTCATTAGCTTCTCCCTCAATACGACGGCCTGGTTTGGAAATCTTGCAGCAAGAGCCGGGTGCACAGCAGACCCAGGGAGGATAGTGATCATGATCTCGTTCATGATGATCTTGAATTACGCAAAATAAAAACATAAATCTGTTAGACACTGCATTTTATTGTTCACATGCTTTAATGTTATGCACTGATATTTATTCAGCTCATGCTAATATAAATGAAAAAGAGCAACTTCATTTATCAGGTACAGACCACTGATCTGTTACTGTATTTTTTACAACACATTTGGTTATTTTGGTAGGAGCGACTTACGATAAAAGATTAGATACCTTGACTGAAAAGAACAGAGGAGACAAAGGAGTCATAGCAGAGAATGACAGTGACAGAAAATGAGTACGAAAGTCGGGGACTTCCATTACTTCACACTCCAGAAATTACACAACCAGTATGCAACTGGGACAAATAGGCATCAGGGAAGGTTTCCGAAAGTAAACTGCAATGCTACTTTAAGGTTGAAGGCATGGTTTGATCACTTAGAGGGGTGAGGTGTAGGAAAGTAGAAAGTAGGAATTGCAAAGAAGCACTCTTAATAATAATTTGCTTAATATGAAATTTTTAATATTTAATTCAACAAAGTAAGTTTGATATTTTATCATTGTTTGACTGTGAGAGCTCTTGTGGTTATCTTCCTTACCCAAATCATGACTGGCTTTACGTGTGCAGCATGACCTGGGGCCACAGCAGCCCGAAGAGGAATGGTGGTCATGATGACTTCGAGCAGTGTCTGAATAAATATTTGCAATAAACATACATGTTCAGTTACATCTAGTACAAAAGTATACATGGTTTTTAAAAATTGGAGCATGCATATACTTGTACATGTATTTATAAGTGTGAATTTCACAATATCTTGATTTATGTTTGAACATATAGTCCATGTTCTAGTGTTTGAACCTTAAATTTCAAAGCAAACATGAGTTTAGTTTCCTTCTCTTTTTCTGAATCGACATTTAAAAAAATTTTCATCCTTGTAATTATCTCTTTGGAAAACTATGCTCTTGGTCATGCTTCATTTTATGTTTACAGCAGAATGTAGCAACAGCAAACACAACAAGGTGGATGATCCTGATCATCGGTATCCCTAAATTTTAAGTAAACAGTGGCAAACCACAATAAATATGAAAACATTTAAAGCCTTACGATTCGTTTGATACAATAAAAAATCTAATCACATATTCTGCAGTGTTTTGAGTCATTGTTTCATGTCATTTTCAAAACACAGCTTTATGTCTTCTCTTCTATGATGAAACATTAAATACTCAGTGAGCCACTAAGGCTGTAGAACTAACCACAAAACAACCCATATTACCCGTCCCTTAACAAAACATTATTCCAGAGTTATGGAAAACTTCTTAGTTCTTCCTTTTGCTAAAAGGATCATTGGCAAATTTTCAAACTCAACTACCAGAAATTATCTACGTATAACACGATAACGTACCTTCTGCTCGTTTTTTGCCAGCTGCTCGTTTATCAGGGTGGTGGTGGTCATCTTCCACATCCTGATCACCCAACTCCTCTTCCTTTCTAGCTTTACGTTTACTGCAGGGACAGACCCAAACGGTTGGAGGATAATCAAGACCTCTCCTTCCAGCTGACCATATTAGATTTAAACAACAATGCAAACTTGCATGAAAACCTGTTTCATCTGCCACATCACTGCATATTAAACTAATCTGAACTGTGAGAGCTCTATTTCATCTAAAACCAAGTGGATGGCTCTAAGTAACTTACTACGGTACATCGTTAGAAGTTAAATGTTTCTCTTTTTTGATAATTCGACTACCGTCTGCCTTTGTTCGTGGATGGTGGCCTTCTAAACCCACCAAACACTGAATTTCTGCTCCTGGCCAACCAAAGTACTTACACTCAGTCCTTTCATTCATTCATTCATTCATTCATTCATTCATTCATTCGAGGATTTATATAGCACCCTTATTCTTTATTCCTCAAGAACATCATCTGATTGCCTGTCTTTGGTCATCAATAAAACTAGAACTGTGCTCGATGACTGAGCTCTTTTGTTGCTTACCCTAAATTTCGAATTCTATTCCAAGGTCTTTTTGTTCTGCTCATTCACTTAGGTCATACCATTCGTAGCTTGAAACATCAGTTTCAAGTTGCTTATCCACCATAGGCTGTCTCTCAGTCTCTGCAAACAGACCTTCTGGATGTTGACCTGATTATGGCTTCGGTTGGGTGCGCCATCAATTGATGAATCGAATATTACACATTAGCATTACAGAAGTTAGTAGTTAACAATAATAACAAATGTTATCATTGTCACAATGACTTTTAAAGTGAGAAGTACAAAGCTGTGTAACATCAGAAGTACAGACGTGTATTTTAAAAAAATGCATAAACTATGTGAATTTATATCAGTATAAGGGGCATATTTATACTATTCGCTAGTTAACAATCAATAGACTAAATCTTCTGATTTTAAAGGCCTGCTTTTGGCTTTTGGCTTTCAAATAACTAAGGGAGAATTTACATCAACTTCAGCCAGATACCCTGGTTGCAAAAGCCTCATTGACACTGAAGTCTAATTTTCTGGGCTTTTCCCTTTCCTCAGATTCAAAACCTGGCACATCTAGTGAAAGCGACAATTTTTAAAGTCATGTCATCCTGGTGTTAAATTGCTGTTTTCACATTTTCAATTAAACCAAAACGTACAGAACTGTACATTTTTGACTCATGCAATAAATTAGCTTAATTTAAAACCTCTGTTCGTTACCTCTTATTCTCCTTTGCTCAGTTGGGAGTTTATGAGCACCATGTTTATTTTCATCATCTCTCTCGTACTCTGCTTCAGAAATTTGTTCCGTATCATCCTTGGGTCTTCGTTTGCAACAAGACCTTGCGGAAGGACAAACCCACATAGTTTTCTGATAATGATCATTTCTCTTGTAGTGGTGACCTTGATGACCTGGACAAATTTATTGACAGAAATAAATGCACATAAACATGATTTAGTTTTAAAGACTAATATATATATATTATATATATATATATATATATATATATATATATATATATATATATATATATATATATATATATATATATATATACACCCTTTCTACTGACATCCATACTGTATATTTAATTTCTTATGTCATACTTAATATTTTACGAGATATGACATAAGAAATTTTATAAATACAGAGGATTTTAAGGATCATGTGGAAACTTTATCACACTGATTTCAAGTAGAAAGCCTCAAATTTTAAGGAGATACTATTAAAGCTGCATACAGTTGTCTCACAATCATGAAATAAGAGGACTTCATTGTGATGGCAGTATACCCACTGGATATTTCAACATGAAATACATCAAACTGGTTCTTATCATAAGTTGTCCACAGTCACAGCAGTTATTTTAACTATTACCTGACACGGTAGCCTCAACGGGTGTTCTTCTTTCAGGAGATGTTCTTCCATGTTCTCCATGAGTTTTCTTGTGCTCTGGCTGCCTATGACGTGTCTGGGAGCCCAAGTCTGGATCGTCTCCAATCTTCCGTTTGCAGCACCCACAGAAGCAACAAACGCAACCTTAAAATACACCAAACCAGATCATATCATGTGGGTAGGACTTCTTAAAACTTCTGTGTACAAAACTAAATGTATACATGCATTCATGTACTGGTGTGCATGTATGCACCCTTGCTTCCTCACAGAATGAGACAGCACACTATCAGAAAATAGGTTTATTATAATAACATGAACAATAATATTAGTATTTACACATGTATGTATATGTTCTCTCTAGTGATGATATAGCACAATATCGTGCTCATCTATCAATGAACTTAGCAGATGAGATCCTTCATCACAGCTGCTCACTGGAATGGATGGCACACGAGTCCAGCTGAATCGTGAATCAGCTTCAAACAAATGCATAAATTTTCATGGTAAAATTCTTTTATAAACCAGACTAACATTTACAAATATTTACAAAATAACACTTACATACAACCTAGCATCACTGTTTTAAAAATCAGTTATACTATGACTAATCAACTGAAGCAGTGGCGGCTCGTGGGAGGTGCAAGGGGGTGCGGTCGCACCGGGCGGCCACTTCAGGGGGCGGCACTTTGACTACCTGGAATATTTTTTCTGTGCTTCCTGTGGTCACCGTAGTGTCTCATTTGGAGTAATTAAGGAATTCGTTGCTAGAAATTTCAATGAAACTTTGATACATAATTCAGTGAACTGTAAATCTTCACTGTTCATTGAGCTTCTTAGTTTTAAATTGATTTAGATCATTTTTGGCCTAGTTTCTAGCAGCGGCGTCGCTCGGATATTGTGAGCCCGAAGAGGAACTGGTTTATAAGTAATGATCGAGGATATAACTGGATATATTTGGGGCTTCAAAATTAAATCTTATAACTTTATTTGGGATAAGTTAGTTAAAACTGCATCAAAATTAAGAGTAAATTTACTTATCTTAACCCTCAGTTTGGCGCCCCTGCTCTTGGCGCCCGGGGACACATGTACCCATCTGCACCCCTTAGCTGCGCCTCTGGTATCTAGAAATAATGATCGCGATTTATTATATTGATAATGTGGTATTACTTTTGATGCACACATCTCCTTCTCTAACCACATCTCCAACCTCCTGCACTTCTGTTTCATACATATTCGTGACCTCCGACGCATCCGGCCCATGCTCGACCTTAAAACTGCCTGCACCATTGCTACCTCCATTGTTCATTCAAAGCTTGATTACTGCAATTCCCTCTTCCTCAACCTTGAATCCACCCATATCAAGCGTTTATCCAAATCTCACTCTCCAGAGCTGTCACTTGAACGCCCAAACATAGTCGCTCCCATCCTCAAATCACTCCATTGGTTAAAAATCCCAGAGCGAATTCACTTCAGTTCTATCACAAACCTACAACTCCCTTAGTGTCCCTACACTACTCCCAGCCCAAGTACCTCCGCAATCGCTTCACCATCCATGCAACTCGCTCCACCCGATCCTCCTCTTATCTCAGTCTTTCTCGACCGCCAGTCACTATACTCATCTTAAGTTCTCCAACCGAGCCATATTCAACACAGCACCACGCCTATGGATTGATCTCCCCCCTGAATTCCCCAGCTTCTCAGTTCCTCCATCATCATTACAATCCGTCCTTTATCCTCCTTCTCATGTTCCTCTATCACCATCTGGCTTTCCCTCACAAAACTGAAGTCTCACCTTTTCAAGTACTCCTACCCTGACTCGTTAATCTCGACCTAAACGACGCCCGCCTTGACAGCTGCTCTGCCTCTTCTCTTGATCTGGCCCCCAGCTGGAAACTGGACTCGGACCTCTTTTGAACTACTTTCTGAAGATCCACTCTGATTTGAATTGGCCTTCAGGAAACTGGACTCGGACTTCTGTTTGACTACTCTCTGGAAAACCTCCTCTGATTTGATTTGCTAATGCTAAAAGTACTTTAAGTGCACAGTACACAGTGACACTAGTAGCGAATCTGCATCATCTGCTACTGTGCTCTATAACACTACAGTATATTGGCTACTAATGGCTAAGGTTACTACCAACTACTATCATACACAACACAGACAAAATTTCACTAGACTACTGGACAGGCCTGCCGCCTTACGGGGGTGGGGCGGCACACTGTTGCTTCGCACCACCTTTGAAAAATCCACGCGCCGCCACTGAACTGAAGAGCAGTAATCAAATGTTGCAAGTATTTAAAGTCTATGATTAAAATATATACAAATATATTTAACATATATAATAACACAAGTTGTCAAATCTCTGTACATGAGAGAGGACCTAAAGTTTTTCTTCATTATAAAGTCATGAAAGTCTGCTGGTCTCAACTGCTTCATAATTATGATGTAACAAAGGTAAAGAGACAGACAGGTAATAAAGGTAAATGATACACGTGCAGCTACAGAACTCTTTGGAAGGTGTTAGGGTTGACAGGTCTTTTGGCTCAGGTGCAAACAGGATCATGAAAATGTACAAAACAGGACACCCTTTTTAGACTTTCTACATAGTGTTGTTAATCATTTGTTGATTCTTACTCTGCCATCGCCCACACACTGACAGTGCCAGTTCCAAGCCTGGATTAAGACGTAGGGCAATGCATGTTTTGTTAGGACAGGGTGTAATCAAACAGTAACCCTAAAGAAAAGGCCCCAATGACCTTACATGGACATTTCTCCCAGCTTTCAACTAATTTAAACTGTTAAATGTGATAAATTTTTCACATATTCAAAACTGTGTTATTGAAAATATCCTTAACAGTGCACTGTAAACCACTTTGCATACCACTTTGCATACCCCAATTGGTCTGGTGCTTTACTCTGTTTATCTCCGATCCAGACTCCACTCTGATTCTTTCTCTGCTACCGCTGTGTTTGCAGCAGCAACAACAATTTCTTGAGGAGAAATGACAATCCCATCTGGTTGTTCCACCACAACCTAGAGACAACCCAAACATTCTACTCATTTACTCCTTTTCAACCAGTTTATCTTTTACAACAGTGGGCTCTTATATTTTAAACGATCATCAAAGATGCTTCAGCACAAGGTATGTCATAGCGCAAAATTAATATATATTTTAATAAATTCAAAATATTAATTATACTTTATTATATTAGTATTAAAACTAAATGAAGTTGCTTCTGATATATGCTCTGACAATGTACAACAAACTCTGAATGAAATACAAACTATCTTTCATAAAAAGTTGACTACTATAATGCAATTAATGCACAACATCTACGCTCTACAGATAATAAGAAGTGAAATACAAGAGATCAAAAACAATAGAACAGTAAATGTTCTTTTATTATTATTACAAGCAAACTTTGACCCAATATGTTAAAAGCATCTTACATTTACAATGTTTCTTCCGTCGAATGTACCAGAGAACAGCCAAAAGTACAAATACCACGAGAGCGATTCCCAAAGCAATGAGAAAAATCTCCCAAGACCATTGACTACTGTCACCGCTGGTCTGAGTAGCTACAATGACCAAATGCAGATTATTAAGAACAGAAAGACGAAATGACTTCCAAACAAATTAAAACAAATATGGCTCTCGCGTTAGACAATACTCTAATCAACCGAGAGGTTACCCAGTATTTTATTGTGCAGATTTGGGAACTGTTGATCACTGCAAGAGTAAGTGGTGAATAAGAAATCCTGTGGTAAGTAATAAAATAGTAGTAGCAGGCAATCTTAGAAAAATTATTCCAAGATTATAACTGATGCAGATCTGAGTTAAAACAAGCACATGCTTAATCGTGTAACCTGATCTGGTCATCTGTATAGTACCTTCTTTCTTAATGCTATTTACCCACTAAGAAAGTTGCAAACAATTAAAAGCATCAAAACTTTGGACAAGCAAATTTATATGAAAATAAATTAGCAGAGTAAGAGAAAATGATTGGAACAGCTTACATCTACAGCGGCACATGTTTATCAAGGTCCAGATTAATGTAGCAAGTGCAACCAGAATGGTAACAACATCCCACACGATAACAACAATCAGATGCACTTTTCCTAAAACAGTAGCAACATTGAATGAAGAAAACTACCGGGGTATTTAAGAAATGGTGAACATGAAACTCGGACGTTTCTTCAACAGTCTGATGATATCAATTCGTTGTTTCTCATATCTATTTTTACTTTGTTCTGCCATCGAGCAAATTATTTATTTACCAAACGTTTATAGCGCTTGTATTTGCTTGTAATGTAATGTTGTGACACATATTACCACTACAGAATCTTTGGATCCATTTACAACTCAACAGTTACATATACTATAGATTAAGTGAGTCTTGAAGCAGCAATTGGTGGCATTTGGTAGGAGCTAGTAAAAGTATGTACAGCATAATAAAAGACGAATTCTACTAAGCTTTCTCCTCTTAACCCGATCAAAGTTCCCATCAAAGTCCTAACACCTTGTTTGATACAGCAGTGGTGCTGCGGTGTTAGGAAAACAGTGCTATATAAATGCCTGATTACATTACTATACATTGTGTAAGTGCTCAATTCTGTGTTGTGCAGCTAAAATGGCAACTGTATCCTCACTGTTACATGCAAACACACCAAAGTATGCTGTTTACTAGGAACAGGTCAAGCAACTATTAAATATTAATGAGATGTTTACCTTTACACCCAAACAGACCAGTCACAATGGCTGATAAAATGCCAAAAAAGAACAACAAAGCAAACATCACAATAACTCCAGTCTCCCACTTGACAACCACTGAATCTGCAAATCACAAGACAGGCATGTCTTTTGTCATGTCACATTATTTTTATATCAAATTCAGGTTACTCTGTTCCACAACCTATTGAGCACTTCTTATGCTAAATGCTACAAACATTGTTTAAAAGCATTGTGCATGTACTGACTTACAATGAATTACTGAATTACAGTGCAAAACTATTTACTCACTTGTTATGCAAAGAAGAAAGGGTAGAATGCCAGTAGACTAATTTTCAATTTTGTGTTTTATATTGCAGATGTGCATAAGTTCTAACCAGAACTCATTAATTCCTACCTAAATATTTTAAATTCAAGTATATTAAATTTTAAAATCCTCATACAGAGCACTATTTAACCAAACTAATTGGTGGGTATTTTCATTAAAAACTAAAAATTAAGCTGATACTGAACCATTATGAATTTTACCTATTTTCACTAAAATAAGAGAAAACATACTTGAGTCTCTGGCTAGGCAAATGGCACAACCAATAATCATCATTGCTGCCAGTATCTGAAAATGTAATAACTAAAAGTTTCAACAGGTTCTGATACGTCAACTTGCATCAATGATTGCTTTAATTTGTGATTTTTAATAATGACTGTCCTATAACAGGTAGGTTCTAAATTTAAAGCAAGCTGCACAGGCCTGCATTAAGGGGGGTGCTAAGGGTGCTGCAGCACCCGGGCCCGCAGATTTTGGGGCCCGCATTTTCAGAAGTACATAAAAATTTTAATGTAAGAACAAATTCCCACAAAAAGGTCATCAAAATTTGTGTAAGAAGAATTCTAAAACGGTCATCAAAAATTCCCCGAAAAAGGTCATCAAATTTTTCTGTGATGAAATTTACCAGTCACAGCACCCGGGCCTGCACTAGTCTTAATGCGGCCCTGAAGCTGCAAAAGATATGTGAAGATAATTTTAAATTTGAAAACAACATGCATTATAAAGTTTTATCAACCAAACTTTTCATTTACAGCAACATTTAGCATAGAACTTCCTCTGAGAAACTACACATGTTTAGTAAAACAGATATAAATTTATAAAATATTACTGAATAAAAATAGGATACTTACCAGCAACACACAGTGATTCAAAACTATCAGCAAAAGTCGACTGCAAAATGCTAAAAATAAATCAAAACACTGCAGAATTCAAATTAGTTGGCAGAATTCAAACATAGTAATATTTAACGAAAACAAAGTATCATCAGCAATGCAATGCCTATTTCAGTTTTGTTCATGGAATGTAGGTAATACAAAGTTATGGTTGTAATACTTGAGATTACAACATTTTGATTATTACGGTTTCTCAGCTAATCCTATACCATATTTAAATACTTGTTTATCCTTGAATAGTAATCATGGCTGCAATAATTAGACTTCAGGAGCTCCCAGGATACACAATTATTTTTCCATACTTCAACAAGTAAGGATGACTATGTATAAGTTAAAAATATCTTTTTGTGAATTTTACTTACTCTTTACTTGACAGACAGTGTGAACAATTTGGTTTCTTCATAGATCGCCCTTTGACCACAATATTAGGCTTCTGCCATGACTTATCGTTCAATCAAGTGTTGTCGGAGATGGAGGACAGGAGGAGATGGAGGAAACTTGTCCATGAAGCGACCAACCCTCGGATTGAGGAAGGTTGAAGACAAGACAAGACAAGCCATGACTTGTATTGCCTTAACTATTTGTTGATCAAAAGAGTTTCGTTCAGTTCAGTTCATTATCATAGACATTGTTGCTAAATAAATTGTTTGATTAGATTTTTGCAAAGCACAAACAACTTGAACATCATAAGCACCCATGGTCAACATCTACCCAGCATATAAAATCAGAGTTCTTACTGATTTGTGTGTCATTGTCCACCCAGATGACGATGACCAGCACAAGAAAGCAGATTGCAGCAATGATGTCTACTGTGACTATTGCAACTGCTGCTTGGTACCAATGCCACCACCTCACCCCAGTGCCAGCACAATCAGTTGCATCTGAAAGAACAGAGATAGACAGAGTTACCCTCACACTGATTTTCAGATCTAACTTTTTTACTGTATTGATATAATTCAAATACAGATTGTAAATGTACATACTGCAGCTGCCTGGGAAAACATACATAATTATATACATGTATTCACAATAGTGTGGTCCAAAAAAGTAAAGTTCAAGCTAGAAACCAGGCCACCCTCTCAGTTTTTTACACCTGTCAATAGTATTATTGAGACAAAATTTCAGCTTCTTATTCCAACTGGAAGATGGTGCTCAATGACAAATAAATATTACCATATAGTAGTATTTGCTGTAAATCTCGATGCCGTATAACTTGGTCAACATTTATCATGGAGATGAGCTTTAAATAGTTTATGTTGTGTTATCAGACTTACTTACTTACTGGTACTTGAAACAAAAAAATGTACAGTTCTTGTTGAAGGTCATGTTGCCTACTTCCTGTGTTTAGGGCTGACATGTTTTCAGAAGTGAATTTTTACATTACAATTGCTGCAGCGCTTGGCTGTGATACTTCTGCCCTGCCACTTTCGCGTAACAGAATGCGTAAGAAAGCCAGGATAGAGCATGCTGAAGCTGTAAGATCTGAATTTGTACCAGATTAGCCACTGGTACAACACTGGGTTGGGTAGACCCTGCCTAAGATCTTTGGAGCAGGAAATGTAGACCACCTGCCAGTGCTGGTTTCCGGTGATGGTGTGAATAAGCTCCTCTTTGTGCCCAAATTAGACTTTGGGACAGGATGCAATGAATTCATGGTGGATCATATTCTTCTGAAGTTGTGAAAGCTCACAGTTGACAAGGTTCAAGCCTTGAGCTTTGATACAATGTCTGTCAACACTGGGCAGTTCAACGGATTGTGTGTTCTGCTGGAAGACAAATAAGCTGAGAGCTCTTGTGGTTGGCCTGCCGTCATCATGTAATGGAATTGATTTTAGCCAAAGTATTCACCTTGTGCTGCAGTCCACCTGTTCTCCATAAATTCCAATCTTCAAAATATTTAAAGCTGCTGTGAAGGTGTGACATGTGTCAACTTCCGAGGACTGGAAGTCATATCCGGCACTGCAGCCCCCCCATGAAACAGTGTCAGTTTTCTCAAGGAGTTTGCTGAAAGAAAGTCAGATTCAGAGATCAGAGACAACAGTACTACCAAGAGCTCATTGAGCTGACAGTGGTTGTCCTTTGAAGTCAGTCTTCAATAATTCACTGGAGAGCCCTGGGCCAATTCACCATGCACATTGGATGGCAATGTTACTGTATGCAATCAAAATCTACATTTTTCGCGATCAACCTGATCTATTCATGAAGAAACTCAGATTCATTGATTTTTTAAGTTTGGTGCCCTGTTTTACGCAAAGGCTTGGACAAAGACCCACTTGCTGCTGAAGCTCCAGAACAAGATCTGTCACTTTGGATTGGTCTAGGACAATATGAGTCTATTGACTGTTAGGTTAGCGTTGCTGCCAGGAAGGTCCTAGAAAACCACTTGTGGTACCTTTCAGATGAGGCTGTAGGTCTGGCAATGTTCTCAGACCAACTTCCCGTAACAGATAAAATGAAGATTGTCGACAGAATGACTGCAAGACCAACTTCCTGTAAGAGATAAAATGAAGATTGTCGACAGAATGACTGCAAAGCCTGGTGAAAGGAGGTGAGAAGTGTTGCTAAGGTACTGAAGGAGGGTTTTCTGGGTGATTTTACAATCCAGTGAGCACTGACACTACTGTCACACGTGAAGATGAGTGATTTTTTTACACTTCAACCAGAGAAATGGATCAAGAATGAGGATTATAAGCAAGGTAGATAGATAATTCAGCAGTTGAGAGTGGTGAATGACGCGGCTGAGAGGGTGTGAAGTTGTTCGAGGAATTCTACTGCCTCTTCACCAATGATGAAGAAGAAAAGCAGTTTCTTCTCCAAGTGCTCGAGGCAAATATGAAAGCTGTTCTCACTCACACAACAAAGAAGGCTGCTGTTGACGCAGTGCTTGCAAAGCCTTGCAGTTTCTAGAGTCAAATACTGTAACAGGTGTTGAAATTATAAAACAAGAACAATCGACATTCGATTTTCATGGACTGGACGATGTTTTTGACATTTTGGACATTTGCAATTCATTAAACCTTCTGAAATTGTACAGTTCCATCTGTCTAACTGTTCTTGTATTACATATGTTGTCAAATTACAGTAATGTTTGATCTATCTTGAAATAAAATGCATTTGTATGCCAACACACTCATTTCTGCAATTGATGTCTATTTATCGGTATATGACAAAGTAACATAGTCCGTGAGCATCGTCTTCCAATTGGAATTGGAAGCTGAAATTTTGTCTCAATAATGCTATTGATAGGTGTAAAAAACTGAGAGGGTGGCCTGGTTTCTAGCTTGAACTTTATTTTTTACCATGTGTCTGTGGACCACCATAATTCACATATACCAGGGCTGTAGTGGTAAAATTAGAGGTGAGTACATGCTACCGGTTAGTTTTCCGAAACAAATTAAAGGTGAGTATACGCTACAGTGTTTTGTGAGTATATGCTACAGTATTTTAATATAAATAAATATAAATATTTTTGTGAGGTGAGTATACGGTCTCTAGAGGTGAGTACACGCTGTATACCCACATATACCCTCGACTACATCCCTGACATATACCTAAAATACAATCATTTAGCATGAAACTGAAGAAATGTCAGTACTGAAATGAGCAAATGAGCATACCTCTCAAATGAAATCTTATATGAATTATGAACACTGAAAATCAGCGAAGAATTTACCAAGGCTTCTATATAAACATGTGTTACAGCTGTAATCTATATATAAGCTAACCAATTAAATGTGTGCAAGACTGCAAGTGATATATTTGGTAAACAGAATAAAAATAAATCTGGTCATCCAGTATATCAAAACAAAAGCAAAACATAAAAATAACTCTATCACACTGGTGTACCAAAGCAAACTGTAATCAAATCATTAAAACTTTCCAAATTCCGGCTAGCAACATTACGTTTTACTGTTCACAAATGCAGACCCAATGATCTGAAAATAATATATATGTATTTAAGGGTCCAATAAATACAAAGTACAAAACAGATAACATATCAACATTTCCTAAACCAATTGGTCAAAAAAATTGATCACTATTGTTTTCTTGGACTGTGAGATGAAAATTACCTTCGCTTCTATGGTTGTAGATACGTTGCGCAACAGGAAGCAAAAAAATTGCAATTCACACTCTTATGCTGGCTGCAAGAGTTCACTTTAAAATATTACAATAAATTTAATATATTTGTTATAGTGTTTCCATATTTTGTATGAACCATTTCAAGAAAATTACCAGGCAAAATGAAGAATCAAGTTTTTGAAGTTGAATAAATACTGTTTTCTGCTTATTTTGAAAAAAACTTGTTGACACACTTAATATGAACAGAAATTGTGTTCAAGATTTTACAA
>OY744606.1:53643702-53816202 GCA_963556255.1 Allolobophora icterica | reverse complement strand
GACAATTGCATCTGTGCACATATATGAACTATACTTAAAACCTTATTTCTTATATATTACATTGGTGGCATTCCAGTCCACTCCCAACAATGGCAGACCCACAACCTATGTGGCTGCTGAAGGAATGTCCTGGTACAATTGCCCCATTTATTACTCAACTGGTAAACCCTTCAAAGTCACTACCATTACTCCACTACCAAAGCACCTGGTCTAAACACTGCTCATGTAAAGAACTATCAACCAAGCTCCAACCTGTCTGTTCTGTCTAAAATGCTGGAAATGGTTGTATCCAGGCAACTTGTTAATTACCTCACTATCAACCAGTCATTCCCAGACAGCCAGTGGGACTACAGTCTACCATGCTATCCACTCTACTGAGATGGAAGTTTGTTTCTCGGTCTTTCACACAGGATGTGACTCGCCATCTCATGCAAAGTTTAATCCTGAACCAAATCAATTACTGCAGTGTCACCTTTGCTGGCTAGCCTCACTTGTCTTCAGACGGTCATCACCGCCTCTGGTTGTCTGGTCATGTGATTAAAAAAGTTCGACCATATTACAACCATGATACAAGATGAGCTTCAATGGCTTAGAATAGGCAAGCACGTAAAATTCAAACTCTACCTTCTAGTGTATGAATGTCTCAACAAATGTGCACCATGCTACCTCGCAGACAGCACCAGGCAACTATAGGACGTTCCTAAGAGGTCACAACTGCGATCATCAAAGTCCGCTGATATATTCATGACAGTAACTAAAACGGGCGATCGGGCCTTTTGGATCACTGGTCCATGCACCTGGAACAGTCTTCCTGCACCTATTCAGGAAACCAAAAACCTTTATGTTTAAAAAAAGTTAAATATGTACTAGCTGCGTAACTAGCATTTGCGTTGACAGTAGACAGTGTAAAGCATCCTAGAATTAGCCTGCTACTGATGATGCTATATAAATTGTCATAATTACAATTACATTCCCAAAATTACCATTAATTAAAATAAGTACAACTGTCTACCTCTTCACATGAATCAGATAAATAATGGATGGCAAATGCCTGACGTACCCGATACAAATAGTGCAGGTGAAGTCCAGCTATAACTGTAGGTAGGAATATTTGAAGCACTAGACGGCACAGGAGACTTCTTACTGCAGTCACACATAGTGTCTGAAGAGTTAGAATTCAGCTGATCAAAGTATGTTGTACATTGAAATTGGATTCCATTCAAATCAGGCGTTGCTACCAGAGATGCGGTGTAAGTAAGTCGGACAGCCGATCCAAACTGTATCGAGTTCAATGTGCTGGCGATAGTCAATCCTTCTGCAGTTTGCCATTTCATCAGAGGAGCCAGACGTCCTTTATAGACGACACTACATGACATTGTCACGAGATCAGATTCAGAGACAGTTGTAGAACTAATCCTGCATTTTGGATGTTTCGCTGAAAATATAATATAAATAAAGGAATTCACTGATCTCCCCTCAGCTTTAAGTTACTTCAATTATGGTTCAAAAATGTATTAAAAGAATTTTACATCTGCCTCTTTAACATGATAATTCCGACCTGACAGAGTAATAATTACTAAGGTAATGCAAATGCAAAACACCACAAATGTCAGCCATGCTATAAAGAACAGTATTCCAAAGCATAAGGCTAATCACATTCCCAGTGGAAAGGATTTGCAACTCTCAGGATTATGACAAATATCCAATGAAAAGAGGTAACTTACCCAAAACAACAACTTGTGAACTAACTCCAGTGGCCTCAATATCACCACCACAAGTGTAAGAACCAGCTTCAGCCATGGTAACTGAAGACACCACAAGAGCAGCAGTTCCCTTCTTTGTGTCATAGGAATGGTACGGTGGTATTGCATTATCAGCAGCAGTTGCATCACTTGAACAGAAGTCACAATCCTTGTACCATCGTAAGTAGCCACTTTTGTTGCTGCTGCAGTTCAAAGTCAGACGATCTCCAACAAGAACTACCATGTTGTTCGGTGTTGTAACAAATGCAGTATTGCTCCCTG
The DNA here is from genome assembly GCA_963556255.1 of Allolobophora icterica. Taxonomy (NCBI): domain Eukaryota; kingdom Metazoa; phylum Annelida; class Clitellata; order Crassiclitellata; family Lumbricidae; genus Allolobophora; species Allolobophora icterica. The sequence continues at coordinate 53,814,178 of OY744606.1, read as the reverse complement.
GCATGACAAAGTAACAATGCAAAGGTCAATTTTACTCAAAAATTGAATACAGTTTCTGTACGAAGGCATTGGTAGTTTGCGACTCATTAATTGTAATTGTTCAGCATCGTTAATTTATGCCAAAACTTGAAAATCGGGAATCTGGTCAGCAGTATTGTTATGTACATTAGTTCTAACAAGCACTGGACATCTGTAGTCAGCTTATTAGTTTGATTTCTAGCATTGAAATACACACAAGGCTGTCAATCTGAGAATTTTAGCATTTTTGAGAGGTTTCTGTAATGCGCTTTAAAAAAGTTCAGATACATACATACATACATACATACATACATACATACATACATACATACATACATACAGACATACATATATGGTTGCATTATTTGATATTGTTTGTATCTTGATCCACATGTCAACAATTTAAATCACTGCAATGATTTCACTTAAACCTGTTAACCAGAAAGTAAATTCTAGTCATAGACAAACAAACTTGTCTTCATTTTCTCCAGGGCACAGTTCTCTTAAAAGATACGCAATAAAAATGTGCCTCCACAACAACGAGATCTACGTTTTTCTTTCATGTCATGAGGATCATCTTTCACAAGCTAAACAAGATTGGAAGCTCACCAATCTGTGATTCGTCTTTACATCTAAGTCAACTTGTGTATAAAAATCCAAGTCTTACACAAAAAAGTAATGTTGACCTTGCAGTGATTATACGTAGTTCATTATACATTTCATCAACTGTAATAATATTCAATTTAGTCTCTAATGAGATGCTCATATTAAGCCAGCCTTGTATAAAAACATTTCAATTTCCTACTTGTGTTTAAGATATATTTAAACAGAACTTCTCTCCTTCACCGACAATCAAAGTAAAACACCTAGAAACCTGAAAGAAGCTGGAATCATTGATATAAAGAACTATAACATTTGAAAAGCTAAAGTTTACTTACATTTAATGTGAAAACACAGTGCAAGGCACCAAATAAAGATGTCCCACTTCATGTTAGTTGCCTACGAGATACACAGTTTAAGTTAATGCTGAAATAGGTTAGAACAAACAAAACACAGAAAGCAGCTCTATAGTGACGCTAAATCATCGAAGCAACCGATGCGTGGAAGGTCGTTAATCAGAGCGTTCTAAGCAACCAGCAGCAGCAGCAGCAGCAGCAGCAAAAATCAATGATGCATAAATGACGTAGGCTACATGGCCTGCCACCTAGGGAAAAGTGAACTCATGATTCCAGTTCCATTACCAACAACAGAAGCTTGCTTGAAAATGTCTCATAACTAGTAAAGTCTTAATGCTTTTTAAACCTGAGAACTATCAATAAAAAATATGGGCATCGCTGTTTAGATTGTGCAGCGCTTTGACAAGGCCATAAAAGCATTATATTAATTGTCTTCATACAAACGGTACATACTAGGCAGTCGAGCACAATTGCTTAAAAGGTTGAAGAACTTGAAAGAAGAATGCATAGGACATCCTTCTACAAAAGGAATATTGGTATCATTAAACCTTTGAGCCACAATATTGTCCTGTTTCAGGACAAAATGGAACTCTGCACATCCATGCCATCTGTCAGCTGTTGACGGGAACCCATTGGTTGGTTCCAAATGTGTGCATGGGCCTGCTACTGGTAACTTAATCCAGTTTACTGTGCACTGTTTTGCTAACTGATATAGTAAGTAGTCTACAGGTAGTTGTAAATTAGATTTAACATCATATAGGCTAGTACAGAGAGCCTCTGATTTCTTATGTTCTTCTAATGGTGCTAAATGTTCAATTACAATTGCAGAATAGCAGTATATATATAATTATTAGGCAGTTCTTGATTTTGTTTCTCACAGTTCAGTAAGCATCTAGACAATTTGTGTGCAGCAAGCAAGCATAAATCCTTTGATGTCCATGATGTCTTCAGATCTGTCACTGGTCTTGACTTAGTGAAGTGTTCACCTATGTATGGTTCCATCTTTCACCCAAACCTGAACTTCGCTTACCACAAGAGTTTCTTGTCCTCTCTCCTCTTCAGTTCCGTAGACGCTTGAAAACCTTTCTTTTCCCGGTTTTGGCAGTGATGCGGGTCGAGAGCGCCGCTGATTTGAGTGGCGCTATATAAATGTTCCATTACAATTACAATTACAATTACACATCACATCAGGAAGAGGCGCTCTTCCTGATTCAAGGATATCTCTAATAATCACACAGTTCCTGCTGTTATAGTTACTAAAATGACTCTATTAGAGATGATATATGTCACATATACAGATACAGATTGAAAGAGAACTGTGGCATATTTATAACATTTAGTCACTGAACCTTGCTTTTCATCACTGGTGGATTCAGAAATATTAACAAAGATAAGGCTATAATCTCTCTTTTTATAAATATAAATAGAAATTGTACAAATTTCCCAGCTCCACACAAAAACTGCAACAGGAAGACCAGCTTATAACTATAATTATCACTGCAAGTTTACAGTAGCCAGGTTGGTTGTCAGGTTCTGTGCTAGGTCAGTACTGAGAGATTCAAACCTGGGAGACAACTTGGTGCTACAGTGAAAATCATTGGTGATGGTGATTTCCAACATGCAACATGGTTTAAATAGAGAAATAATGCTAAGTATGTAACAACGGGTAAAAATTTACGTGAATTTTAAACACTAGTTTTACATTATGGTATCCTAGGTTATGCTCCAAGTATGACAGTTCTGCAAAATAGTTTGGAACTGAATTGCTTTCTCTTGAAATTCTAGCATTCAAAACTTACATCTTCTACATATAAGTTTTTCTTATATGGTCTGTTAAAATGCTATGTGAAGTAAAAAACAAATTTATAGGGAACAAAACTTGGCAGGTATTGAACATAGACACAATATAAACAAACTTAAAAATGTATTAATAAAAATACCTCAAATACACTACTGCAAATTATCATTCTAGAAAAACATACATGTGACACACTTATTGACAGTGTAGTGTATTTTGCGAAATTGTAACACGAAATAATACAGTGAAATATAATAGATTTAAAAGTCTAAAATATTTACACAGTTTACAACTGCCACCCTACAACTCAGTACCTTTTAGTACATGATCTCACGTTTAATTTTATGAAATTAAGTATTTATTATACAGTTAATAAATAGAAATAATGAATTGATATAAAAAAATTGTCAAATAAAACTACAGTATTCAATTGCCAACAATTATACACTCAAATACAACCACAAACAGTATTTTCAACATAGACATTTGTCCTTTTAACATAATGCATATTTGATAAACATTGAAATGATGCTAACTACCACAATGATTGTCAGAGGCCATTTTAAAAATCATTTTCTGGATTTAATTATTTATGACTTAGCACATGTAAATCTGACTCAGACTTCATACTAAGCAAAAGATTACTCATAGCAGCATAGTGGCAATGGGCAAATTCAAAGTACAGTTGAACATTCAAATAATCTATGAGCATTACTTGAATATTGATTCTAACGAATACTCAGTGGGTATTTTCATCGACCTAGCCAAGGCCTTCGACACGGTCGACCATTCCATATTATTAAAAAAATTAGAAAATTTCGGAATCAGAGGCCCAATTCTAAGATGGTTCTACAGTTATTTCCTGAACCGCACTCAAAAAGTTCTATGCAATGGTGTACTTTCAGAAAGTCGCTCAATCTTATATGGGGTCCCACAGGGCTCCAATCTCGGGCCTTACTATTTCTTTTATATATTAATGATCTAGCTACGATCTCAAAAACTCTTCACTTTATCCTATTTGCCGACGATACCAATATTTTTTATGCTCACCAGTCTTGGCAAACCCTAATGGATACCATAAATTCAGAATTAAAACTTGTAAACTATTGGTTCACGGCAAATAGGCTCACCCTCAACGTTGACAAAACCAACTTTATAATTTTTAAATCCCATAGGAAAATTACACCTATTGATATCACCCTGGAAATAGCGGGAACCCCCTTAGCCCAAGTTGAGTCTGCCAAATTCCTGGGTGTGATTGTTGATAGGCACCTATCTTGGAAAGAACACATTGATTTCATTGCACAAAAAATTGCGAAAAACATAGGCATTATAAAAAGGATCTCCTACCTACCTCCTGAGACTATCAGACTGAACCTTTACCTTTCCTTAGTCCTACCGTACTTAAGTTATTGTAATTTAATCTGGGCATCCACCTACGACTCCAGACTTAGTAAATTAATAATTCTTCAAAAAAGAGCAGTTAGAATGGTTGCCGGTGTCCCCACTGGCACCCATACTAGTCCAATTTTTACTAGACTTAACCTTCTGGACATAAAGCAACTTAGATCTTCACAGATAGGAAAGTTCCTCTACCTGTCTGAACATAACAGTCTACCAGCTTCATTTCAGAATTACTTTATAGCCGGCTCGCAGATTCACATCCACAATACTAGGAATGCTACCTCCCTCAGACCTACTAAAGCCCGCACAAACACACGAGCATTTAGCATAAAAGTTTTCGGACCTAAATTATGGGCGAAGATTCCTCCAGACATTCGCCTCTCTCCAAATATTCATTTATTTAAGACCCGTTTGAAATCGTTCCTAATGAGTTCTGTCGCAATTGAACTTTAACATTGAATGCCCTTTGGGGCCACCTTTTGCCTCAACAGGCGTGACCTGCGAATAATTCTTGTTTTAATTGTTTTTGAAATTTTGGTTGTCATTACGTCTATTGAGATGCAATAAAATGATTTGATTTGATTGATTGATTGATTGATTGATTGAAATTGACAATTTTTGTGCTAAGCTATGAAAATCCTGTCCTTGCTTTGGATACAGAATGAGGTATGTGTGAGCATTTCAGAGAAAATATCACAAATGAAATTAATTAGGCCATATAAGCATAGTACAAAGGCACATTATAAGATGAACCAAACATCAGAACTTATATAAACTAGAGAATGTTTTCACTTGTGCTCCAGAATAGGCCTACTCAACCCTCAAAATTTAATTGTTGGCTGCATGCATAAAAACAATCAATCTTGTTACATATCCTGAGAAATATAACAATTACAAGTGAATAAACAATTAGGAAAGTGACTAATTGCACGTATTTACGTAGTAAAAGTTTGAGTACATGAGTACAGAAATTATGATATACATGTAAGCCTAATTAATAAATTTTTATTAGACCTGTGCACACTGTGCATACATAATCAACTACTGTCATTTATAATCCTGAGAAAAACAGAAAACTTTACAGCCAAATAAAAACAGACAAGTTACATCATAAAAGTGATTATTTGAGTACATACACTATACGCATACAGTTCATAATATTATTACTCTACATTACAAGCTTGATTGAATGCCTCTATACAACATCAGGCTAAACGCTGTATATATTTCTTCTCCTCAATTTGCAGAATCATACCACAAGTCTGATAAATTATAGATCTCACATGATACAAAATGATAACAATGACAATGATGATGATGACGTTAATCATATTGAAGGAAAAGGTAGCACACTTTTTTACATGCATCTGAGGAAAGTTTAGAGCACACACACCATCACATAATCCAATGACTTTTTACAACAATGACAACATTTAAGAAGAGGTAAAATATCACAAAAAATAAAGTGTCAATATCAGTGACCTAAAAGTCATGGCATTGTTCAACACCAGTGTATAACAAAACACAGAATAAAAGAACTACGGTAAATGCACACCATAGTAAAATGAAATCTAAGAAGAATATCGTGTAAATGAGTGGCATCTTATATTCAACTTAAAAATTTGCTGGGCATTGTTTACTTTACACTTTTGTTAAGCTACAGATTTTCAGAATCTAATTGTTGCTCTTGCACATTGTAATGATTTCTGCTTCCTTCTTTGTTCGCTTCACCTTCGTTATGCTTGTGTTTTCTGTGTTTCTTCTTCTTCTTCTTATGAATTTTCTCAGAGCTGTTGCCATAAACTGAGTCAGCCTGAAGTCGTATAGGAGGCAAAAGACGTCCGGAATCTGGTTTGACTATTTGCTGTTGTTGTAGACTGCCTTGAAATTCAACTGCGTCGACTGATTTTGTACGTAGAAGCCCCTTTGTTTTTGATGATGCTGACTTTGCGCTGTGCAACATAGGTACAATCATAATTTATAAAGTCTTGCCATACAATCATGTACAAATTTATAAAACTTTGCTCCTGAATATTTTAAAAGAAATAAAATTTTTAAGAGTTTTGTCTGTAAGATGGTATGTTTATGTGGCACATAATAAAATTTAAGTCAATTTACTGAATCACAACAGATGATCCAAAAAGGGACTCAAGACTAGCTGCATCTAGCAACTGAAGACAATATGCAATTTGAAGCAGCAAAATACTGGCTGAAGTCCAAAAGTTTTGTCTTAAGAATTAGCAGAACAATTCATTAAATTTTTATGAATCTCAAAGGTAATTAAACAGTTAGCCAAAAAACTGAAACAATATCAAGAAAATGTCTGAACTTTATGCTTCAGCAGAACATATAAAATATTTATATAAATATTAGCTCTTGCTAATCTTCTTTAACTGGTTATTTACCGCTTTTGTTCTGACGATGGAGTGATTATTTCTGAAACTGGATTTGCATTTTCCTCTACATTCACGTCTACTCTTCCGAAACGTAGAAGGTGCCCTGATCTTATAAAATAAATTAAGAATATGTAGCATTAGAACGTATACTCATACAGAGCTGCAAACAAATGGAGCACTGAAGTAAAAAAGGTGATTGTATTAATTTGCTTTCTCATTAACCGACAGAACAGCCCAAGACACAACTTTGTATAGCCAAGTTCTCTTAGGCAGACAGGTAAAGATACTTTGACTCAATTCCTTCATAGACTGTTTGTGTCCTTGGAGTTCCCTCTTGGCTTTCGACCGATTTATCCTGGACATAGGCATGCATAAAGACATAGTTCGAGAATTCGTGACTTTCGGTTTTAAAATTCGTAAAAATTCGCGAATTTTTGGTCTATTTTAAAATTCGTAAAAATTCGTAAAAATTCGTTGGACCATTGTTGGGCCTTTTTACATTGACAGTGGCGTTTTGCAAAAACAGTCTAAACAACAACAACAAATGTGATGACGTCATGATATATTGTGTTAAGCTTCTGCTTAGAATTTAATGTAAAATTCAATATAGCAGTTTATTACGTAAGGAGTAAATTTAGCTAAATCTAATTTATTAGAGAAGAGAGAACATAGACCGGAGTGGAAGCATGTAGTAATTTTGGAGGAGAAGGAAAGGGTATTCCAAAAATACAGTGTTGTTTTTGTGACAAGGAATTTGTTGGTTCTTCTGCCCGAATTCGGGAGCATTTGCATGGCGAAAATACAGAAACCAGAGTCGAGTGGGAGCAGTGGGCTGTTCTTGACCCAGAATGAGAGGACGATGAAGTAGAAGACACAGCTCGGTGAACGTTGCCAACCCTTTTTGACCATGTTTGGTTGCAAGCTGTGTTAGTGACTGACTGGTCACACTGGTATTGTCACACACCCCAACTGTGATAGAAATCGAAGTTCATGACTCCAAGTAGAACAGTAACTGAGTATCAGTACAGTACTATTGTGTTGCTAGTCAGCTATCTTTTACGAGTGTAGGACATTATCCCCCCCGGACATTATCCCCCCGGACATTATCCCCCCCAGACAGAATCCCCCCGGGGTAGGACATAATCCCCCGGCTAGGAAATAATAACCTATACTTCACACATATTTATCATACATACATATATACATACATGCATAAAATACATATAATATACATATATACCTACATATATACATATATACATGCATATATACATACATATATACATACATACATATATACAAACATACATATATACACATACATATATACATACTTATATACATACATGCATAATATACATATATACCTACATATATACATACATACATGCATATATACATATATACATACATACATATATACATACATACATATATACAAACATACATATATACACACATACATATATACATACTTATATACATACATGCATAATATACATATATACATACATAAATACATACATACGTGAACACATAAATACATACATACACTCATACGTACATAGAACCATCCATCCATACATAAATACATACATGCATGCATACATACATACATACATACATTAATACATATACACATACATGCATACATATGTACATACATCCATACATAAATACATACATGCATACATACATACAAGCATACATACATGACGCACACGGGATTACAAGGAAATAGGCTTATTACACAGAGGGGGATTTTGTCCGGGGGGATAATGTCCTAGCTAAAATCGGGGGGATTCTGTCCGGGGGGATAATGTCCGGGGGCATAATGTCCAGGGGGGATAATGTCCGGGGGGATAATGTCCGTTCCCCATCTTTTACGGCTGATTGGTTCATTTCCTACGACATTGACATTTACTTGCTTAAAAAGTTGAAAAGTAAACAAATAATAAAATTCGTTGCCATGGCAAAGAATTCTATTATTTTATTTTTCACGAATTTTAACGAATTTTAAAACTGCGGTTTTAAAATTCGTTAAAATTCGTGAATTTTAAAAATTCTTAAAATTCGTAAAATGCGAATTCTCGAACTATGCATAAAGACTTTGTTTAGCAGCAACTATCATCTGATGCCTTGATATTGATTTGTTGACAGTGTTACTAGAGTGCTGCTATTGAAGTTCCAGGATTATTATTACAATTATAAAATAGCTTGTCACCTCAACAGAGATGAAACTCCTCAGGATGAGCATGGTCAAGGGTGCAAGGGATCTATTGGCTGAAGCACAAACGTGACAACAACAATCGATAAACTGATTATTTACCTAACATCAGGTATGACACTCCAAACATGCTACTGAACAACTCCAGTTTTCTTTCTAGAACAGAAAGGAAGGAAACTTCATAGTTTCCTCATCTGACAGGTCTTACACACTTACAGAGAGAAAGAGATCATCAGCACATTTCTCCTACTTTGATTCAGCTTTTCCTTTCCTTTCATTATTCTCGTTGTCTTTCTGATGAGTTGTTTTATTTCTTTCTTTTCCATCCGATTTTTTATTTTCTCCTGCCACACTTATAACTGCATCGCTTTGCACAATTGAACTGCTTCCTGTACACAAATCAGGCAAAGAATACATTACTGGCAATATAATCTGCAGCCACAAAAGTCCTTTCTTCCTTACTTTTATTAAGTCCATGTCTTCACTGCCCATTGGTGTCAATTACATGCCTCTGATTGTGTGTACATCCAGGTGTTTTACTCAAAATTCATGTTACCCTTTATGAAAATTACACTTGAACAATTTATACTAGGACTATTCCACTTTTTAATCACGCCATTGCTCTTAGTGACATACCGTTATGTCTCACCATATCAGCATGTGATTTGTTTTTATTAGCTGCATTTAAGCGATTTAAATTCTCTTTATCCTAACAGATGCTAGAACCTAAAACACTCAAGGCACTGGAACTGCAAAAGGTTAAATCTGAAATTCCATCACTAGCTAAATCCTAACATACTTCTGGCACTGCATCTGTCCCTGTACTCTGAGGTTTTGATTTTGTGTTTGGCAAATAATCTGAAATTTTACACAGCATTATGGAACAGATAAAAATATTTTAAAAATGATCATCGTATCATGTATATAATTATTAATTATGCTGAATAAAAAGTTTTCAGTAATCTTACGTTTACAGTGTCTTTTCCTGAGACAGTACCACCCAACAGCCAAGAAAATAAATACAACTGCAGCTGCAAAGAAGGCAATCAAGAAAATCTCCCAAGACCATTCCGAACTGTCTCGGCTGGTGGAAGTTTCTGAAATGCAAAACTAACTCGTCACTTAATGCAAAATTTGACATAGACATGAATTCAATACGGTTTAGGAAAATGATCATGTTATAATGGTTTCACTAATTGAGTAGAGGTGGGCAACAACTGAATTTTGTATGGAAATTATTTAAAGGAAATTAAATAAACTAATCCATAATTAAGAACTATTCAAGAAATTAATTGCAATATGCCATTTGCTGTGTATAACTGCTTTATATAAATAAATTTAAAATAATTGATCCTGAGAATGAGTTCAACTGGGAATCCTTTGGTTGGGCTTTCTGTGTGAGGGCAGCCACCTCCCCACCGCCACCCCCAGTGCTCAGTGACTTTTCTAGTAATCTGAGCACTGTTCTCTTACTGATGAACATTTAATTCTTAATGACTTTAACACCAATTAAGCTAGTACAGGCAGTGCTGTTACATAGTAAAAAAGTCTTTTCTGCAGTAAATGAAAGACACTATATCTGCAGTGTGTAGAATACACATACATACATACATACATGTACATGTACCGGGTATGTCAATAAAACGAAGTTCATATGTTGCAGCAATTTTTTCAACACTGTCACTTGAAATTACTTAGTGACTATAATCATACTCAATACTCAGGAAGCAAAAGATTGATGGAAAAGGTTCTCACTTCTGCACTTGCTCATGTTGACCAATGTCCAAGCGAGTGTACCAACTCCTACCAGTATGGTTATTATGTCCCAAATAAGGACCATAATTAGATACCATTTACCTAAAAATGTAATAATAAAATTAAAGTATGATACAAACAGAAAAAAAGCTTTTAATACAGCAAAATTTTATTTAACATTTAAATTTATAATTTGCATTTTAAATCAGCACATTTATCTATAATAAATTATATTTAACATTTAAATTTATAATTTGCATTTTAAATCAGCACATTTATCTATAATAATCAATAAGTGATATAAACCATAACGATGAAAACCCTTTGACTGTGGATAATAACATGCCAATGACTGTTGATGAATAAGTCTGTATATAAGTATATATTTAAAATTTACCTTGACATTTTGATGCACCAGTCACAACAACTGAAGCCAATCCACAAATGAAAAGAAACCCAAACATCACAATGACACCAGTCTCCCACTGGACAGCAACTAGGAACAAAGCAAACCGACAGTATAGTTTTACAACCTGTTATGCTAAAGCAAAAACTGCAACGTTCTTTCAAAATCACGAAGCTCTAATTCAGCTTGAAGTTAAAATTATTCTGGATGCCATCACTCTTCTTCAGAACAGTGCAGTCTATAAATTGGAATTAGCATATCAAATCTTCAGCACCTTTGTGAATTACTTAGAATCCGTCATATTAAATGTTATCATACATACATGCATGCATGCATGCATGTATGCATGCATGCATGCATACATACATACATACATACATACACACATACATACATACATACATACATACATACATAGTATTACATACATACATACATACATACATACATACATACATACATACATACATACATACATACATACATACATACATACATACATACATACATACATACATACATACATACATTAGGGCATAGTTCGAGAATTCGTGACTTTCGGTTTTAAAATTCGTTAAAATTCGCGAATTTTTGGTCTTTTTTAAAATTCGTAAAAATTCGTAAAAATTCGTTGGGCCATTGCTGTTTTTTTACACTGACAGTGGCGTTTTGCAAAAACAGCGTAAGCAACAACAACAAGTGTGATGACGTCATGATTTGTTGTGTTAAGTTTCTGCTTAGAATTTAATATAAAATTCAATATAAAAGTTTATTATATAACGATTTAATTTAGTTAATATCTAATTTATTAAAGATGAAAGATCATGGGCCGGAGTGGAAGTATGGAGGAGAAGGAAAGGGTAATCTAAAAATACAGTATTGTTTTCGTAACAAGGAATTTTTTGGTTGTTCTGCGACTTCTGCCCGAATTCAGAAGTATATGCATGCGGAAATACAGAAACCAGACTCGAGTGGGAGCTGTGGGCTGTTCCTGACTCAGAATCAGAGGACGATGAAGTAGAAAACACAGCTCGGTGAACGTTGCCAACCCTGTTTAACCATGTTTGTTGCAAGCTATGTTAGTGACTGACTGGTCACACTGGAGCTGGGGCAGTGGTGGTTTTTCGTTCTGCTGACTGACACTCAGTCACACATCCCAGCTATGATAGAAATCGAAGTTTAAGACTCCAGTACTATTAATGTCTTTTACGGCTGACTGATTGATTGCCTATGACATTGACATTTACTTGCTAAAAAAGTTGAAAAGTAAACAAAATAATAATAAAATTCGTTGCCATGCAAAGAATTCTATTATTTTGTTATTTCACGAATTTTAACGAATTTTAAAACCGCAGTTTTAAAATTCGTTAAAATTCGTGAATTTAAAAAATTCTTAAAATTCGTAAAATGCGAATTCTCGAACTATGCATTAGGGTGTCCCAGAAAAAATTTTTGTTGAATTTTTATATGCAGTCCCTCTAAAAAGTTTCTTTATGGTCCCATAATAACACCTGTAAAATTTTATGACATTTTAAAAATATTTAGGGGTCCCCCAAGACTCTCACATTTTCCCCATATTGGCATAATTTGCGCCTGACATGTCCAATTTCTAAACGCTTTTAGACTTCAATCTTGGATCCCATGATAATATGTTAAACACCATAGGAAAGCTCTTAAATAGTAGAATCTACAAATATGTAACTTTATTGGATATTATATGTATGGTTTTACGATCGAATGATACAAATATTAAACAAAACTTAAGATTTTTGGACTTTTGCAATATCAGCTATTATCACTCATCATTACGAGCAATCATCAGTACAAATCTTTGATATTGCAACAAGCCATGGTTTCAGCTCCTCCATACCTTCATCTGCTTATTCTTCATCATTGAATACGCCTTCAGCTGCTTAATGCTTCAGTTCTACAATCTACATTCTACATGTCTACAAGATTGTCATGACTGCACTTAGAAAAGCCTTGCCTATGTTTTTCAACAACTTGTAGAAGAAATTGTTTCTGTTCTTCGTTATTATTGAACTACAAACTGTTACATACTGCATGCATAAGACCAACACAACGTTCAGCACTCTCATTCACACATGCGTTATTAACAAACTCACAAATGATCTTATATGATTGGCTTTAGAGTCACTCTTCAACTGAAATTTCTAGAAACTGTTGTCGATGGCGGTAGTTCGGAAGAAGCCTCGAGAAATAGATAATTTCGTTACTGTGGGGGAAGAGATTGAACCACATGCAATCCTCGATCATCTTTCATTGGTCGATATAAGCTGTGCTTTCTCTTCAGAAGGCAGATGCTGAGAGGAGAGAGAGAGTCGCTGGCTCTTGGCTTAGGTACCATAAATGACACAGTATCATCTTCGGACCTGTTGTCTGCAGAGCAGCAGCATCAAGCATCAGCAGCGACTCGACACCAGAACCAAGAGTGGATGTAGATGTTGACTACAAATCTGTTGGATCTTTAGATGCCCTGTAATTCACAGGCCATCAACTGGATAACAGATTCGTTTTCATCAAAAAGGCTTGGGTTGATGATGGAACAGGTCGGACCATTTATCTCTAAATCAGTTGAAGAGCAGAATGTCAGGCCCAGTGGATGGAAAAACTTTATCAAGGCACAATACGAATGCATCAGACAACAGGACTTCAAACATTTGATGTCGACAAGCGATCTACAGCAGATTATGACCGATGGCTGTCTCCAGAAGAGTGCAGGCTCCATTAACGTTGCGGGGTTTGAGGCCGTTGTGTCAAATAGCAAATCGCACTGCCATGACTTCAAAAGGTCCAGCACTGCTATCACTGCTGCCTGTCCTCACCCAGAGGCCAACTTTGGCACACCCAGAAGTATTAGTACTTCCATCAACTAGAGAAGAAATCAGGATTGGCATTCTGTCCACCTTGTCCACATCTACTGCAGTGGTGTCATAGATTGCAGCTTGCCATCCCAGTGCACGACAGATTTTACAGGCTTGAAAGCCATCCTTGGTTTACTCGACAGCTTCACTATGAAAATGCTTTGTTGACGGTAAATGGTACTCTTAGAAAAGCACTGCTGAAGATGTTGAGCAGCCTATTTCGTTGACTAGAGAAGCTAGGATCGTCATGAATGATATTATTGGGAAATTTATGAGAAACTTTTGCAAAATACACGTTGATGCCAAGAGATCTCGATTTGCATGTTTTCTGTCTTCTTCGTACATGAAACTTTATTCACATATACAATAAGGTCATATTATGTTGACATTGTTTGTAGGTTGTACTATTTAAGAGCTTTTCTAATGGTACTAAGCATGTTATTATGGGATCAAAGTCTGATCCTATGACAATTTTCAAACTCAAAGACATCACACATAATTTAGGACAAACCGCCCCAATTCTAAGAGCCTTGGGGGACCTCTAAATATTTTTAAAATGTCATAAAATTTTGCAGGTGTTCTTATGGGACCATAAAGAAACTTCTTAGAGGGACTGCATCATAAGTTTCAAAAAAAGTTTTTCCTTGTTTGTCTTGGGACACCCTAACATACATACATACATACAAATCTCTGTTATATTACGACCATGCAAATACAAACTGAACTTTCAAACTGCCCTTTATCTTTGACTTTTCAAGGTGTTTAGAAATCAGCATTGTATTTAAACCCTCTTTCAACCTGCTGAACTCTGCTGGTAGTCTATACTCTGTACTCTACAGCATATTCATATTGATTTAGTGACAAATCCTAGTAAAATTACATCCTCTCAGGTAGAATGCCTATATTCATCAATACCTGCAGTACCTGCACTGCTATACATACCTGCACAGGTACAGTCGTCACAGACAGGAGCTCCAGCTGCATTACAACCGTATCTTGTACAGTTAGCAGGACAAGCTAAAATGCCAGAACAGCTATAGTTAATTTTACATCGCAACCCGTCAGTTAAGTTACTGCTGGTCAAGTTTCCCATTACAAAATAAATACTGAAGTTCTCAGAGTTTTGATGGAAAATATTGTCTGTTTACCTGTCAATCTGCTCTGCTTCCCTAGCACTCAATCTTGATGCCCTTACACTGCTTTAACAAAGGCTGCAGGACAGACAAACCTTTACTTGGTAATAGAATGTACTTACTTACACTTCTAGCAACAAAATACATTAAAATTTCTCCAGCAAAATCTTCTCTAGTAATATCGATAGGTTAAAACCCATATCTAAGACATTTATTTGAATTATGTAAATCTACAGACCTACTACCCAGTAATCTCTCGAGATAAAACACAGTGTACAGCTGAGCATTTCAGAATGGAAGTTCAATAAAGTTCATAGTAACCTACCTGTATCTCTCGACAGCCTTATGGAACAACCAATAATCATCATGCTAGCAAATATCTAAACAAATAACACATAACATTCACCAATTCTCTCAAATCTAATTTACAGATAGAGACATTCATAGTACCACAACTACCACATGGTATCAATTGATTCCCTCTGGTTTATTGTTGCATAAAAGTTGAAATTCGGTTACATCAAACCAATTAACCAAAGAAACACAATTATGCAATTAATTAAAACCATTCCTTTTCTACCAGGGAACAAATTTTTACATTTAGTACAACCTGTTAAGCAAACTGATAAATTTTTGCTATACAGTGATTCGAATACAAACTTACCATACAGACCGCAAGATTCACAGCAACCATACAGCAGCGGCTACATAAAGCTACAAAATCAATTTAAAAGGTAATTGTAATAATTCATAGATATGACTCAATGAATTTCTTTCTGCCTGTAATAATGACAGCAATTATAAGATGGAGACGACATGACACTGTTGTTTATTTAAATTCTGTATATTCATAATCTCCTAACAGCAGTTTGAAAGAAAATGCATAACACAATTTACAAGCAAGATACTGATACAGATTTTATGATAATTTTAGCCTTTATCTGCCGAAATTGCATACACAGATTCTTGAATCAAATCCAATCAAATCACCTCTGGTGTGGCGTCTTCTATAGCTCAAACTAATATCATAACGCAGATCACAGGCTAATTGATGGCCATCAAATATGTAAAACTGCACAGTTTCTTAAAATTCCTTGAAAGAAACCGGGCATGAGGTCAGACAGACCACAAAATAAAATAAAATCCTTGAATTTCTATAGCATTGGCAATCTTGCCAATTCCAAAGGTCTGTCTGATGAGGTAGAAAGGCACTTCCAGAATATAAACAATCTTAACCAAAATGTCTTGAGTTAAGAATGGAAACACAGTAAAGACTCTGTGATGCACATAAAAATTGTGGAATTCTATTTCGGTACATTGGTCTAGTTATACAAATAACCGGCTGTCATAAGTAGCATTCACTTAAGGCACAGCAATGGAAAGACAATCAGAGGACCAAGCAGAGTAATGATTGGTCTGAAGGGTGAACATATTTCAAAGGTACAGTCTATTGTGGACAAATGTCAAAGAAGAACACACTGAAACCATACCAAATTTGAGAAATCTGACCAAACTATGTATGAGCTCTTACTGATCTCTGTGGCATTGTCCATCAAGATGACAATAACCATTGCGATGAAACAGATACCAGCAATGGTATCTATAGTTACTATGGCAACTGCTGCTTGGTACCATCGCCACCATTCCACTAAAGTGCCGACACATGGAAGTTCAACTGAAACAAAACATATAAAAATGAAGATAGGATTATCTAGATTAAATATATCTTACAGTTAGTACACATGAATAAACTGTTATCAGCAGATTACATGTGCACCTATATTATGCAGCAGTATTCCTGATACATGTTGTCCCAGTGTTAGTATTACCCTTATTTGCTGTTACTACGGTGTTGTTTTAACACTGAGACAATCACGTAGCTATTTGTAATCGTGCCCATATTTGTACTTGTTATTTATGTTAGTTTCTGTTATGTCTATCAACTGTAGATTGACTTGAAAGCTCTGGTATTCAAGTTAGTGGACATCGATTGTGTGAACATTGTTAGCAGTAAGGAGAAAATTGAAGCCATTCCTTATGAGAATGAGAGTTCTACAAGCTATGAGACAAGTCTAAGATCACGGACAGATGATTCTACACCCAGGGCTGTTCTCAGAATTATACACAATCAGACGCTCCACAATTCATTGCTGCAGATAGAAAACATCACCAACAAATCCTTAATGTTAGTTATTCCCGTCTCAACACATGACTCGTTTGTTTCAACTTCCTTCACCAACACATCTGACTTCTAGTTTTCCTGACCTATCAGATTTGACTTCATTCTCCAATCAATTACATTACAATTTCTTAACACAGTTTCACTGGAAGCAACCATCTATTGAGGCACTGATAATAGTATCATACAATTCAACAGAGCAGAATAGAGGAGAGGAGATTAGATTAGTGATTCAGAGGTTCTCTGTACATATACATACATACTACCTATGTACATACATATATGCACATATACATACACAACTAACATATCAGCATATATGCATACTAGGGTTATAACTTTTTGACTTTTTTTCTCAAAAACAATTTCCTGTATCATAAATGGATGAACTTTTGCTTAGAAACACTGAAAAAGTGATTAATTCTTTACAGTTATGAAAAAAGGTCACCCCCAAATGAAAAGTTTGATTCACCATATATGTAACGTTACTACTCATAAGTAGTAGCGCTTATAAAAAGCTTATGGAACTATTTAGAACTTTTACAGCTATCTGGAACTTCCTAAAACTGTTGAGCACTTTCTAGAATAATCCAAATATTGGTCTATATGGTATGGTATCTGAGAAGTTATAAAGCGCCTCTCACAGTGCGAACTATTCAGAGGCGCTTTCAGCATGTGAGCCTCGCGGAAACAGAAAAGACTTTAGACGATGAACAACCGAGAGAGAGAACTTAGTCAGTAGGGTCCCACTCAGTACCAAAGGAAGGGAGTTCCATAGGGATGGGCCCACGACAGAGAAAGAGTGAGACTGAGCCAGGGCAGACCTCACTCGAAAAGGTTTGTGGGCAAACAACTGAACTTGTTAATTTTTATAATTTCTTTTCAGTGGCAATATAGGCCTACAGTGTCACACAAGAAAAGTGCGACTAGGCTACCAAAGACGCTGCTAAATTGAAGCAGGAAATTATTGAAAAGTTACAGATAGAACAGTGGTCCTTACATTTTGATGGCAAGCACATTGAGGAAAATGAATATCAGGTTGTGGTACTGAAGAATGAGAGAATATTAAGTAAAAGTCTGCGTCTGGAAGATGGCAAGGCCGAATCTATTTCTGCAGGAATTGCAAAAGTTCTTGATGAATACAACTTATGGAATGCGATGAAGATGACCACACTGCTGATACAACCAGTGTTAACACTGGGAAAAAGAATGTTGTTGTCAAATTGCAACGTATGTTCTCAGGCAAGGGTGTCGGCAAACCACAATTTATCAGTTGCCAGCATCTCGTTCTGGACAGGATTCTCAGGGTGGTCATGGACGAAGAACTTGGTGGTAACACCAGGTCTCCAAACAGAATATCCGTTTATGTATATATCAACTGATGAACAAGGATGAGGAACTGAAAGCACAGTTTGTGAATGGAACAGAAGAAATTCTCGATAAAGCAGGCTGGAGAAATGACATCAAATTGTTATACCATCTGACACGAGTGTTCAGATACTTTGAGGAAAAAGGTTTTTTCCACTGGTTAAGTTTAAGAAAATTGCAAACATTAGCAATGCCAGGTGGAATTCTAGAGCCTTTCTTGCTATCCTTGCATTCATTCTTATCCATACAACAACGAATACTTTGGAGAAGGTATGCAGATTCATTTCATATGACTGGGCAGACTAATTGGTTTACTAAACAGATGTACAATAAAAATGACTTCAAGAACTGGTCAGAAATATTGAAACCTTACAAAAAAGCATGGTGGGTATTGGAGAATCACTGGAAGCAGGAGCCATCCGCACTCCAGATACCAAGAAGTAAACAGTGCAGAACGCGCAATCAAAGTGATGCGGGAACTTCATGAAAGACAAACTGCAACATCGATTTATTCTAAGCAATAAACAGTGATGTACATTGTACAGTTGTACATTGTACAATGTACAAAACAGTGTACAAGTATTATATGTGCGTACAAAATATTGTACAAATATTATAAAATTGTCTAGCTCATTCTTTCCTGTATTATAATACATGTTAGTATGCACTATGCATGCATATTACATAATACATTACACAGTGACATATACACGAATCGATTTTTTTATTTCGGGTGACCTTTTTTCAAAAGATTTGACAATGACAGTTCATTCCTTTGTTTTTAGGCAAAAGTTCATCCAACTAAGCTACAGGAACATGAGGTTGTAAAAAAGTTATAACCCTAATGCATACATGCTTATATACATACACTAATGCATAAATAAATGCATACATACATACATACATACATATTTAATTACATGCAAACATACACACATGCATTTATCAACAATATATATATATATATATATATATATACATGTATATTCATACATGCATGAATACATAAATACATACATACTTGCATGCATGTATACATGTGCACACATATGTAGAATACGTACATACAATAGAACTAAAGCTTATTTTGACACACCTACAGCAGCTTAGCAACCAACAGGAGTGAGCATACCAAACACCACAGTCAATAAGGCAAGAATCAATGCAGAGGAACAATCACTGGACATTGGAAACCAATCCCATACGCAATGCAGGTGCAGCACTTGGCATGCATAGACAGCCATTGCATGCTGTTAACACTAATTAGGAATGAAAGCACTGAATACCAAATGAGACGAATCAAACTAGGCCACAGGGATTCCTCTGTCGTCATTCCCTACTGCTGATACAGTATAAAATCACAGTAAATACGATACAGGTGAACACCTGAAAGGAAACGCATAATTCTGCCACAAAGCCAAACCCAATCATACTTATTCACTTGACCTCATCACTGACTATGCAGCTTTTATTTACAACTTCCTATACTCAATCGTAATCATCATTAACCAAGAAATTGTTACACTGCTAAAATACAACTCAGAGGCGCTCATTGGCAATATTGTTCAATACAAAATTGGGAATTCACTGCAGGCCTATGCTATGACTGAGTACAATGGATCCAAATTTCCACTGTACATGAAAAATGTTAATCAAAACTTTAATGACGAGCATACACTAAAATGTATGGAAAACTAATCTCTGTTGTCATTCAAGGGTTACAGATATTCAGTAACAAGTTAAATACCTTTTAAAGCATAAACTTAACAGCAGCCAATGAAAACAAGAAAGAACGTAATAAGAAAAGTAAAGTTCAATGGGAGGTGCTCAATTATTATTATTATATTTTTTACCTGAGGTATATATGATCCCTCAGGTGTCAGATACTAATTAATTATTATTATTATTATTAAGGAGCTTTTATATAGCGCCCCTTCAAGGTGATCTACTCAGGAGCGCTCCTAGTCCAACCAAGGCTAAAGAGAGTAGTTTCAAGTTTGAAAGAAACAAGGTAGAGTGAGTCATAGGGACCAGGCGGAGTGCTACAGGAAGGCCATTCCAGGTTGCGGAGCCAGCGACCGAAAAAGAACGGTGCAGGTTTTTCCTTTCCTAAATGAGCACCATCCTTGATGTTATTCATCTTAAGAAGTACTTCGATGTTTTAGACCTGACCATAATAACTTATATCAGTCACTCATGAATACAGTTGAAAATCTTCAGCCCAGACAAACCACACTGATCCTGTGCCATGTAGATCATAAAAAGTATCATAGATTAACCAAATGGTTAATCCCGTTCTGGTCAGATTGTGAAGAGAGACTAACCCCAAAAACAAAACAGCAGTTAAACAACGGTTACTGAATTGATCATTATTCACAAACCTTTAAAATGTATGCTAGCAACATTTGTGTGTAGTCTTCCAGCCACAGTATTGCTAGCTGTACATTCATATGTGAATTCCAAAGAAGCCATACTTGAATTTAAGACCAACTTTGACCCATCGATGATATTTTCTCCAATTAAATCTTTCCAAATGTATGTTGGATCTGGATTGCCAAGTGCTTTGCAGATCAACACATCTCCAGTCTCGTACTTTGTTTTGTGTGGAGTAATAACAATATCTCTAACTGAAACTAAATGACATTAAAATTCCAGTTAATAATTAATTCAAATAAAATGTAATTAGCACCATTATATGACATATTAAGTTGTGAATCTAACTCTTAGTGATTCACAAAACGTCAGTGTAATCTAAGAAAATCTGTTCATTATTTTATTGATTAATTTTGTAAAAGTTCTAGCTGTGTAAACTGCTCAAAAGACTATAATCAAATCTGTCTAATATACTAATCACAAAGACTTGTTATATACAAAAACTTACATGAAATGTTAAGTGCTAGTTGTTGAGTTGCATTGAATGAAGCAACAGTACAAGACATGACAACACCATTCAGATCATATGTTGCAGTGAAGTTGTAAGCAGCCACAGCCGTATGATTCAGAACTGACATATCAGTGACGTTTTCCAGATTAACTTTGGAGTTTGATTGCTGAAATGTAATTGAAGGATTGAAACTTCCTCTGTAATCAGCTTGGCAAGTTGCAGACAGAGTATCGTTTTCGACTGCATCAAACGAAGACAAATTAAAAGTTGGAACACCTGCAAAACATAAATACAACAATTATGTCAGCATGACAAGCAAAGCATTCAGGTTCAGGCATTTATGTAAATCAATTCAGTTTGCAATTCAATGATTGTGGAAACAAACTTCAATGCCTCAAACAGTCTTGACTTCATAAACTAAGGCTCTGGTTTCCAGTCGAATTACTTCTCAGTGACATGGCTAAGACACATCAGCTTGCCAATATTCAGTGTTTAATCAAGTCCCCCTCTTCTGGGGGGGGGGGAACAAGGTTTGTGGGGTGGGGGGACCAATGAGTGTCCGAAGGGCGGTCGCAAAAATTTGAAATTTGATGACTTTTTTTAGGAATTCGTCTCAGAAAAATATAATATAACAGTTCATATAATATTTTTATTTCTCTCTTGCCTCCTGGGGGGAAACATAAATCCTTGGGGGGGGATGTCTAGATTAAACACTGGCCAATATTACAAGTGGCCTAATTGGTCCAGAATATCCTGACCAGAACCAGTATAAAGACTCAAAAATAGCAAAGCAAATGGCACTTCTGTATTGCAGTCATCAAATATGAGAAAAGATTCAATTATCTGCATTGGCTATTTATCAAGCAGTGAGTTCTGTTTAAAATCGGTCTAACTATCTATAAGGTATTGAATTTAAAATAGCCACCCTAACTTTGATCACTGGTCACCAGGGCTCAGCCTCAGAGCAACCACTTGATCACTTGAAACTTTGACTCTTGCTGCACCTTGTGCCAAATTAGGTTTGGGATATTCAGCTTTTATCAGTCCAGAGGTCGGGAATTCACTGCCCAGTTTTGTCCTCTATCTCAGTGCAATATTAGTAAGTCTGAGCAGTGAGCAACATAAATGAACGGTTGACCCTATGTATGTGTGTGCATATGAGTGTATCTGTGCAAGTTTCCAAGTGTACACACGTGCATATGCCTGGAGAATGAATTTCAGAATATCTTTTAAAGAGATGAACGGTTTAGCTCGACTGTATACTCACCACAAACAGTAACATTGCAAGCAACAGAATCGCTTCCTTGAATCCCATTGGTATCACTGCATCCGTATATACCTGCTAGTGACAGGCCTGCTGCATTTACAACAAGGTCATATCGTCCAACCTCCACTCTGCTGATGTTATATGTTGACACACAACATGGCTGAATTGTGTTGTCTTGAAAAATAGTGACAACTGGCGAACTATCTAAGGACTGGTAGTACCAAGCAACAGGAACACTTGTTGAGTTTGTGCCACACTTCAGTTGGAAAGGATATCCAATCAGGATAATTTTACTATCTGGTCTAACTGTTAAGGTACCAGAAGTTCCTAGAACACACGCAAGTAACCAAAGTTCACTTTAATACCAACAGTTTCAAATACTGCTACATAAATTAGTCACAGTTTTAATAAATTCTAAAAGACATATAACAGATATTCATAGGTGCAATTTTTTTTGGGGGGGGCATAAGGGATACTTCATTGTTACTATCAATAATAATAATAATAATAATAATAATAATAATAATAATAATAATAATAATAATAATAAAATAATAATAATAATAATAATAATAATAATAATAATAATAATAATAATAATAATAATAATAATAATAATAACTGGGCACTCAGTACGGCATCAACGAAGACTAGCCATCTCAGAAAAATGCTAACCCTAATCTTTGATATCCTGAGGGATTACATGTACCTCAGGTAAAAAATAATAACAATAATAAATTTATCATCATCATCAGCAGCAGCAGCAGCAGCAACAGCAGCAGCAGCAGCAGCACGGTCCAGCACCATCATTATTAGGCATGGCACATAAACGGTGCAATTATAATTATATAATTTAACAGTCACAAAGGGGAAACAATTCAAAATTTGGAACTGCCCACTTTCTAGATCAAAGTTAAGCCTCTACCGAAATGTATTTCAGTGCTGCGACAAGTGAACTCTTAATACTGTGTGTTGACATAGGCCTTAAATAACAGTACAAGAACTGTCCTGGTAAACATAAGAGATCTGCACTCGTTAGTGATCCAATCAAGAATTTTCTTTCGCCTCTGAGATGTGGCATATAGAACCAGCCACTGTCTTTAATGCGGTGGCTTTCATTTCCAATGCACTTCAGTCAACACTGACCATCGCTTAGTCGGTCTCAGTGTCGGTCTGATGACCATGACGTTGTGATGACGACGATGATGATGCCGACGACGACGACAACAGCTACGACAACTAGGCTATCGCGGTCTTTACTCGAGTCTATACTATATCTGATCTTTCCAGAAGAGCAACAATCGCAGTGAAGAATAAAAACTTCATATTTCGACAATAAATAACATCTGAAGCAACATCACACAGAAACACCCTCACCAACGTCGCCGCCGCATTCACTATCTAACCAAACGCCCTCAACTAATTCCTAAGTCATCAATGCAACAGGCACATCTATCACGAGAACGATAGCCACCACTTCCACCAGTTAACGTTGACCTCCATCAGTCCCCAGATGGAGCGACGCTACCACTAAGCGCCAAGCACTCGGCAGATCTGGACGTGGATGGACGTTCGCCAGAGGGCGAGCCAACGTCATGTATACATTATGAATTACAACAGAGTTTTTCAAACTGTGGTCCGCGGACCCCTGGGTGTCCGCGGACCCCTGGGTGTCCGCGAAGGATTTGGCGGGGTCCGCGAGAGCGTTCTGAAAATAATGTGATGCTTAACACTGTATGGTTTTATCATTAACAGCCTGTGTTTTCAAATTCATAGGCTACTTATAGTGTGCCTGTAACTTTATGATCCACAAGGATCCAATTGGGTGTTCGATCACGCCAGTTTTGTGATGCTGGTGATAGTTATTCTTTGCAGGGCCTACTACATAGGGGGGGGAAGGAATCAGACTGCTTCCAATTTGTGCCAGGGGGGGGAAAAGTTTCCCCCCTGGAAAAGTCACTAATTTCTAATAATTAGTGACTAATAAAGTGACTAATTACTAATGATTCTTAAAGTATTGTATTGTGATGTATCAGTATTATGGGCCATGTAATATTTGCTGAGGTTACCATACAGTGTCTAAGCAGTGTTATAGTGTATCATTATTACTTGTTTTTCTTTAGCTATTGGCCATCATGTTCTGCTATTTTTTGTTGATGAAAGATGCAAAAAGTATTTTAAAAATTGAAGAAAAGCATTCACAATCCTGTTGATTTAGAAATTTCCAAAATATGGGACACATGTTAAAATATTGGGAATATTGGACACTGTTCAGCAAATATATGGGGATTTTAAAGATTGCATTATGAATGCACATTTCTGGTGTAATGCAGCGATAACAGGCTCCATCCCTGCCTACTACAGTGTTATCCAGCCGACAATTATTTTGCAGGAATATTTCAAGACCTGATAACCCCATTTTCACTGCACTACACAACAATAATTGTAGCACTGAAATTTTGTGCCATATTTATTACAGCTTCTCCCATAAAATTTTTACAGTGCAGTGGGAGCCCTGCAGAAATTAATTCAACAGTTCAGTTGAACTAAAATGTATGGTCTTCCAAAGCCAGTTTTCTTGCATTAAAACTCGACCTACGGCGATATAGAAATCTAAAATTTTCCGGGGGAGGACCCCCGGACCCCCACTTCAAGGGGAGGGGAGGGGAATGCACAGGAGGGGTAAAGGGAGAGGGGAGTGGAGTGGGTGGGGAATGGGAGGGGAAGAGAGTGGGAGGTGTAGTGGAAGAAGGGGGGATAGGGGAGGGTTTACAGTAAGGGGATTGCTTCCAGCTTACAGGGGGGGATAGTAGGCCCTGATTCTTTGCGTACTAGGGCCTACAGTGACGTAAATAAGATGTAGGCTTATGGTCACGTTACATTTCTAGCCTAATAACACGTGTGTTTTTTTTTATAAAATTTAATATAGGGCCTATAATTTCTGCTAATCGACTGCCGATTATTTCTGCACCCAATGTAAGCGCGATGTAGGCCTGAAGCCTTCATCAGAAGTAGGCCTACAACTAGATTCCATTTAAAAAAGTTTAAGATATCCACAAAACAAACTTTGAAAGTCTACAAGTGTTTCATTTAGAAAATCAACACTGAATATGAGCCTGATTGTTTCCTCCATGGAAGAAACACCGAAGCTCTAGCTAGGACCAGGGGCGTCTATCCCCCCCTAAGTCATTGGAGCAACGTCCCTTTTCGCCCTCTTTCCCCCCCCCCTACCCGTTCCTTCCCCCCCTAAAATGGTGGCACACACACTGACAGATCTTACCCCCCTATTTCTTGGATGGAGCATTTGCTCCAAGGTTTCTATGGTGTAGACGCCCCTGGCTAGGACTCTATGCTAGTTGTTTTTACATAAACGCTATATTTTCTTCTAATTGTAACTCTGGACTGACTTGGGTTTTCTAAGTAAGTAAGTAAGTATATTCTTTATTCAAGTTTATTGAACCACCTGCATGCGCGCTGTGGTTAACAAACATGTTATGCAGTTAGAGGCATGAAACACAAGAAACAACATAAGTTGGAAAGGAAGCCAGCTAACTAGGTTAGGTATACATAGAAGGCCTAACAATTGGATATGAATTTTACTGGTATAACATCCTAGTTAAGAAATTCTTACGCGTTAGCGCATCTGTCTTAGGAATCTTCCTGTTATGCGAGCGGTCATAGGTCATAGGTGAGTCATTTTCCGGTAAATGCATAAATTGACAATTCAGCTGTCCCCGGTCATTTCTCAGAAAACAATACGTAGTCTGATCATGGCATCATGCTAAGTGATTAGATTAAAACGTTATTGATCAGTCAACAATTTAAGACCTTTGAAAGTAATTCAGAGCAATAAAATAATTTATTAAAATTTATTTTGAATTTAAAATGTTCCACTCCGTTACCGTCCCTAGGCTATAGTACATATTGCTTTCGTCTACAATTTCAAAATGATTTGCATTAAAAAAATGTGACTGTTTCTTTTATAATAAACATAATTGCATATTTCTAAATACAACTTGGTGAATCGGATCTTCAGTATAATTTTTAAAAATATATTTTAACTTGTCCCCGGAAAATTATGTCCGCTCCGTTAACATGTAAAAATTATCTCGTATCTCACAACCCTTTCAGTTCTTTGGTCTCGCAACTAAACACATCTCTTCTGTGAAGATCTATGTAAGTAAGTATGTCTTAATACAGGATCTAAATGCTAAGACAAATGTCTTACAAATTTTCATTTATTGATCATTTGTTAGGCCTCTAGATTATAGGGCCTATCGGATATACATGACCTCATGTGTTTTTTCATTATACATCCACTCCGTTACTGCATTTTTGCAATGATTATGAATAAATCAAATATCAATAATATTTTTAATATAACATTTATAAGCTATATGAGTGTACCGACGATTAATGTGGACGCATGAGAGATAATATGATATTTACCGTGCTGATACACAAATTGTCCACTCCGTTAACTGTCCACTCAATTACCATAAATGTGACCCTTGAGGTACTAAAATTTATTCCGTTGTCAGGATAAGTCGTCTACTTAAATTATCATTTCTAATACAACTCATATAACAACATATGACATTTTTAATAAATTTTTGTTTCGGCAGACTGTTTTTTAAAAAGTTCACTTTTCACATTCTGTGCTCAATTCTCGACATATGGTAACGGAGCGGAACTTTTTATGGTAATTTTTTATGTAATTTTGATGTTATGAGCAGATTTTTAAGACACAATCATAAATATTTTAATGTTTTTTGTTCATTTGATCACTGGTAATGATTGGCTCAAGTAATTTTTATTTTGTTAGTTGGCTTAAAAAAATACAGTCAATTTTACATTAATTAGATTTTCAATTTTCTTTCGGTAACGGAGTGGAATTTCTTAACAAAATTAAAAATGTGATGGAATTAAATAATCATTTGTATTGTAATTTCTTTTATATTTCTTTTATTAACATTAATACTAAAAACATATTGGCATGTCAAACTACGCAGTAGGAAGCTGTCTGCTATATATAAATAGCTCATATGTGTTTTGGTAACGGAGTAACGGAGTGGACAAACATTTTCGTAGGGCTGTTTTCTTTCTGCTAAAAACTTCATAATTTTACATATTAGTGCAAAACCAAATATATATTAGTGAAATAGAAATATTAAAGATTTGCTCCAAACAAAAATCAATGTAATTTGCAAAAAATTTTTTTTTGCTTCTTCAATTAGTGAATGTGACATATTACCGGAAAATGACTCAGGTACGGATTATGGGAGGGGGAGCAAGGGAAGGGGAACGTGGCCAGGGTTATGGAGCACCGCTGAAAAGAGAGCTATGTCAGCTCTTGCACAAAGAATATCGAAGGATTCGAGGCTGGGCGGTAGAAACCCATGCCGTATCAACCTCTTAACCAGAGCGCAAAGACGAGAGCGCTGCTCGACATTTGCGAAGCCCCACCAGGCAGGAGAGGCATAAAGCAATCTAGCTAAGGTAGTTGCTCGGATTACATCATACAGGCGAGGCCCACTGAAAAAACACACTTGCGCTATAGTCTATCGAGCAATCTAGCTAAGGTAGTTGCTCGGACTACATCATACAGGGGTGGGCTAGGGGGTGCTTAGCCCCTCCAAACTGTGGCTCAGCCCCCCCCCCCAAACAAAACGCTGGAAACCTCTGAAGCTTTGCAATGCTTACAAAGGAGGAAGGGAGAAAGGGAACAGCTTAGGGCTTCAGCCCCCCCAAACCTGAAATCCTGGCGCCCCCACTGATGATAACAGCGCTATAGAAATCATTAGATTAGTGTACAGTACAGAAAGTAAGTATATCCTTTATTGAACCAACTGCAAACCGTACTTTGGTGTACATAAGTTTCATCGAAAGTTTTAATAAGTGTATATATATAATATTTATTAATAGACTAGCTGTAACCCGTGAAAAATCACGGTAAATTTATTTTAGAAACTTTAATGTGGTTGAGATCAAAAAAGGAAAAAATACGGAAGCTGACTGTAACCCGTCCAGTGCTCCTAGACACGATGTATTATGTTGGTAAGTTACAGCTCCATCTATCGAATGATAATGAACCAATTCTGATAGATGTCTGCCATCTATCGAATGATAATGAAGTAGAAGTTACGTTCATCGGTTATTTATATGTCGGTTGAGAGAGGCTTTGGGGTTTAATTTGAAAATTGGCATTTGAATATATTTGTAATAAATATTATATTCGATATCACAAATGAATCCAAATTTTCATAAATTCGCAATGACAAAGGCGTTATCAACCTTTTTTTGAATAACTATGCTTTTTAACCCTTATCTAGTAGCCTAGCGCTGTGGCCGGTTGCCCATGTCTCTCGCCAGCCTGGTTGCGGACCCTGGTGAGCGACAATTTTTTTTTTCCATTTTATAATTTTCTAACTACATCAGAAGAATGTTAAATATCAAACAACAAACTCGATTCGTTTATTGGTACAAGTTTCAAACTTATAATGAAAACAATTAACACCACGCTTTAATTAGCTCATGCCTATGAAAGCTAGGCATAGGACGGATTTTCGAACCCCACCTGCGCAGTGACATGATTTTTCTCTCCAGTTTTTTACTTTTACAACTCTGAATTTTGGGGGCATTTAAAATGTTTTATCTGTACTGTACATGCATATATTTATTTTTATGTAGAATCTTTTTAAATGGCTTGTGTAGCAAATTTCATCTCGCGTGAATAAATATGCATTTATTTGAAAGTACTTTGAATTTTTCAGGATTGTAGACAAGGGTAGGGCCTATAGGCCGATACGCGGGTATACAGCGTGTACTCACCTCTAGATACTGTATAATCACTCGCAAACTATTTTTAGTATACTCAGTGGCGGCGATCTTGTTTCACAGGTGGGGGGACACTTTGGAAATGATCTGGTCAAAAAAGAGTTTTGAACTGATCTGTGACTCAGTTTGTCTGGCTCTCGGATGACATGTAGCCTATATCGTACTTTTGCGGTACATATTCCTCACTCTGCCTGCATACATGAAGCAAGGCGGAGACTGCGATCTCTGCTCTGGTAAGGCACAATAATAAAATATTGAATGGCATTGTTGAAAAAGTGAGGATAGAGTACCCCAGTCCAAAAAGTGGGGTATGGGTACCCTCTTACCCCCTCCCCCACAAATTACGCCCATGTATGTTTTCAAGTTTTGTGACACCTGGTGTAATTTTTTATCAAGGGGCCGCCAATTAAGTTTTATTTAGCTTATAAGGACCTCACCAAGTCTAAACCCGGCACTATAATGGCGACCAGCAGCCACGTGATTTGGCATGTCTAGGCCTATGCAATAGTTTAAGGTTAGGCTGCCCATAGGATTTTGATCGGGCTTCTCCAGCGACCATCGACTAGATAACGGCGCTATAGAAATCATTAGATTAGATGTTGTCCACCGCTCATTGCGCTATTTTAATGTCTAAGAAGGACGGATCAGATCCCATAATATATTTCCTTCTACATAATTGTAATAATAATAACCCTTCAAACTTATTGCTATATAAGTGACCATCGATTGGTGTCTTTTGCGTAATGATAACGGCGCTATAGAAATCATTAGATTAGATGTTGTCCACCGCTCATTGCGCTATTTGAGGTCTAAGATCAGATCCCATAATATATTTCCTTGTACATAATTGTAATAATAATAATCCTTCAAACTTATTGTTCTATAAGTGACCATCGATTGGTGTCTTTTGCGTAATGATAACGGCGCTATAGAAGTCATTAGAATAGTGTACAGTACAGTACATATTTATTATCTATGGTACAGTAAGTAAATATATCCTTTATTGAACCAACTGCAAACCGTACTTTGTTGTACATAAGTTTCATCGAAAGTTTTAATAAGTGTATATATATAATATTTATTAATAGACTAGCTGTAACCCGTGAAAAATCACGGTAAATTTATTTTAGAAACTTTAATGTGGTTGAGATCAAAAAAGGAAAAAATACGGAAGCTGACTGTAACCCGTCCAGTGCTCCTAGACACGATGTATTATGTTGGTAAGTTACAGCTCCATCTATCGAATGATAATGAACCAATTCTGATAGATGTCTGCCATCTATCGAATGATAATGAAGTAGAAGTTACGTTCATCGGTTATTTATATGTCGGTTGAGAGAGGCTTTGGGGTTTAATTTGAAAATTGGCATTTGAATATATTTGTAATAAATATTATATTCGATATCACAAATGAATCCAAATTTCATAAATTCGCAATGACAAAGGCGTTATCAACCTTTTTTTGAATAACTATGCTTTTTAACCCTTATCTAGTAGCCAAGCGCTGTGGCCGGTTGCCCATGTCTCTCGCCAGCCTGGTTGCGGACCCCGGTTCGCTTCCCGCTGGTGAGCGACATGATTTTTTTCCATTTTATAATTTTCTAACTACATCAGAAGAATGTTAAATATCAAACAACAAACTCGATTCGTTTATTGGTACAAGTTTCAAACGTATAATGAAAACAATACCACGCTTTAACTAGCTCATGCCTATGAAAGCTAGGCTTAGGACGGATTTTCGAACCCCACCTGCGCAGTGACATGATTTTTCTCTCCAGTTTTTTACTTTTACAACTCTGAATTTTGGGGGCTTTTAAAATGTTTTATCTGTACTGTACATGCATATATTTATTTTTATGTAGAACCTTTTTAAACGGCTTGTGTAGCAAATTTCGATTGTGGAGATGAAGAGCTAACATTATTTCCACATGCAGTGCTCGAAATGGACAATTTTACGAAACGGAACGCTAGTCAAATATATGGGAGCATTCACGTTAATTTCATAGTATTTTCCACAATAATTCATTTGACGAACCGGAACGGAACGCTAATTCATTTTGACGAACCGGAACGGCGTCCCTGTCCATTTCGAGCACTGTCCACATGGCCAAACCATAAGAGTCTTTGCTGACTGACGCTGTCCAGCACAACTGTGTGGGTATCGAGGAACTGTTCTGTCATCATTTATAAATTTCTGTAACATTGAAATTCCTGCAATTTCCGTTGCCAACTCATTTCTGCTGTCTCATCTTGACATTCAGCCAAAACCCAAGCCTGTGATTCATATATAAATTATACAAGTAAACACATACATACACTAATGCTCAATACATAAGTGTTGAGTGCATTATTATTTGTAAAATGGAAAAAACAAGTTGACACATATTTCTTAAAACACAGTAAAGATCAGTGTCTGCTATTGAAATATGTATAGCCTACTAGTAAATAAAATAATTATTATACACGTAGATATATAATATATATGCAATTATGCATACGTAATAAAAGTCCCTAAAACGAGCTAACAGTATAAAACTATTTTGAATAAGTCCTATTGAGTCCCATCAATTAATACATTAAAAGCACATACAGATATTATACATGATAGTAAGATGAAGCGTAAAAATTATTACAGTTTCGACAGTTTGACACCAATTTAGATACGATGTGTATACCATACATCATTTGCATCATACACCATTTGGACATATCTAGTGATAGATATATCATGTATATTTGCATATACACAGTATTTCTCTATTCAGTTGAATGTGAATCATTTGTCATTTCAAACCGATTTCATGTTATATTTCGGCGAGCCTACTACACTGCATTCTATGGTGTTTTCAATGGGAACAATAAATAAAACATTGAAACACTTTAAACACGTGGCCAATGGGAGGCACACTGTCAGGAGGCACGCTGTCGGAACCGTGTGTTACGCGTGCGTGGCTTAACGAGTCTACCAGATAGGTATAGCAGTAATGTACATGTATTGTCTACCTTTGCACAGGTGAGAAGACAGCGAATCTCAGAGCATTATTATTACGTAAATATCAATCATTGTTATGAGTTCTTATGCTATTTTTTAACAAGCATGCTGGTAACCTTATTCTGCATCTCAATTTATCAAAGGATTATCCTAATCCTTAGTACAGTACTTTACAGAGAAAATCACTAAACATATTTAATTATCATGATTTGGAGAGTCAGGAAGAAAGATAAATGGCAAGTGCTCTATTTTTTCACTGTGTTCAGACGTCAGAAACTGGCCGACAGTTCATTTTCTGTTACTCAGTCAACTTGTGGATTATGTTTGAAGATGTATTCTGCCTACAAACAGATAGAATCATGCAGTTGTAAAGTCATATCAACACTTTTGCAGAGAGTCAACTTGTTCTCACTCACTCAGAATTCAGCTTGTTTCATTCTAACATCACAACCTGAGAGACATAAGTTTTAAAGCCCGTATCTAATAGACACAATAAAAATTTAAAAAGTAAATGAAATAACATTGGTTTTAAAAGCCTTTTTCCCCTAAAATAGTTAATGATATAAATTATAACTAACTTTTACACCTTAAGCACTGGTCAATGTGGTAAACCAAGAAAGTTAATGATATAGCGATGGATATCTAGCAAATAAAATTCAAGAAGGCACATCTTCTTCTGTGCTTGAGGAATTTGATTTTGACATAATTAATATCTTTATGTATGATTTGCTGCTGGCTATCATAGGCACTACATTAAAAACTGACAAAATTTGCTTAGAGCTTTAATGGTTGTACCCGGTAATCTTTACAACTGTCAACTTTTGATGATACAGTTAGCTATCATATCACAGAAAAAAATTGCAAGGCCTTTCTCACACTTTTGCAGCTGAATTCATAATAATATCACATTTATTTCAGGTAAGAAGCAAAATCTAAGGAGTTTCTGATGCAATACTAATTACATACTGTATGATATTAAAACAAATACACATATGATTTATTAAGTAAAAAATTTGCATGAATAAGACAAATTTATTTTGTATGACAGAATGATGACACGTTCAAATTGGGTTGTAACTAACACTGACTCACCAAGTAGTCAACCGCATCGTCTGGTCTGACTTTGAGGCATTCAATGAGGGCTCGATTGACCGTTGGCAGAATGTGCTTCATGAGATAGTTGCGCAGTGGGGCTGATTGTGTCTCAAGAAGTTCCAGCTCCTCGCGTTTCACTTCATCTAAATGTTTAGCCTACGAAGAAATGTTGCACATTGCATCTAAAAATTGATCACTTTTCTTTGATGAAAAACTCTGAATGTTTTTATCATTCCACGGGGATTCTAGTTTTCCTTTAAATATCTTCCTTGTTACAATCCTAGACAGCAATTGACATCTAACGAAGTAATACCAGGCTTCTATCAGTTCTTCACTTGTGTTTTTGATCTATGCCCATCTAAATTTGTCCCCATACATTGATAAATAATTCTGTCTTTCACTTTATTTAGCCAAACAATATGAGCAACCCATTTCATATTAATGTTACTTGTTGTGTCTGTCACATATTCAGTTTTAAGTGAACTGGAGAGTACAGCATCCCTTCTCTATAACATCCATCATTCAATATTGTTATTATTATTATGAAAACTGTTATGTGCTCAAAGTCAAACACAGAGAAGCGTAAATTGTGCGCAGCTAGATATCCAAGTTCATCTACTCTTCAGCGTTTGTCATATTCAACACTAAAATGCCACAATAAGCAGTAAATCTGCATTATGCATTATCTTCTTACCCAATCCTCCAGTTTCCTCTTTCGTTCTGCTGCTTCTTCTGCTTCCTGTCGTTCCCGTTCTTCCTTTTCTTCGGCTTCTTTCTTCATCTTCGTTTCAGTTTCAGTGCGCAGCATCTCCTGCTTTTCCTCCGGAGTTGGACCTGAAATTTCATAAACTTATTTAAGCTGCAGCACCCTATTGGTTAGCCATAAAAAATCCCTATAAACTCTACCATACAAAATTCATTTACATGAACAGAGAAAAACTCATTTAAATTAACTATGGCCATAGTCTCAGATTATCTGCTCTTAAAATTAAATACTTTGTTTTGCTTCATAAGTACACAATACTACATAATGTAGCAAAGACTGGCCAGTTTACACACACACAAGAAGCAGAGTGCCTCTTAAAACATGAAAGCTTATTAGTGAAGTCTTAAACCTTAGCACTCCATACAGAAAGCACTGGTCAGATGCAGATAGAGAGACTACGTATGGAACAAGGAAAATATTATGCAGAACAACCTTTATTAAAAAGACGATAAACAGGACTTTTAATTTGCTTACCATAGTTTCGTGGTCCTGGAATAAGCTTTATAATTTTCTCAACAGTGTCTCTCATCTTCAGGGATCGGTCATTTGTTACGTCTAAAACATTTCCGAAACCAATCGAAATTAGCAAGGTCCTAAGATCTGACAGAAAACTAAAGAAAAGGAAAAATTAAACTGCTGAATCCATAAACATTTATTGTTATACGATTTGCATTCGCTAATTAATTCATTATTCATTCAAAAGTTTTTTCTTCAATACATTCGATGCTACGATAATAACTGAACTAATCATTAAGAATCAGATTTCAGGGCTTGGATTACAGGAATTCAACTGACCAATCTTTTCAGGATGGAACTCAAGTTCATCGAAATAGTTGAGAACTGTTTCATCATCTGTGTTGATGGCACGATATTCATTCATCCGTCTGGTAAATCCCTCTTCCGTGTTATGTGTTCCGGCCACAACATTCTCTGGAAGGCTCATTACACGTTCACGAAGGAAGTTCTCATTTGCTTCAAGGCAAACGATCGGATCAGGCATGATCAACTTATCATAGTGGTGTTTGCCTTCTTCATCGTCTGCATCATCATCATTAGCTAAGTGCAAAAGACAAACAAAAAATTAATCCTCAAAACAGTTAAATCATCTAATTCGGACTACCACCAAGACCAATTACAGCCACTGAATGAATTGATGTACCAAGTCAGAACAGTTCAAACATGCAATCTTTGCTTCTAAAACACAAACTGTCTGTAATGACTGGCAACATTGAAGCACAGAATTTCTCTGCCTTTTAGTTGTTTCTGCTCATAGGGGAATTTGTGGGGGTACGAGGGTACCCATACCCCCACTTTTTGGACTGGGGTACTGTACCCCTCACTTTTCTAAACAATGCCAATCAACATTTTATTATTACTGCAATAAAAAGATGGCTTGTTTTACGATACCCCCACTTTTTTAAACAATGCCAATCAACATTTTATTATTGCTACAATTAAAAAGATGGCTTGTTTTTATTGACACAAAAATTAATGAGAATACTGGCAGAGTAATATGTCCAAAATGGTCTCCATGCGAAAAGCAAAAGTGGGAAAGAAATTGGTGCCCCCACTTTTTAGACCAAAGTTACACCCCTGTTTCTGCTCATGCCTACTTTCCCAAGTCCACTGCTTCAGGAATTGTGTTAAGCATTGACATGAGTTAAATGGTCTCAAGTTACTGAGTCTTTACATACACTGTATGTATAGATTATTATGATGGCAATACTTTGGTCTATTTCCCACATGGGTAGAAATATAAATAATATGGAACGATAAAATACTTTGGCATTATGCTATTCAAAGTTACTTTGGCAATATGTTATTCAAAGAGAGTTTCCCACTTCTTTAGAATGATTCTGCAAAAACTAGTTGCATAGCTTTGTAAAAGAGCGAATGTACATGCAATGATCTTACATGCAAACAGCTCCTTTGCCTGCTCTGATGTTTTTGGAAATCCATCAAGTATGAAGCCCTGATTTTGGCAAGGCTTTGAAAGTAGCTTCTCTCGGAAGAAGCGAATGACATACTGCTCATCAAGGCGACCATTGTTCTGTTCCTTGCTCTCGCTAATAGCTTCCAGCAAGTCTTTATATTCATCAAGCTTTCCAGGATCCTCATCTTCATCTTCTTCTGCTTCATCCTCAGTAACAGTTTCATGGGCAGTTATGTACTTTTGCTGAAATATAAAAGCAAAAATTTTAAACAAATCTTGACATTGAAATGGGTGGCTACCAGTCAAAGGATAGATATTTATTCTTAAAATAAGACATCATCTTATCAGAACCTAATGCTGAATGGCCTAGTATTGAAACTTACTGAACTATTATTATAGTATATAATTACCCATAGAATCTAACTAAATTAAAGTGTTACAAAGGCAGGTAAATAATAAAACTTTGACTTTAGGAACACATCTGTTTTCAGATATGGTTAGCATTTTTTCTGAGTAGTTTAATTAAATCCCAAGTAATGCCTTGACAGCATAATAGAAAGTCACAACTGTTGTACCATGTTGTCAATGGTTTCATCAAGGACGTCTTTGATCCGGATGTGGTGAAGCTTGAAGTGCTTGCATAATTGCTCAACCACAGTCGTCTTACCACATGCTGGAGGACCAGTTATGAAGATTCTTATTGGCTAAAACAAAATGTTAAATCTCTTAACCAATCAATAACAAAATGAAACCTTTGCAAAGGAAACAACAAAACACTTAAAGAAAACAAAAATATCTTCAACAGTTTAGATACATATAAGAATAATAATAATAATAATAATTATTATTATTATTATTATTATTAATAATAATAATTATTATTATTATTACTATTATAATATTCATTTATTGATTCAAAGCGACAAGTATGCAGTAAGATTACATGATATAGTAGTAACAGACGATAACAAGTTTAACAGGAGTTGAATTTAACTGTAAGGCAGCCTGCCAGGCACCCATCTGTCTTACTGCTCATTTTACTGTCACCACCTATGGAATGGAAGGCTGAGCCTTGTGGGGCTAGCGGGTATCAAACCCACACCCTGATCTTCATGCCAGCATCTTACCATTCAACCATCTCCCCGCCCCTTACAGGTATTCTTATAAGCTCCAACAAAACAGATGGTCTCTTTAAAGGCATTTATGATATACATAAAAGACGGAAATATTATTAACATAACTGTAATTTTTCTTAAAGAAATCCATGGACAGCATGTAACCAAATATTAACCCAATAGTCACTACAACATCGAAACGTGGTCTTGCAAGTGAATAAGCTTTAGTTTATACTTTACAGGAACTACTTTATAGCTTCATGTTTAGAAAACAGCAATTACACCTCCATTAGCAGAAGTACTGGCATCCATTGCAGCATTTTTTTTAAACTAAACGTCAAATTGCACAGATAGACATAGCCAGGAAGACAAAAGACAGTCATGCAGATAAACACACAAGTAGGCAATATAACATTTGCAGTGATGGGCACTAAACTATTTTTTTTAGTTAAACTAAAACTATTTTCCAACTAAAAAAAGTAGTTAAACTAAAGTTGACAACTGATTTTGGAAATTAGTTAACTAAACTAAAAAAAAGTAGTTAAACTTTTTCCAACTATTTTCCAACTATTTACGACAAACATTTTTGCAATAAAAGACGTTAAGTGAACTGTAATAATGCAAAGCGTCAATGACAATTTCACCTTCAAACTATGCAATGTATACTGTTCTGGCATACAGTTACATGTGCACTGTAAGTAGTGTATGAATTTGAAAACACAGGCTGTAAATGCTAAAACCATGCAGTGTTAAAATGTTTTTTGCTGACAGTGTTCAATGTTCACTGTGGAAAAATAGTTGCATATTGCTGATTTTTTTAGTTAAACTTTTTAGTTAGCAACTAAAAATTTTTAGTTAAACTATGGTTTTAACTAAACTATTTTTTTTTAGTTAAACTTCTTCCTTAACTAAAATGTTTTAGTTAAACTAATAGTTAGCAACTTTTTAGTTAACTATTGCCCATCACTGAACATTTGTAACAATTGAAACTGTGATATATCACATTCTCAGGACAATTGCATTATTTTCAAGCTGACCCCTACGAATATCCATTAAAATCTTC
This sequence comes from Allolobophora icterica, assembly GCA_963556255.1. Taxonomy (NCBI): domain Eukaryota; kingdom Metazoa; phylum Annelida; class Clitellata; order Crassiclitellata; family Lumbricidae; genus Allolobophora; species Allolobophora icterica. The sequence goes on along the minus strand of OY744606.1, from coordinate 53,775,701 downwards.
AAAATGCTACTGCTTCTCTGTGACTATCCCAGCCTTTAGTGCACTCCTGCATCAAATAATTAATGGGAACATATTCAATCTACTGTTGGCAGGAATCATTTAACTTTAACTGTAACATATAGTGGGGATAGTGCAAATTTATATACTGCTCTGCTGTTATACAGGAGGACATCCTCAAAGAATATTAAAGCCTTGGTTAAGAAACAAAAGTTTTAACTAACAGCATAATAATGTAACTAACAAGGAGATTTCTTGTTTCCTTGTATTCCTTGATGATGTTTTCAATATTTTCGACCATTCCGCTCTCAGCGACCCATTTGATGTGCATGCTCTCCTTCACAAAGATCCCATCCATACGCAGATTCATCAGCAACTGGTCAAAATGTTGTTGCTGTTCAAAAAAGCACAAACAATTAAGTTTCCCTCAAAATACAAAACTGACAATGATAACAGTAATTATGGTTGTGTTTTTTTGTTAACAATATCAATGAGGAAAACAATGTCAATGATGACAGAATTTTATGAGTTTACAGTAATGTAACAGTCATAAAGATGATAATGACATACAATTTGACATTATAATGTTCAAGATCACCCAAAGTAACTGGCTACATTGTGAAACTGCTTACCACTAAGTGATCTTGTGTATCCTAGTTTTTTCTACATTTTTATTTAGATGATGGCCTTTTAAACAATGAACAAAAAACAAACTACTGTCAGGAAGCAGAAATTCTTTACATCTTCAATCTGTTAGTTTACACAGACATTATGTTACATCTGCATCTATTCACTCTCACTTACCTTGACTTGTTTATCAAGCAAGATTTGATAAACTTACCTTGACTTGTTTATCAAGCAAGATTTGATAAACTTACCTTGACTTGTTTATCAAGCAAGATTTGATAAACTTACCTTGACTTGTTTATCAAGCAAGATTTGATAAACTTACCTTGACTTGTTTATCAAGCAAGATTTGATAAACTTACCTTGACTTGTTTATCAAGCAAGATTTGATAAACTTACCTTGACTTGTTTATCAAGCAAGATTTGATAAACTTACCTTGACTTGTTTATCAAGCAAGATTTGATAAACTTACCTTGACTTGTTTATCAAGCAAGATTTGATAAACTTACCTTGACTTGTTTATCAAGCAAGATTTGATAAACTTACCTTGACTTGTTTATCAAGCAAGACTTCCTCTGGTGCAATTTTCTTCATTTTGCCAGTTGTCAACATCTTACTGACACTCTATAATTAAAAAATATGGAAATAAAAAAAATAGAAAAACATTTCCACAGATGCTGACAGATTAGTCTGAGATGCAGAATAATTAGCTAGCTTTCACATTTAACAATTAACACACATATGCATATTTTGTTATCTTAAAATGCTACAATTATTGACCCATACTTCTTGTTATGAGTTCTTATAGATTTTGCATATCTTTTTCCATACCTTCTCACATCATATTACATAACCAAAACAAGACAATACATTAGGTTACAGTATAGAGATTCAGATTGCCTGGAATGGCCTCTGTTTCAAGTTTGATGTGTGTAGCATGTTAATTTATTATTAGTAGTATTATTGAAATACATAACATAATCCACAAGCAGTTGTTTTTATAAAACAACTGAACTATACTGAACAGCAGCAATGGTAACCAAAATGAAGTGAAGAAAGCCTGATGTTAACTACTGGATGAATAAAAGTATTGGCACGTGGCAAACACTGGAAAAGTAGACAAACCAAGACCATCATAAACCATATTTAAAAAACTTAAGATCAGGTTTGGCTAATGCACTGCCAAAACAGCTTTAAGTATAGGTAGATAGGTAGATAAAGCTGCTCTAAAACATGAACCAGCGCCAAAACAAGTTAATGAGTAAACTACTGAAGGCAAGGCTGTCTTGGAAAAGTATTTATGTGATTCAGACATGCACATACGCGATAGTATTGTGGTTACTGTGCTGGATTATTAATTGAAAGTCATGGGTTCGAATTCCTGCCCGGGTAGAAATTTTGTGTAATGTTGTGATTTATCGGTAACATGCTTGGTCACAGAACATGCGGTTGTAGTTTTAACTTTGGTGCCCCAAGTAGCGGGACTTATCCCTTGGGGGCATCCTGTTATAACACCCACTACACTACAAAAATGTTATTGTTTTGTCTTGCACTACTGGGTTGTTTTAATAAACGGATTTTGATTTGATTTTGATTTGAACTTATGAGCTTTTCATTGAATGTCAGACGTCACGGGACTGGCACATGGGCGCCCGCGGGGTTTTTTGCAGGGGAGGTCAGTCACGGCCGGGAGCACTGGCGGCGATCTTGTTTGACAGGTGGAGGGCACTTTTGAACTGATCTGGGAAGAAAGAGTTTTGAACTGATCTGCTCAAAATAAGGTCAAAAACATTTTTTGGCGCGTGAAATTTGATTACCTTTTTTTTTGTGTCTTCTAAATTTGGGGGTCGGATGTATGGTGTGTCCCCCCACTGTTAAAGGTGGGAGTCTTGTCCCCCTCGACCTCTCCGGGATCGCCGCCCATAGCCGGGAGAGTCAGTTGTGTAATATATAAATATGTAATTGATTTATTCAAATCAATCACCGAATGCAGTTAATACACTGCAAAGCATTCAATGACACGTAACTCTGTGTGCCCCTCATGTAGGCCTAAACCTTTCGCAGTGTTCTGCACTACATAGTGCCAAAGAAAATAATTTTAGCAATACAGAAGAAATGAATCCAGCCTAGCGTACATTTCAGTGAAATAAATTTTGGCCAATAATACTATCTCATTTCTGAAGTTTGACTTTGGAACAGTGTAACTATACTCAGAGGCCCGCGGGAAGTGTTAAAGTTGTGTGAGCCAACCCTCAGCCAAGTAAGCCGCACTGCGGCATACAAACCTAAGATGGATAAAATTATCCATTATATCTGATATAATCTATAGGCCTAACTATATTTTTTGTCATTTTTGTCATTTTCTACAACCACTCGAAAAGTGTAAGCCCCCTTGCACACCTTTCACTTTCACTTGCTGCGGTGTCCTCGGCAGGCGCATCTGAATGCATGAAGTGCGCACTGCACACCCACAAACCTACAAGACACTCCAAATCCTCCCATGCATGGAGCCTCCCATCTTCGTCAGTTATTCACAGTCCAACTACACCGCTCAACCTGCTCCTCATTCGCCTTAACACGTCGCCCTTCCGTCACCTCATCGCTAAAATTTGCAAATCGCTTTATAGCCATAGCTGTACTGCTTCTCTTGAATAAACTCTCACCAGTTGTCCTGTATCTTATCTCTATATCCATGTCCAGCCACTCTCTCTTTTGTCTTGTAGGATGATATATTGCGTGTGTCACCATTATCCGCCTTGGAACCATGCAGAGAGAAACCCAAGCTATCTTTCAACAGCCAACATCTGTTTAACCTTTCAGACCGAGAGAGTATACGATTTCCAGTATCCATGATTCTCTGGGCAGTCGCTTTAGCTTGCTGACCCTAAGATCAGGGCTGGCATTGCCCGGCTCTAGGTAGGTTCCATTAGGCCTACTGTGTTATTTCTATTAATTCTATAGTGCATGAACTCTGGGGTTTCTCGTCAACAGCCAGCACTTGCAGTTGCTTTCAAACTCAGAGAGCAAGGTTTTCAGTATCCATGTTTCTCTTGGCAGTCACATCATGATTTCCAGGGGGGGTCACGCGACCCCCCTTGACCTATGCTGCGGGCGCCCATGGACTGGCAGATGCTCATTAATTTGGATAAGTGCTTAGTGATACATATAGGGAAGGGGAACAAAGTTTTCATGTGGAACTGGGGAGGGTAAAGTATTGAAAGTGAGTGAGGAAGTAAGGAACTTACAATGTGATTACAAAGTGATTACTGTGCATAAGACTGCAAAACCTTCAAGGCAATGTTCTGAAGCATCAAAAAGGCTAACTCAACTTCAGGTCTAATCAAGTGGACAAAAGTCTGCAGAGACAAAGATACAATATTGAGATTGTGCAAATCACTAGAGAGGCCACAGTTGGAATACTGTGCCCAGGTGTGAAATTTCTTTGAATTAGATCCAAACAAGGCCACTGGAAAGTGGAAACCGCCCGCAGATAAAAATCGTTTCAGAAACTGAAAGGAACATTATGACAGAATTCTGTAGTGCATGCATTGTAAATTTATGGAATGCTTTGGATCATAGTACTGACTGAACTTAGCTCTGACTGAACAGCTCTTAATAAAAAGAAAAGTAGAATGGGTTATAACTGGTAAGCAACTAAGCATTCAAGGTTAATCTGCAGATGTTCCAATACAGATCACATGTCTCCTCAACCACTTAAAACCTATGTTGAACCACTTAAAACCTATGTTGGAAATATTAACAATTATGTCTCAAAGAAAGACTATAATTGCTTTAAGAATTATTCTCACTTTAACAATTTCTTCCATTGTATTCTTAGAATCATCCACAGCGATTATGTATCTAACTTTGGGTCGACTGTCAGCAATGTTCTGAATGACCCTAAAGGAAAAACATACAAGTACAATAAAACAAGTTATACATTTAACATTACAGACTTCACATTTGATTAGCACTAAAACAAAAGATACACCTAAGCCCACTACTCATTAAATTTAAATATACATTATAACTACTATAACTTTTAGAGACACTAGACCTTGCTCATGTTTCAACAAATTCATTGGGTGAGATCCTTCTCCACCTCTGCCGGGTTTTAATAGGTGCCAAACGCTTTCGGGTCCCCATGAAGCACCGTGCGATATGGATTATGTATTGAGAAAAGTGTCTGCATAATCAGATGACTGCTCTAGAAGTACTCTACTGATATATTAAATGATAGTTGATGAATGATAAAGTCCACTTTGTAACAGCTCACCCAGCCAAGTCTTTGATGTGAATGGTAGGAAGGATATTCTGACCATCACCATAACAAGGCAGTTCAGGAGCATTGTGCCAGCCAGCCTAAAACACGTGCTACAGTTACATAAAAAATAAGCAGCACTGCATCCCACAGCCTGAAATTAGAAGCATGCTCCAGTCCCTCACTCAAGAAGGGCTTGTAGTAGTTAAGTGTCAGTATTCCAAGGAGTTTTAAGGAGAAAGTTCTACAGCACAATGAGGTAAATGTTTCGACAATGGCACCATAGCCAAAAATTTAGTTAGGTCTTAAAGTATTGTCTACACAGCAACCACTGTTCAAACCTCTTAACATTTTAATGACGCGCGTGCACTAAAATGTATGGAAAACTAATCTCACTCGTCGTTACAGGGTTAAAGAGGTAAGAATTCTGAGGTAAACCTGTTGCAAACACTAGGAATTGCATTTTATTGGTCAACTTATATGTTATTATACCAAGAGTTTGATAAAAACAGTATTACAGTAAGATCAGAAACAGAACAGGAATTTATATCCAAGTAATAACAAATAAAATATCTGATGTGAAACAAGTACTGATGCCATTTATAACTAAATAAATATCTAAATTTCTTACCTTAAATAAGTAATGAAAGATATTTTCCCCTCCACCATAAGTCAAACCCGAAGCAACAACATATGTTATCAATTTGTTCTTGCTCTGAAAGTAATCAAAAATACTTGCATGGTGAAAACATTATATCGAATGCATTCAAGAGAAAACGACAAAGAGCATTGCCAGCATGTGTATCCAATTTGAAAGAGAAAAATTTGTCCCAATCTCTGAGGAATAACTTTTACATTTTTTCAGTTTTGATAGGCCTTCTCTGGCTTTATACAAACATAAACACTAAACAGTTGACACCAATGTATTATGATAATAAATAGTACCATAATTTTACGACATTCAAGTCAATATGATAATAAGTCAGTTTCATGTGCTCATATGGCAGTCAGTAATATAATCAATAATATTACAATCAATAAGGCAAAGGATTTATAGAAACTTGATATATTCTAATACAGAGTTCTTGATTTGATTGGGGTTTCGGCCCAGACAACAACACATTTTATCCACTAAATTACATTCCATTATAAGACTGAAATCCACAATTTTCAATCATGCGACAAGTGAACAGTGGGTGGTCCATGCATCTATGCTAAACAAAGAAGTTTCGGTTCTTGAATACTGGAAGTGTGTCAAGTAAGTCCACTATACAAAACTAAATCAGATTAAATGTTTTATATGTTTTGGAGAATATTTAGAGATTACATAGGGCCTTGGAAGTTTCATCCTGTATACAGGTATATTGTTTTTCCTCCTTTGGTCATCTGTTCATTTTTTATTGGTGAATGGTTGAATGTATGCATGGCTACTTGACAATAATTGTTGAATTTCTATTGCTTATATATTCTAAGTTAAGTTTTCAGTCATTATAATTCTGCCACACTGGCACCAAAATGACAAATGCACATGAAAAATGTCTAGTATTGAAGAAAACATAAAATAACAGAAGTAATGAAGTCCTGTTATGATAGACTGTCATCGCAAATACTTGCTGCAAACCAAGTCATTTGGTTTACTTACTGTCTTGCCTAGTTTCAAGACCGTCTTTTCAGCACTCAGATGGTCTTTGAAGTTTGGGTGTGGCTTCCTTCTTCTGTAGTCATCTTCTGTAAAGGGAATTTCAGGATCATCCTACATGATGAAGTAAAACAGAACATGTGGTGATCGTGTTGATTACCGGTATCATCATAATACCCATGTTATGCACTCTTTCACACTTCTTTACACTTTCACAATGAGTTGCATTGGTTCCGAGTCACTTTTAGTACACTCTTGTTGTGAAAGTGTTGAGCAACCAATGGCATTCCAAATTCTGCATAATATGGACAAGTCCATATATATATATATATCTATATATATATATATATATATATCACCAAAGGCCCATATGACAAGTGTCATTATGCATTTTACATCACTGTTCATAATGCTGTCTCTCACATTGATTCAAACTTACACTGCTCTGTCAAACAGCCAGCAATGTTCTCCTTCTCACAACGTGTATATACGGTTAAATTCACGATTTTCACAATATGGAAAGAATCCTGCAGCTTCAAAGTTCACCTGAAGATACTCACTGGATCAGCTGGTTTGCTGCGAGCCCAAGTCAAGACAGATGATAGCAAAATGAATATGCGAGGTTTCTCCCTGTCAATCTTCTCAAGGTCAGAATGAAGCTCTGCATATAAATAAAAATATATATTCATGCATTAAAAAATATATATACACGCAGAAATATATAATCCATATAAATTCTTGTAAAGCAAATTTAGAACTTAAGTATTCTATAAATAAATCTTAACAGAAAATTTTATTAATCTTTACCACCCATTTGAGGCCTTATGTTATTTTTCTTCAAAGACTCACAATTATACCTAGTACTGTAGTTCTACTGCTATCTCCGACTAATCCTGAACATAGTGCATGTGACACTAGAAACATTTGAGTATGAATACAGCTAAATCACAAGAATTATGTTGTCTGTCTATCTTGATATAAAAGTGAAGAGAATTTAAACAAAACTAAAGATGATGTTGCATACGTGACACGACCCAAACAGCCTCGTCAATCTGATCTGGATCTTCAGTGATGTCGTAAACAATGACGTCACATTCCATCACTTGTTCATAAAGCTCCTCCTTCTTGCCGTGCTGAAGAAATAAAGCAGATAAATTTCAAACTTATTGGTTTTCACAGTATCTTAAAGACCTCAATGGCATAAACAAATTTACGGAACTATTCTACCACCGACACACTGAAAAGATACTAAGGATGCAAATAACTTAAAGTTAAGTTTTTCTGACTTGAAAGGATTTTGATCTGTCGAGATATGCTGCATATACAGCTCCTAACAACTCATCGTTTTCACTTGAATTGAAGTTGATATCTTAGTAATTGATTAGTGATGGAAATTAAAAGGAAATACGCCTTGCAGAGCATGTTCAAGTGATTTAATTAAACTTCTTATACTTAAGTGTTTAGCACTATAATGCAGTTCTTTTTACAATGTATCGACTAACACAGCAACTTTGGGGACATGATGCCACTTTACATTATGCAGGATTATAGGTAAATCGGTAGCATTTAAATGTGTCCACACTTTTCCGCCATCATCACCACCACCGCAACCACCACCACCACCCACCACCACCAACACTACCACCACCACCAAAATCAGTTCTTATAATATATTAATGGTTAAGACAACCAGATAAAATGACTTTCACAATAAGGAAACAAATAAAAAAAATTGATATGGTATTCACTGTAAAATCCTTGACGATCATACTTTAATAATTTCTTTGATAAATTCTGGCTTTTTTTGGGTTTCATCTTTCATGGTTCCATAAATGTGATAGGTTCCTTCTTTTAACTTCAACTGCTTCTTGTCATCATCTTCAGTTTCCTCATCTTCCTCCTCTTCAATTTCATCAAGTGAAGCTCCAACAACGCACTGTGACAGAAACTGTAAACCAAGAAATTAATAAAACGCGCGTAAGTTACTGCAGCGACAATAGGCAAGTTCCAGAAATAACTTTGTAGTTAGACAGTCATTTTTCATACCCTTACTAACTTAATAAGAAACCAAAGCGTTTGTTACATGAAGCAGGTAAACATGAAGTAGAATTAAAATAACAGACTTGTTTGAATGCCTAGTGCAATATAGAAAGTTCTCAAAAGTAGGTTCATAAGGCTTGTAAGACCTTTCGGCTTAGCACAAACGCCATGACAGCAATCCAACAGTACAAAATATTACCAGGAATTAATTTCCCACTTGCATAACATCTTGTTTACTGACCCTAAAAGGATGATGGTTAGAGCTGACTCAATGGATGGTCAATCATCCAAGTACTAACCATATCTTATATTGCTGAACTTGCTAGACACATACAGAATTGTGGAGATGTATTGAGCTTTATTTTGTTTACCTGACATCAACTCCACTATTATACTTTTATATAGTACTTAATTGGTCTTGAAAACCACTATGATCTAATTTAATATAGGCCTACTCACTGTAGCTGCATATATCACAAGTCAAAATTCACAAGCAGGTCCCCATAACTGACCTTCAAACACACTATCACAATGAACTATCATTACATTGTTAGTATTAGGTTTGAGTTGCAGCAAGTATCAGCTGTTTGATGCAATGGAACGATTCAGACAGGAAGCTAATAACTAAGTATGCTCATAAGTATAGACATGTGCAGGCAGGCAGGCAGGTAGGCAGGCAGGCAGGCAGGCAGGCAGGCAGGCAGGCAGGCAGGCAGGCAGGCAGCTCCGCCAACCTTTATACGAGCACTAGATGGGACCCATTTGGGCTCTATACGGGTCCCATATCGGAATACTGGCCTATACGGGCTCCATGAGTGCATGCTGGCAGGCAGTAAGTGATCAGCAGACAAAGTTAGGGCACACCATAGGTAGTAATCGAAAAGTTACAAGTCGGCAGCGAGGTAATCAAGTTGGTCAGGGCAGCATTAAAAAGTTTATCTTGTCTGCAACATGCTAATTACCTTCGCCAAGTTCAAACTGTGGAAAGTGTCCACATGATTGAGGAAAAGACGCTTGCTCTGAGGCTTATCCTGTTTCTGCTCATCTTCGTGTTCACTCATTTTAACATAAATACTTCCAACTTGCGTTAATTTGAAAAATGATTAAGAAAACCGCAAACGTATTCCGCACAAACTTCGAAACAACTGAAACGCTAAGTACCTCTGCAGTTGTTTGAAGCGCGTTGCTAAGGTAGTCTGATGTATTGCCAAGAACGCAATGTTTTTCGTTTTATAGCGCAGTTCTTTCTGCCAGACGTTCATGAAAGCAATGTCAGAACGGTTTTCGTGATTGTCATGATTATCTAAAACCGTGAATGATTCTGATGAATTGTCAACTTTCAGTCACACAAGTTTAAATCTAAAAATCTAGGATTAGTGCCGGTGTTTAGATATTGTTGTGTATCTTGGTGGGTTTAATATCCTGATTTATACCACAGTATAAACACAGTATAAGTAATTATTTATACTGTGTTTATACCACAGTATAAATAATTACAGTAATTATTTATACTGTGTTTATACATTAGGACCTACTATATAAACGCCGTGTATGGACGCCATAGGCCCTATTTCAAGACCAGACAGAAGTCAGGTAAAAACTAAAGATTAGGCCTACACCCAGAAAAGAAAAGTTTAGGCGTGATTGCGTGAAATATTCTGTCGGACGATGGTTATTAAACCGGCGTAGGCCTATGCTGCAAACATCAGTGCTTGCTGAACAAAATATTAGTAGCCTACACTATAGCTAAACTTACGTGATCATTTTGCCTTTTAATCTGATAGGCTACACTGGTTCTTCGAATCTTTTGACCTGGCCATCTATCTTTGCATTATGGTCGGTGGAAATCGGTGGTGGTGGTGGTCATAGGGTGCTGTAAGAGTAAAGTCAGGGTGGGGGAGCTTGAAAGGTTCGGTTTTCATAGTCAGTGTAAAGCTGAAGGAGTGGAGAGCGGTGCAGACATAGATTGACACACCAGAAAAATGGAACCAATATAAGGAAATGATTGGACACAAGATGCACGTGATTGACATCGGTTTCGTGATTGGATGACTGATGACGTCATTTTGTAAAACAAATGGAACTTATGACGTAAAATTCTTTTCTATGGTAACGTTGCAGATGTGGGGTTTGTTCGAAGATTCTTCTGAAATGTTTAATTCGAAAAAGTCGGTTTTATATTTATTTTCGGCGTATTTTTTGCAGAAATAACATATGCTTGATGTTCTGAGATAAGGTGATCGATTAGATGTTACTTAGGGCCTACAAGGTATTAAAATCTTTTAGTATCGAAATATTTTAAGCAACGACCTGGCAGGACGTGTAAGAAAAAACGATGACATCGTTACAGGCTTACAGCTGAATGTTGAACTTCGGTTCATTTCGATGATAATAACCATGGGCGGCAATCCCGGGGATTCGAGGGGGACAAGACCGGAGACCCTGCCTTAAACAGTGGGAGACACAGTATACAGTTGTCCCCCCCCCGAAATTTTGAAGAAACACCAAAAAAGATCAACAAATTTTTGTCACCTCATTTTTGACCAGGTCAGTTCAAAAGTGTCCCATGTCCCACCACTTGTCAAACAAGATCGCCGTCAGTGATAATAACAGATTTTTTAGGCCTACCACCCAAACTTTAAATTAATAAAGCATTTAAATCCTTTACAAAAATTTGGATAAACTCTTCACCTAAAGAAATTGAGCAATGGGCCTACAAAGAATAAATAGCACGCCCTTACACCAAATCAAAGCAACACACGCTAAATTCAGTTATGCAGAATTTTGTGCATCCTTAGGCCTACATAAATACATGAATACATACATACATGCATACACAAATAAAACATGCATGATGCATTATTTTGTATTTATGCAATTTTCAATTAACTGTTTCAGAGTTAAACTACGCAAAGACCATACTCTACAAGAAAACTCGCTCAAGTTAACTGAGAAACAGGTAAATAGCATTCATTGTATATAATTAGAACTATATTTAGCTGTTAACTTATAAGACTGGATCTTTTGTTGCATAAAGCATTAAAAAATCATTTTACAGAAAGAACAGGAGGCAGAACGCAGTTTATAAGAAGAATAAGAAAAACGCAAGTTGACATTTGTAGGAGGAAGTTCGCTGCACTGCTGCGTACTATCTTTTACTGAAGATGCATTTGCCTCGTGCATTTCAATCCCAACCAATGTAGGTTTTCCCCTTTACAGCCAACCAGAAATTACACCTTGAACAGTAGTGCAGTTAACGACAGACAGAGTATTATATATGCGAGTTCCTTTATTCATATATTCAAAAGATTAGGCAGATTTTCTCTAACTTTAAGGTACTTAGGGTTCAGCTGTAAGCAAAATGTATGGTATATATTACAATATTAAACAGACTATTGATTGATGCCATGTGCTTTATGATAACGGCTCTATAGAAGTCTTTAGATTTGATTAGATTACTGCAATGCAAATATAATGACAAAGACAAGACAGAGCCCAGAACACCAGATATCCAGAAACTTCCCATAGACGTCGCCACATTGAGGCAAGAGGAGGCAGTTGCCTCCTCTTGCTTTTTTAGATTTCAAAAATTTTCCGTGGGTTATACCTCCGCACCCCTACTTCACCTGGATGTCTCCCGGAGTTGCCTCTTCTTGATTTTAAGTCTGGCTACGTCACTGCCAGAAAGTCAGCTTTCAAGTAAACTCAAAGCAAAAGATGCCAGATGTATTCATATTCAGATTCCTCTGTTTTATATCTTAAAGAAACTTTAAGGAGTGAAGATGTTTCATACAGACAAATATAGACGATTTCAGATCATAGACTTTAATGTATGAATCAGCAGTAGATACTTTCAAATTTGGTTTATATATTTCAGACCAATAAGATATTTTATGGCTGCCAGATTTCATCAGCTGATAAATATATAAGAAATATTCAGAAAGTCAACTTTAAAGTAAAGTCAAAGTCAAAGCCATTACAGCACAGCCAACTTCAAAGCAATGGGCAGAAGACATCCAGAAAGTCAGCTTTCAAGTAATGATCATGACAGAAGATGCCAGGTATTTTCAAATTCATATTTTTCTGTTTAATAACTCTAAGACAATTAAGGAGAATAAAGTGTTTTTCAGCAGATAAATATAAAAAGGCATCAAGGAAGCCAACATTGAAGAAATATAAAGATAAGTGAACATCAAAGACAACATCAGAGTAAAGCCAAGACACCATGCAGGTATTTCCAAATTCAGATTCTTCTAATTTATATCTTTAAGACACTGACACTTGTTGACTTTTTAAGCCGAATATCAGGTATTTGAATATGACAGAAGACATCAGGTATTTTACATTCAGATTCTTCTCTTATATAAAGGTATGAAAGAAAGCTTTTGAAACATAGCTTGTAGATTTTAAATTAGCTTTATCATCTTTTTTGTATCTTTATGGTAATTAAGGGTTGGGACAAGGGTGTTTTCAGCAAGTAAAAGTAACAATTCTAGAAAGTCAACTTCAATTTGGACAACATTAAAGCAAAGCCAACTTCAACAGAGCAAAGCTCAGCAAAGAAGACACCAGGTATTTGAAATTCAGATTATTCTGTTTTGCTTCTTTGAGACACTTTACAGTTTGAACATTTTTAGTATATAAGAAATATAGAACATTAGTACATAGCATGGTGGCTTAACGTGGTCTCATTAATGTCCATCCTCTTGAATGTCTTCGTTTCCCTCTTCACCACCAGAAACAAGTCCAGATGAAACGGAAAAGTAGTGACAAGGCCAGGAGAAGAAAACGACATCTGTGCTTCAAGAGAAATGAATGCTGCAAAAGACAATTGGAAGTTTGAAACATTCAACATCTATGTTTCAAGAGAAAGGAATGCTGTAAGACAGTTGGAAGTTTGAAACATTCAACATCTATCCTTCAAAAGAAATGAATGCTGCAAAAGACAGTCAGAAGTTTAGAATATTCGACATCTATGCTTCAAGAAAACTGAATGCTGCAAAAGAAAATCAGAAGTTTGGAACACTATCTTCTCAAAGAAAAACGAGTACAGAATGTCAAGAAAGCCAACTGTGATTGACTGTCAGCCATCAAAGAATGAGCTATTCAATTATATCTATAGCACTTTTAAAATGAACGGACTATAACAATTATTTGTTTATATACTAACACCCTGTGTCAGATCCACGATATTGTAAATAATGAATTTAATATAAAATTCCATGCATACCTCTGCAAAGCCAAGAACTAAACATTCAGCGTATAGTTTATAAAAAAATACTACTTTGTACAAGTGCAATGAACATAGTTATTCTGCTGATGGTGCACAAATATTGTTACATTCAGCTGGAGCTTTCAAACTTTAACAAGCTGCAAAATCTGTTAGCATCACTGTAAATTTGCTTACAACTTTTACGATAAATTTAAGCAATTGCGACTTTCACAGAACAGATGCTTGAAAAATTCAGTGAAATTCAGGTTTCTTCAGATTATTCAGAGAAATTAAAATTATTGTTTTTGTCTGTTTCACAATATGCTGTTATGCTGATAACCTGAGGAATATTTGCTGGAAAAATTCAATGAAATTGAGATTATTGTCTGTGGCTGTTATTAAGACCTCTCCTGGCCTGTGGATCTGGCACTACTAACATCATTTATCTCATCATGTTGTGTTGAATTAACCTACTAACCCCTCACTCGTTGGCCAGGACCTTGTCGTGGTGAGTGGGCTTTCAACCAACACTGGCCAGAATTCATATTAAAACACATCTAATTCAAGATATCACTTATCATTTTGTAATTTGACAGCTAATTCTTGTTACCATTTGTCTCTTTAAAAGATATGCTGGATCATTTAACATAAGACTGCCAATGCCTCTGTATAAACGAAGTAGAATTTGCCGTACGTGGCATAAGAAGTTTGACCCTTATAATTACGATGGAGGTCAAACCCTCCTGAGATGAACATTGAACAATCAGCCTACACCAACTGGCCCGGTCATGAGGTTGGTTTAACTCACCAATGCTGACCCCCTCTGACGTTCAAGCAGTCTTGTCCTCGAGACCAAGTCTTGGTCTTGGTCCTGAGACCAAAAGTCTTGGTCTTGAGGTTCGAAGTCTTGGTCTTGAGGTAAAAAGTCTTGGTCTTGGTCTTGCAAGTTGATGACCTTTTTTAGTCCGTCCAATTACTTTTTATACAGCAATTACTCTCTCAAAAAGGTTGACCTATTTTTTTAGGAATTCATCTCTCTGGGGGGGGACATGTATCCTGGGGGGATTTTTTCTCCCTAAAGGTCTCTACATTGTAATATTGCTGGCCTCTGGGGGGGAACATAGATCCTGGGATTTTCAACCAGCATATATTTTCAAACGCTCTGGAGACAATCACAGATGTTCACATTTATTCGTTTGTCGCGTTCAGTATAATTTCACACCAGATGCTGCATTCAATGTGTAATTATTTATACTGTGGTACAGTGCCGTATTTTGTTACCAACTCTTCATTGCATTGTCTAGGGACTCTAGGCCCTATAGGCAGATCGAGAGGCGCGTTTACAGAAAACGAGGCGCAAACATTTTTGGGGTCATTCTGAACTTGTAGACTGAGAGTCTGAGGTTGAACTTGAAGCCGTTTTTGTGACACTGGCACTGTACTTATGATTAGTTATAGAAGCTATTTTCAGGGAATGTGAAGTTATTTGATTTAATGATTTTAGTAAAATATACTGACATCGGGTGTTGAATCAACAATCAATGCGAAATAGGCCTACTTGGCCATTATTACTTCTTGAATAAATTGAGCTCTTAAATTGCACCCAATACTGTGATAAATTCATCACAAATTATTGTATTGGACGATTCTATAATTGGAACAAATATTTTCCATCGTTTGGGGCCCTCCGAGATTCGGAGGCCCTATAGGCGCGCGCCTATAGTGCGGCTACGTGTAAACGCGCATCTGCCAATAGGCCTAGGCTGTATACACAGACAACTTACAGATGACCGTCGACTCTTCTCAAATAAAACGCCTGCAAACAGTCAGAATGCCCTCGCCGGCGCAGTCACCAAAACTCCCAAACACCAAGTAATTCCTGTTCTGAAATCACTTCATTGGCTAGAAATCCCTCGGCGCATCCGTTACAAAATTGTCTCTTACCTACAATCCTTCAAACCTCTCAACCTAATTCTTGCATGTTTCGCCAGCAGCTGCTATAGTCACTATCCAACCTAGCTTCCGGGTCTACTCGCTCATCTCGTCATTATAGGCCTATCTTTCTCTATCTCGGCCTCCTGCCATGGGCGGCGATCCGGGGGAGGGGAAGGAGAACAAGACCCCACCTTTAAGAGTGGCCCGGGGCACAACATGCATTTGCCCCCCCCCCAATTTTGAAGAAACACCGACAAAAAAAAACTTCGCGCGTGAGCGCAACAACATTTTTTGATTTTTTTACCAGATCACCAGATCAGTTCAAAAGTTAAACTCTTTTGACCAGATCAGTTCAAAAGTGTTCCCCCACCAGTCAGACAAGATCGCCGATGCAGTTCCTCCTGCAGTCTCCTCCTCTCTGAAATTCTGCAACCGCTCGATCCTTAGTCTAGGCCCTATGTTGCACGGGCTCTTTGAAATGATCTTCCAAAAGATCTCCGCCAATTTTCTAATCCTCCTATATCAACTGTTGACTTCAACTCTCCTCCGCCTGCAATGTGCTCCGCTGCTTTCTACTCGCGACTGAAAACCGAACTCTTCAAGCTATCCTATCCTGATTGCAATTCATCGCCACCACACAACCACCATCATCATCGATTACCACCGTAGCGTCATGCTATCTCCTCGGCTTGACCTCCCCGGATTCTGACCTGGCACCGGAACGGACAAGGGTTACATGGCTATTGCGGACTTGATTTGATATAGCGTCGGCGAATAAGCTGGTCTACCTGACGCGGGTTTAGTGCGGCGCTGAGAAATTTCGGATATTTACATTTACATTTACTGTGTAATCCCATCGTGTCTGTGTCGACGGGAATCTTTCAATAAACGAATAGTTGATGATTTGATTGAAAACTACTTACTTGCATAAAAAGGCTATTTACAGCCATTATTGCGCTGCACGTTGGCTAGCGCTTAATTTAGAATATACTTACTTACTTGTAAGAAGAATTTGCTTTGCTTGACGCGTTACTACATCCGGTTTGGTATCCTCTTTGTCACGTGACAACAAGCCTTTCCGGGTAGGACTTGAGCTGTGTGAAGTCTTTTACGAAGCGCAAAGATGTCGAAACGAGGTAATTCGGTGTCAAAATCCCACAAATAAGGAAAAATACTTACCCATCTCTTTATACATTACCAGTTAAAGTAATTAGTGGAACAAGTTTGTAGATTACACTTTTAATGTCTCAGATGAGCAACAATATTCGTCAAAACACCGCCATGTGCGCAATGGTACGCTAAAACCAGATACGAGGTGGATTAGATTAGATTTTAATTATTACAGGACACAAATGTTTCTAAACGTTAAGTTTACTGTTGTTTGAAATCTCATTTAGTTTGACCTAATCACTTTAATTTGCTTCAAAAATCAGTTATCTTTTCACATACAGGCCAAACGATAGCATAAACAAAGATTAACTTTGCAAGTAAAGCTTTTGGCACATCACAGTTACAAAGCTCAACAACCAAATGTGAGGTTCTGACTTCAGCATGGCATTGAACTGCGTGACAAGATGGGAATAACATGCCAGCAAGTTGTTCAACTTGAAATAGCTTATTACATTTCTTACTTTAAGCATCTGTTAAAAAAGCAAAGTAAGGTAATGCTTTAAATGTATTCTCTCATGCAACTTTAATTTTCTAATTTGTATTGTCATTGTGCTGTTTTAGGTCGAGGTGGTTCATCTGGTGGAAAGTTCAGGATTTCTCTTGGTCTTCCTGTGGGAGCAGTTATCAACTGTGCCGATAACACTGGTATGTGTAACTGAAATTTTTTATTCCTGTACATCTGTTTGTTTGCGTTACTGATGCTTTGCTAGTTGTTTCATTTTTATTAATGTTGGAGACAAGTGAATTTCTTTCATACATAGGAATGGCAGTTGCTGCATATTAATTGTGAATTGCATTGTAATTTCTATGCTTATACTACAGAAATAGTGTGTAAATATTTGATCAGACTGACATTTGCCCTACGGTCACTAACTTTGTGTTCTTTCACAGGTGCCAAGAACTTGTACATCATATCCGTACATGGAATTCGTGGTCGTCTTAACCGTCTGCCAGCTGCTGGCTGCGGCGACATGGTCATGGCTACGGTGAAGAAGGGAAAGCCAGACCTCAGGAAAAAGGGTTAGTTTTCAATGTTTGAACCTTTTAAAACCTTATTTTAGATGCTTTTTATGGAACCTGATGCAAGGTTTATATGCAACTAGAGATGTCTATAAACTAAATTTTCTGGGTGGCTACAAATGCAAGACTTGAGACTAGGGTGTTAGTCAAGCACATGACATTACTGGTAGATCATTGTAGGGCATAATTGCAGTATCAGGCTGCCTAAGTTTTTGCCACCGGCTAAAGAATGCTGGTGCGCTGTGATTGGTTAATGTGAAATATACATGAACTATATACCCCAAGAGATAATTTCATATGACATAGTTGATCCCTTATATGTTTGGTGGGTAATCTTGGCGTTTAGTGGGGGAAATTATTTCTTATTAGTTCATACAACTTCTAGTTTCAGTCATATTTTCATAGATCATCCAGTTTCTAGTTTCAGTCATATTTTCATCAATATTCCAACTTCTAGTTGAGTTTTACTATGAAATATTTTCATTGATCATGCAGTGTAGTGTAGCATAAGAGAACGGTTGAGTGCGTATAAGTTTATTTAACGACACAGAAACAATGATTAGCGTGAGAACGGTTGATAACTTTACTGCTACTTATTCTCGAGGTGCTATTTAAATCAGCTAATCACTGCGCAGCAACACCATTGTGTTGCGGCCAATGACAGCAAGCCAAAAGATACCAAATATTACCCGAAAACTAGGCACCCTGATACTGCCCGTTGTAGAAAAGCATCTTTGTTACAGTTTTCTTATGAAATGATCATAAGATCCTGACAAAACTAACCATAGATTTATGTGTTCATTATTTGATGTGTCTTGCATTATTATATTAGCAATTTAGAATTTGTATTAAATTAAATTATGATTTGTAAGATTTTAATATAGAATTTCTTTTTAATAAAGAAGTTATTGATAAGTAACAAACAAAACGGTTAACCAGATGCCTGCATAATGAATTTATTTTAGCAAAAATAAAGCTGGAGTCAATCATTAAAAATTTTGTCAGGTGGTTTTCACTGATTTTATATGTTGTCGCTTCAATTTTCTGCTTTTAGTAATGCCCGCTGTAGTAATACGGCAACGCAAAACCATTCGTCGAAAGGATGGCTTGTTTATCTACTTTGAAGACAATGCAGGTGTGATAGTGAATAACAAAGGAGAAATGAAAGGTGTGTACAGTTTGCTTCTAGGCTAGTACAAGCACAATAGAAAATAAACGTGCAATATATGTATACATTTTATATGTAATGTACAAAATAGACTATAAATAATTTCAATATGGTTATTCTGCTATTGGGTTGACCCTTTAAAATTGACTGGTGCTGCAAATAAATACTGTTGTGCACTGATTTTTGCTTCATGCTACAGGTAATATAACCGCAACATAGTGCTTTGTGTGGGAATAAAAGAGGCTATGTTGTGCTGTAATCAGGGCTGTAGTCGAGGGTATATGCAGGTATACAGCGTGTACTCGCCTCTAGAGACCGTAAACTCCCCTCACAAAATATTTGTACTCCCCTCTAATTTGTTTCGGAAAACTAACCGGTAGCATGTACTCGCCTCTAATTTAACGCTACAGCCCCGGTGTGTGATACTTACATATATACATACATGCATTGAAATTAGAAGTTGGTAAAAAAAACTTGTTCTGTGGATACCTGTTGTGATTTTCCTATATTTTCTTGGTAATTGGTATGATGTTTTTTGATGTGTTGTAAACAGTTTGGCTGTGGGCAGTGCTTCCACTCTCCATTTTCAGAAATCCCAAGATCTTGCCACAAAAATCCCAAGATTGTACTAAAAATCCCAAGTAGGCCTAACTGACATACAGTCAATGGTGGGAGTTTCTTTAGAACTTGATTATATATACAAATCATGCTCTGTTATATTTCGTAGTTTTTAACGTATTTGGCAGACTCTGCATATTTCAGTAGTGCCGACCTGTTAACGCCAGTCAGTGTTTTGGAAGAAACACTACATTTTGCATATTTATCTCCTCGCTTTGGTTTAAGCCAAAGTTTAAATTCATCGATTTTCAGCCATACCTCGTTGAACAGTTGTGTATACCATAAACTTGGCTTTCTTATACGGCTCTGCACCAGTGTCGCCAGACTCACAGTCAGAATCCGATGATGCCATGACAAATTCAGGTTTAAAACTGTTACGACATTACGACGATTGTCCAGATTTAATCCTTTTCCTTTAATAATTGCGTAAAAACTTGGAACGTCCGCATCGGCGGTAAAATGTATGGAAGATAGATTACGGAATCTACGGATGAAGTATGACGTCATGTTTTTCACAAGATAAGTATTAGTAAGGTACAGAGGTAAACGAGCAGTAGCCGTAGACACATGGCCATCGAGTCACTCGACGACATCAAGTCAACAAGTGCTTATTGTTGTAATTCCATATGAAATATTAATAATATATTTGACTAGACCTTAGTAAAAAAATCCCCAGATTGCCATGAAAAATCCCCAGATCCCAAGACGATCCGCCAATTCCCAAGATCTTGGGAAAATTCCCAAGGAGTGGAGGCACTGGCTGTGGGGTATAACATCACATTCACAAATATTACAATAAAATCTTTTTTTATTTGCAAATGATGTGAAGGTGGGCTTGGTTTTGATGGAACTTACCACAGTTTAGTGATAAATTCCAAGCTATGGGTCTGTCCTTAAATAATCACAAAGCTGAAGGTACTTAAAATGTGTGATTTGAATAACTTTTTAGGGTCTGCTATCACAGGACCTGTTGCAAAGGAGTGTGCTGACCTGTGGCCACGTATTGCATCCAACGCCAGCTGCATCCAGTAAAAGACAAACTGAACTTTTGCAGTCAAGACGTTACAGAAATTTTATGCTTTTGGTAGCAGTCAAAAATTGGTGAAATAACTTGTCTTTTGACTAAAAAAGCATACAGATTTCTTGTTTTGTTTTATATTCATGTGCAGAAGTGTGAATCCGGAGACATATTCAATTAGTCAACAAAATCCACATTGTGGTGTATAAGTGTTCAACTGGTATACTGCCAGATTTCCTAAAGCAGACCTTCAAGACCATTGAGCTATTCTTGAACTCGCAAGTTCAAAATGTTAAACATAAGTATGGTGGATGAAATTAACTCCTGTAGCCCGTTTAGGTGATCATTGTCCATGACAGTTGGTCTAAACTGCTTAACACTTTAATGACGAGCATGTACTAAAAGTGACTGAGAAACCAATGCAGGTTGTTCTAAGTGTTTATACACAACCGCTACTGGCTCCGAGGGAGTTTGGCACTGTTAGAACAGCGACTAGTGTTAGGTTAGACAAAGGAGGCCATAGGAGTTGGACAAGTCACCTTCATGGAATACCAGGCAATCTGTCACTCGGCCCTACAAACCTATGCTGTTGGCAAATGAGCGTCGGTGGTGGATCCAGATGCCAATAGTTAAGATATACAGTGTATATGCTATAAAACTATTGGTGGCTGGTGTGCTTAACTGCTAGGCCAAAAGTCATAACTCCAGCCTTTTCTATTAAACCCATTATTTAAAAGTACAATTTTCAAAATGGTTCACAGTGCAAATTGTTTAACAAAAATGCATGGGACTAGTGCGAACAATTCCTAGTGTGAACAGTTTGTGTTAACACGAATTTTGTCTTATAACCAATGTTTCAAATATCGCTATGAAAATTTTATTATACACATTGTAAGGTAATGTATAAGTCTATACATGACTATCATTGGGCATAGAGTACTAGTAATGGAATATGTGCATTTGATAAACCACATTTGTTTAATTCGTCCCTGCATTGTATTTAATATAAAAAAGATAATTTAAAGATACATTGTACTACTTTAAAAACCAAAGTTAAGTAAGGTTCAAATCATGTTGACAACTTTGCCAAGCATTCAAAGACTAGCCATAACAAAGAGTAAGACTGATTTGGAGCCCAGATTGGGTTGACATCGACCATTACAGTCTATGTAGTACATAAAATTATAAATGCTCTAAAGCCACATATTAAATTTTGTTCTACACTGAAAGCATTTTCCAATGGTCATCACCGAAGATGTGAATGGGAAGTTGTGGGCCAAAATATTACGGCGCTAATGAAGGTCTCGTCAGCCACCAGTGTATGGTGCCTTTATTCTCTGATTTCACATTCTAAATAAATTAACAACCTTCTTAGGAAAATTGTATGCTCTTGGGTTTTATAAGCCCGTTCTAAAATGCCCAGCTGTCCGTTCTAAAATGCTGACATAAATACCGAACGAGCATATATACCAGCTTATAGGGCTTTAAAGTTTGTTAAGAATGACAGGTTCATCCACGTATTTATGCTCAAGCATATGAAACAGACTTGCACACACCGATAACCCGGTCAACAGATAACAGTGTAGACATAATCCCAAGTTCCTGTTACATGTAACATTGATTACGAGGAATTACCAAGGGACGCATTCAGTGACAGCATGTGGTTACCCCCCACTGACTGGCACTAAACGCAAAATCTGCCACATCCAGATACCTCTTGCTCCACCAAGGTTATGCAAGGGGACCAGACCAGCCTATTTGATTGCAGAATGACCACAAACTCTCTGTAATGGATGGTTGACAAAATTACTCCACATCACTTCACTGAATTTGTGATTTTCGAGCTACAGACAGCAAGCAAGCACAGGTCTTACACCATCCATGATGGAAGACCTATTTGGGTTGGAATTTTTATACTGATCAAACCTGACTGGGATCTAACAACAGTGTATGTTTACACTCTAAAATCACATGCAATCCGATACACATAACTAGCTTCAGAATGTAATGTATGGTAAAGTAAATCTCCTAAATTTCTCGGTGCCATGAAAGCTATGTCATGGAGACCAGCTCACCAGCTATGTATCAAGTCAAGTCTGCAATAGCCAGGTTTTTGGTCCGTTTCAGTGTCCGGTCAAAATCCAGGGAAGTCTCGCCAAGGATACAGCATGGCGCTACGGTGTAAACCGTTGATGATGGTGGTCGTGGGGTGGTGCATGAGTAGAATCATGACAGGATAGCTTGAAGTCATTAGTAGAAAAATGCAGGAAAGACAGCAAGCGGAGAAGAGGAGATTGGCAGACCAGATAGGACGATGAACGAAGTAGTGCAGATCTTTTGGGAGTTCCTTCCAAAGAGCTGGTGCAGTGCAGATTAAGGATCAGTGGCAGAATTTCAGAGAAGAACACTGCAGGCTAAGATAGAGAAAGGTGTGATGAGAAATAAGTGTATCTGGGTGGTTGACTGGTGAAAAGACGGCAAATGTGAGAGGGTTTGAAGGGCATTGTAGGTATGAGGGCAATCTGTGGAGATAGGCACAGCAGTCGAGATGCACAAGAACTGTTGTGCAACCTGTGCACAAGACAAACTTATACACCAAGATCGAACAACAATGACCAGCAATGGCAGCATTGCAAAAAATAGCTAGTCCTTCAAATTTGAAAGACATGCTGAAAGACATATTCCAATAAAAAATTCCAACATTTGGCACTTGCAATTCTTATTTTATACATTTACTACAATTCGGTAAGTTTCTCTTTGCAGAATGTCATAGCATCTGTCAGCGTAATTTTATGCTAATCATAAGATTAATAATTTAATATCTGAATAAGTCACATTCTTTAAAATTATGCCTATATTGAAAATGTTCACATCAAGTCAACTTTTAAGGTTTTATTTCTTCTTTCCAACAGGGCACATTCACCAACAGAATCATCTGCTTCTTGACATCAACACCAATGCTGCCAAAAAGAATAAAATATCAGACTTAAAGTTAGACAATCAAACTTTACGTAGTAAACAACTTTTATAAATCACAAAACATTTAACTTAGTTTCAAAACTAATTTTAGATGTGGCCAGTGTTTGCTCAATGTTCTTTTAACCCATTAAATTGAACTGACTAATGTTAATTGCCAATGCTAATTAGGCTACATTTTAAGCAGCATGTTTTTATGCTTATTAGACTAGAAACAATTAACATTTTGTTATCAGAAATTAACATTTTGTTATTCTGATACTGGTCTGGTATTTGATCCATAAATTGGTTTTATCTACAGCACTTTCAGTGTGCTGTCATATATTCCAATTCTATTGATTTGGTCTACGTCTTTAGAGTTGATGAATTCTATAAAATTTATGCTTCACCAATGATATGTGCACCAGGAAAGAGCAAGCACAATAGTTTTATCCAAAGCAAGGCAGACAATACCAAACTGCATTAAGAACTAGTTTAAAAGCACTTGAATGTTTAAAATATTGCTACCTTGTGGTTGCATCTTCCTTGTGATTATGAAGATATCCTTTGCATAACACAGCTGGATCATGCCTTTTAACGGTGGCCATGTTTCATGCATCTCACCTTGCAGAATGTGTTCAAAATTCACATCACACTTCAATACAACCGTCACCTAAAAAATTATACAGTCTATAAACTCTATACTTTACACAAAGAAACTAAATTCATCAATAGAATTCTAAAACCTGATGGGCTACAGAACCTAATTACAACTCTAGCGCTGTATGAAATTCCCATGAACACAATCTATAACTTACACAGAGAAACTCAAACCAGTACAAGAATTCTAACAACTTACAGAACCTACTTACTACACTAGTGAATTATGAAACTACTACAATTCTTTTATTTAACTAGTTCTGCATATTTAAAGTTACACTGGTGGACAAAGTCGGTGTTTTCTTTTTCTATGCCTTCTGGTCGCAAAACAATATTATATTAGTTGCTTCTCAAACTGTCAATCAGTTTATTGCAAAATGTTCTTGAAACAAGTACACACACTGGCCAACATCAGCCTGGAAATGATTTCTCTGTAAAGTCTTATGGCTTGTTATTCTATTCACACTGTACAATGAGACATTTATCATCATAAATATATATAGTTTGTTGTCTATACTCTACATTTATCCTTATATTTATTCATCCTTACTGCCTACAACAGCCAATAAAATTCACTTATGATTGCATAATGATTATAATCTCAAAAGGTCAACTCACAGAAATCAGTGCCAGAAACAATTTACAAAAACCATTATCAATACATTGCAGTACAAAGACGATTTCATGAACCAGTGAAACCAATACATGTATTTGGATAGATGTACCTACTGTGATTTATAACACAGAAGCAATGAAAGAAACTAGAAATGAAAGTTTATATCTTGAAGTATCAGAAACTAAAAAGGTAACAATGAAATGACTGTACCTGACTGTGGCTGTCCACTGTGACGTGAATGAAGTCAAGGAATACATGATGCTTTTTCTATTATCTTTGTGAATCCATGCTAAACATGACTAAAGATATGAATGAATCCAACCTGTGAGAATTCATGATTTTTTTTTACTAGAATGGTCTTTGTGAACCAAATTTTCCTTCTGGCTGTCGTAATACGAAACAGTTGTACAATTCACTTGTCACAAGTGATTCAGGAAAAAGAATGTGATTCTGCACTTTAGGTTTTCACATTACTTGTTTGCGACAGTGTTTATCAAACAAATGCCTTAATGATATCATGATTGTGAATATAATGTCTGAACTATATTATCGGAACAAATGGTTATAAAGATATCCAATCAAAATCATTTATACAGTTAGTATTCATTCATTCATTGTGAAACACTAACTAGACTCAAGATCAGAGAACTGGCATCAAGTTCTCTGATCAGCCACAGGCGTAAAACCATATCCACATTAGCATGGCATTCATTTTCTGAATTTATGTTAAAATAATAAACAATTTAACATAATGTAACTGCCCATTCCTATATATTCTCCAAACACAAGACTGGATCAAAATGGTTTAAGTAACCTGCATAATACTGTCAGAATTTATTATAAAAGGATTCAAGATGTTGTAGATGAAATGAAAATTTATTTTTCACAAAAAACGAACAAGCCAACAAACTGCAACCAATGACAAGCTGGTCTCCAAAGAAACAAAAGCATGAATGTGATGATTTTTAAATTCCGTAAAAGCTTTGTTCCTAGCTGTGTCTTCCTTTGTAAGGAATGATCATTATGCATTCAACCCTAACCAACAAATGAAGGTCTCAAATAACTCACTTAAATCAATATCCACAGCGGTTCAGTCAGGGATTGGAGAAATAAATTACCGTATAGCCAACCAGACAGAACTTATATAATTCTAAATGTTTTCTTGAAAATAAGTGACTAAGTCATTTCATTGACTCTTATTGAAAATATGTCATCTATGCAACCATGGAAAGTGAAGAGTTGCTCATTCAGAATATGTTTTGAAGAAATATGTCCAAAGTAACTTCTAGCCATCTGTATGTTATCAGAATAAGCATGCTACTGGTAATTTACTTTCAAAATAAAAGTAGTTGGCAATTCATGCAGACTAAAGTATAATATAAGATAACTGTCAAAAATTCTACATATCCTTTCTTTGTTAGTTCCTTTTAAATTCAAAAGTAATTCTTTATAACACATATTTTACTTGATAGATTGGTAGTATTTGGTAACATTAAATCAAAGTGAGCTAAAGGATTGACAAGTTGCTGGCTAAGAGCATACAGTTCAATCCATGTTTTTTATTGAACTACCTTTGTATCACAAGCATATATACATAATATTCAACAGCATAAAAGCAGACACACAGTATAGTAATTGCCAGGCAAAGAATTCTTTTTAAAGTCTAAACTGCACTGGAATTTCAAGGAAAAGTTACATGCAATCAAACAAATGGGAAATTGGACTGAAGTTTTGGCAGCCTATAAGAGCTTGAATAAATATGGCAACCTACCAACCTCTGACATAAAAATCTTCTCACAATTGTCACACCATGTGTATTGTACAAAGTCTCTTAATTATAGTTTGTATCAGTTACAACTGTTACTTCATCCACTGCACTTAGCACATGGTAGGGCTAACTGCAGACAAACTACAGCAAAGGAAACATGTCACAAACATGGTCCAGTCATTACTTGAGCATCTGTTCATGTTTGCGCTTGTTTTCTTCATATTCAATACACTGCTTAATTTTGAACATAGCCTTCTCCACTGCATCCGCAGATCCCTTGATGGTTACAATTCGGTTGTGAGTGCCCGGAGCAAAGACACCTTTCTTCGATATATGAATCGTGGTCAATGTCTGCTTCTGAATTTCTACAATGCCTCTGCCACCCTGACCAAGAATAGCTCCTACAATATTTTCCCCGACCTGTAACTCCTTACCTACTTCATGGAAGTTATCCTGACTCATGCTAAAGGATGGAGCAGCAGCAGCAAATGCTAAAGCATTTCCATCGCCTCGAGGATTCGAACCCCAGCCCATAGCTACATTAGCCATGCTGCCGTCAAAAGGACTGCAAACTCCTGAAGCCGGCTTGAATCCAAATGGCTCAGCTGGAAATCGGTTACCACCCAATACAGCCACCATCTCCTCCAATGACATATTGTTATTTCGCGGTGGTCCAACAGTTACACCGAGAAATCCATAATTGGCCAGGGTGCAAACAGCTGCTGTAATCTCATCGCTGGATGGAAATGAATACCCTGAATTTCTGAGTGCTGACCTGAGAGCCTCAGTGCACAGCTGGGGCGTTGGCCTCATTGCTCCCAGGAACACTGGGTTGGCGAAGTTTGGTATGACGGTTGGTGGTACAGGAGGCCCCATAAAATCGTTGCTCACTACGGGTGGTCCAACGAAGTCACTGTAACTGATGTTGGGACATGAATCGCTCATCGGATCTTCAACGATCATTTTGAACACCAGTTCAAAAGCCTGAATCATCTGTGTGGGGGAACCTGCATACAACAGCAACAAATGCTCAAGGCATCACATAAAACTTTTGAAACCATATATTCAGTACAGGAAGAAATTTATACATACAGGAATGTGATGATGCAGAGGTGTTATGACCAAAGTCTAGTTAATGCTACAGGAAAACATATAAAATGAGTAAATACGTTAAAAAGAACCACATATCTACATGGCACATCTTTTAACTTCTCAGCATCTTTGAAAGGATTCTATCACGCACTTTATGAATCTTCAGTTACATACTGGTACATACTTAATCTTTGAAGATAATCATCACAACTTGAGCCCATCGAACACAATCTAATCAAATCTCATCTAAAGACTTCTAAACCGCTGTTATCATAACTCATAAAGCATCAAAAGATGGTAGTTTCAAATGAAATTGTAGTCAAAATCATAACCCATTGGCGAAGCCTGCTGGAAATCTGATATCAGATTAAACAAAAAACGACAAAGAGCAGGCATGCAAGCACTTAAAATGCATTTCAAGGATTAAATTAAACAGTGGAAGCCTCACAGCAATGCTGCCGTGTCTACTTTACGGTTTATCAAATTTAAAGTTAAACGTTGGTCATATACGGGTAGACAGGTCAGTAAAATGACCGGTCAACCTTATTTAGCACATGCAGATTTTTTGGTTCTGTTTCAGCAGAACATCTAAGAATGGGAGAAGGTTGTAAGACTTTGCAACATTATTAATATGAAATATTTCTGGAAGAAAGTATTGTGCTGAATGTAGTTCAGATAATGAACTTTTGCTTTCACTTGAGTCTTAACATTATATCTGCAGACTCAAATGTCATGTAACCAATTCACTAAAAGTTTTGTTTCTAAAACTTCAGCCAGTAGCAATAGCATGTGCTCAAATAAAGTTGCTACCTGAAATATTTACGACACGCTCCAGCATCTGTGTATCTTGTGTTTTCTGTGAGATCTGAACATGGCCTCCAGTCTCCTCATTTATTTGCTTGATGTAGCATCCTCCTTTACCAATAATCATACCAACTGTACAGTTTGGTACAACAACCTTAACCTGGTCAAAGAAACCAATAAACTTCATGTGCTATCCAAGATAGGTTTAAAAAGCTACATATAACTGAATTTTTTTAAGTAACAGACATTAGTACCAATTAATTGGGGAATTGTGACGCCAAGGAATCTGAACGCTAGTGTTTTTTGGCAATTTTAGGTCATTCCTAGCACACGCCAGGCACGATCTAAGATTGAAAGATACTAGCATTTGGATTTCCTGCCTTGAGTGCAGAATTTGTTGTTTGCGATCTGGGTGTTCTATTTAAGCATGACTTATCAAAGACTGACCACGTTACAACACAGAGCTGATTTTGTACATGAATACAAAACCCAACCAAAAGAGGACCAGAATTCCAGTAGCATTAGAGAATTTCAAAAACAGATAGCCTTCACTTGTAGATCCTGATGATGGAGTTGTCTAATTGTAAAATATTTTCATACTTATATTAGAAAGTTTAATAACAGACTGCGGTCATATTATGTTTAAAGCTGCAATATTTGAAAATAACAACTTGCCTTTAATTCTTCTCCTGATTTGTCATGCTTCTCGTGAAGGCTTTCCCAAATCAATTCGTGTGCTTCCTTCACTTTTTCAGCAGCACCGTTTATGACACATATTCTGTCCATTGTACCTTCAATTTAAAAATATTTATTTTCATCATCACCACTTATAAAACTGAAACATAATGCATGACCAAATATTAACACCATTCGTCCTGACCAGCAACAATCAAACACAAATCACTGACATTAGTTATCAAGTGTAATGCTGCACTCGTGTTCAGTAAAAGTCTTGTTTCATCTTAGTCTATGATGTCTATTCATCGGGAAATCTCTTCACATAATGTTCCCACCCAAGATTCACCAGCAAAGAACAGGTTTCCAGAGGTAACTAAAGCTAACAGCAGCACAGCTAGCTAAAGTTATCAAGTTTGGAAGACCATGTTCTGTCGTGTAAAGGCAGTATTACACCTGGTTGGACAAAATGGACAGTCATTTAGCTTACTTGCAAATATGCATTCTAAGCTTAACTCTAAATTTGTAATTGTAATTACACATTGATATAGCACCTCCAGTCCTCTACTACTCACAGGCACTCCCAGCTTGATAACACAAGACCATGATCAAACAGAATAGTTTTCAATCACTGGCATACTAGAAGCAGAGAAAGGGAAAGAAGCAAGGTTGCCTGTCAGTCTGTCCCATAGTGAAGGGCAAACCACGAAGAAGCTACCGTGTTGCACTTCAGAAGTACAGGATTGAGGGACAACCAGTACACCATGTGCTGCAGAGCAGAGATTTATGGCCAGGGACTGTATAAAATTGAAACGCATAGTTCCCTAAGATATAATGATGCACAACCAGGGAGTTATGCATCACAATGCTATGGTTTACAAAGAAGGCTGCATTCACACCAAAAAAAGCCAGCAAGGTTACCTGATCTCGGTCAACAGCCCCAACTCTGCAATTTTACAGATTAGTTCTGTGGAATGGAATTTTTTTTAATCAGATTGTTGCTTAGGCAAGAGATTTTGCTTCCCAATAACAAGTCAACTGCATCTACCCAATCTTCTCAAACGTCTTCAATTAAAAAGATAAATTGGTGATCAGATGATACAATTGACCATATAATCAGCATCCAGCCCCTGCAGGTTGAGTGAAAGCAAACTAATCACCCATTTTAGGGAAGCAGGAAGGGATCTCTTAATTAGACTCCAGTTGGCACGCTTGTGGCCAATTTTCAGTATACCACATGTTTGTCCAAAATCTCCTCAGCTGCTAAACTGATAAATTTCCTATTCTCAACCAAGACACAGTTTGCATATTTATCTTAACAAAACATCCACCATGAAGAACAAAGACTAACGCAAAGAAGAGCTATATGAATGGAAACTAACCAGGATAGAAGTCACCACCCTGTGACATTTTGACGATCGTTCCTGTTTCAGCCTGTAGTTTTGTTATGGTTTCACCACCTTTCCCAATGACAACGCCCGTCAAAGCTGACGGAATAAGCTGCTTTAATAAGATTGAGTCACCTAGTAGGAAAAACCGAAAAACAGCAAACAAGATTAAAGTAAGGGCAGAATTTAAAAACTTTATATTCATTTGAAGTTAATTTATGCACGTAATCAAAATTTTATCAAATATCATTATTAATGTTCACTCTTTATTATATTGCTGGTAAGGGTCCACCATTTTAGAAACCTCTTAAAGCAATATCCATCAATCTCCAAAAGCATACACAGCTAGGTAGCTCTATGTCTGGATATTATTTGGTTTGAGAATAATATGTTAGTTGCTAATAATGCTTTATTGATACTGTGAATTTCAATAAACCCCATGCATAACACAATTTTTTTCAGATTTTCCAAGCCACTTTTGGTTTCGTATAGAGATCTAGTATATATCATGTGTGCTTCTTGCCATTGTTATATCATGAACAACATGGCGACTCCAGACAGTGTTGAAAATAGAGCACTGCACACAGTAATAACCAGGATTGAGATCTCGCTGGCGGAAAATCCGGTCGCCGCCAAACTTTGTTCGGAGAAAATGTGTAGTTTTATTGGATTTCAAGCCGTTTGCTAGCAAATGTCTTATCATTTTTAACGGCTATATTACATCCGAGTCTGCTCCTGTGATGTTTGTCAAGTCAGCTGCGTAGAAGTTTCTCATTTTGGATGATTTTAAGAACATCTACATTCATCAATGTTGCATGGCAGCCGCCATGTGGTTGGTAACAACTAAAAATGAACAGCCCAGAATTTAAAAGTTCTTCTCCTGTAAGCCTTCAGAAATAGACTATAAGGATTCCCGCAACACAACGTCGTCACCGAGAATATCGCGGATGCAGTCTTTTCGGGCACTAAACTTCGAATACGTAGACTTTCCATCGTTGGCTACCAATGAACTCGCCATTCTTCAAACAGTTTACCACCTTAAAACAAGCGTCAGAAATGGTCATAGTAGCTCTGCTAATAGCTGATGGTCAATTTGGGCTTTCCTGATCCATCAGTAACATTTTACATTGATCAATCAATTAATCAACTAGACATTCATATAGCGCGCTCTTCAAGGTAAGCATTTAGAAGCGCTCCCAGCGCAGCCTCGACGAAAGAACAGCCTTAAAAGCAGAGAAGAAAGAGGTGGACAAGTCCTAAGGGAGAGACCACAATTCCAGAGGAAGCCCATTCCAGATAGTGAGACCTGCAATGGAGAATGCACGCTGTTGCATGTTGTAGTGCGAGCGAAAAGAACATGTAAGTCACCGCGGGCAGTGGAACGGAGTAAACGGTGACCAAGAAGTGCGGATGCTGGAAAGCAAAGCTCAAGCAGATAGAAAGGAGTGTGGCTAAGCTGACACTGCCAGACAATAGAGGCAACCCAGTAGATGATGCGTTGCGAAAAAGGAAGCCAGTGGAGGACGTCGTGCATGTAATCAGAGACATGGCCAAACTTAGAAATGCGCCCAACCAGGCGCAGCTGGGCATAGGACGTGTTCAAAGCAATGCAGTCATGTGAGAGGGAGACCAATGTCTCTGTGTATTCTGTAAAATGTGGGCATTTGACTTGGATTATTAAAAGATTACTTATTTACCTACTTAGTAACAGGTTCTGATGATGAAATGTTCTTTGCCATAAAAACGGTCTTAGCAGAAACCAAATTGTGCTTTTTTGTGAAATAATGCTTTGTTGTTCTCGAACAGTATATCAGTAAAAGTCCGATACTACACATTCCATTACCTTGCAAGCTTAGTTAACGTGTGGCAATGTCACATGAATTTGCAACAAGTCACCATTTGCTTCCAACGTAGCTTCAGAAGTTTGTATTTTGTAGCGCATTTTGTCAAAAGAAAATTTCAAACTCTCTTTAACACCTTTAAGAAATTGATGTCATTTAATATGTTTATAGAACCAATAAAAGTATTCTGAAAAAGCTTTTTCTTTCCTGTGTAACCTAGTAATTATATAGTGATTAATTTATTTGATAATTTCTGCTAAAAATGCAATGCCTCATATTCAACATTCTGATAAATTGCTATACTGTTGATATTTTACTGGTGGTAGGTGAAAGATAACATTTTACCCACACATACTCAAATCGCAGATCTTGTACTTGTAAACAAGAGCACAGAAGGATTATATATCTTAACATATGTCCCTTTCACCCGTGGGATTTACCCGAATCCCCCAAACCCGATTCCTTCAGTGGTGAATATGCAACATTAACTCAATTTCCAGAAAACAATTTTTTACAAAGAGTTTGAATTCTGAAAACTAGTATGGACTAGTCGACCAATATCCTGAAGAGCTTTAAGAAAATATCTTGAAAAGTTAGATTTGCGAAATCAATTTTGTTTTAACTTACAAAATATACTTCTAGGATACGGCGAAAATTCTGTTTCGGGGATTGGGGTTTCGGGGATTCGTACGCACCTATTGTATGGCTATGCGTGTTTCGACTCTATAGCACTTCGTACAATCGGGGTGCTTGTATGCTTGTGTATGGGGGGGTCTGAATTTTAAAATCCAGCTTCCACTCGCAGGAATGGCTTTTTTAGAAGCACCAATAGGCCTAAATAGGCTACACTGACCCTAACCCTAAGCCCTAACCGACCTTCACGACGCTTACCCTGACCCTAATCGATCCTCACGATGCAGACACCCACCCAGATAGTACAGAGGCACCCCGATTGTACATGTTCGCCGCACGTCGTTTCAGGAATTAGTTCCGAATTACCTACTATTGCAATTTATTGTCGTCTAGTGTACAAACCTTGTCTTCGGTTTGGTCGTTTGGAAGATGAAATTTGTCGATCTCCATCTAACGGCCGTTTCTTAGAATCCGAGTCCTGCATAATTCTTATTAAATCAAAATTTAGTCAAAACACACCACACTAAACAAAACAAACTGCCCAATTCCCTATTCCCTGGTCAAGTAACAGAAGATTACATATCATCGGATACATTGGGTTAGAGTTTGATAGATCGCATGATGCGGCGCTATTGCAGTAGGCTCTAGGCCTAAATGTAAATCTCCGAAATTTCTCAGCGCCATACACCGGCGCTATACCAAATCAATGCCGCAGTAGCCAAGTTCTGTTACACTGCACCAGGTTAGTTGACGGTAATGGGGTTAGGAATTCTGAAGCAACGTGTCAAAGAGGTTATAGCCTATTGACATGTCAATTAAACTCATCTCTAATCCATGGGATGGCGGCAGTGGAGATCTAGAGTAATACAACACAACACAACTGTATTTGACAGTGCCCTCCTTCTAAAGTGCGCAGATCGACAGATAGATCATCGATGGCCCTGAGCAACTGCGAGTGAAAGTCCATACACATGTAGTGTAGGCCTACCTCGGGCGAGGCTCGATCGTACACGTTCTCTCTATAGGCCTACGTTGCAGGTCGAGCGCTCTAACCAATCCGCCACCGTGCCACACGATGATGAATTAGGGTTGCCAGGTAGTCCTGAGGAAATTACCGGACTATGGCGAGCGCGTCAAGAGGGTCTGGGGCGATGTCCCCAGATCGGTCCAGGGGCATTGGGAAAGCCTCTGGTCAGGCCCTCAGAGGGTCAGAGGGGAGAAGCCCCCTGAAGCTGACAAGATAACGAAATAGCAGTAAAAATTGAAAAGTAACTTTTAAAATGAAGATTAAAAACAGTCTGATTTATACAAATATACTACACTGTGATTTGTAGTATTGAAAAAGTAATAATAAGACGGTAGCTTTAAAAAAGGCGAAACTTAAAATATGTAGAAAAATGTTGAAATGTTCTCTTTTGAATTTCGGACATAATAAATAACCATTATGTATAACGCATTCGGCGCATGACCTCACTTAGACAATTTACACTGTACACAGCAAGATTGATTTTGAATCTCTTTATCTCATGTTCCCTTCATTCAGTTCTCCTCTGTTCCTGACTTGGGATTGTCCACGATCCTAACCTTTCCTTCATTGATCAAGTTAACCTTGTATCACGATCTTGCTTTTTCATCTACGCCAGCTTCGATCGATCCGCAGGTGTCCTTCGGATCATACTATCACCACACTAGTCCACACTTTGATCTGCACTCGGGATGACTTTGGTAATGCTGTAGGCTATACATTGGCCTCTCCTCCAATAAGCACAAACTTAATTAGTCTATTCTTAATGCTGTTGCTCGGCTTAGAGGTGATATTCATAAGTTTGCCACATCTCTGCGGTTCTGCCTTTATTCGTGACTCCCTCCACTGGCTCTCTGCTCAACAGAAAATTCAGTATAAAAAACCCTCACCTCCATGCGCAACTGCCTCACTGGGCGTCTTACCTAAGGAATTTCTGCACCCTGGTTTTTTCTTACTTGACAGGACCTCCTTGCGATCCTTAGCCCGTGGCCTTATGGTTGTTCCACGTATGCACTTTTCCACGGCCCAATCCAGGAGCTTTGCCTATGTGGGTCCTTCAACCTGGAACAGTCTTCCCCAGTCACTCTGCCAAGAGCTTCTTGTCCTCTCTCCCCTTCAGTTCCGTGGACGCATTAAAACTTTTCTCTTTGCCGGTGCTGGCACTGATGTGGGTCGGGAGCGCCGCTGATCTGAATGGTGATATATAAATGTCCGGTTACAATTACAATTATGATGAGTTAACTCGTAAATCGTAATAAACGAACGCTTACGCACTGTTCACTGGCAGTACAGTTCGTAATTTTGTCATCGTAAATTTCAAATAAAATTTACTAATAAATGTAATTGTTACGAACTTACGATAGATATTACATACATCATTCTCGGAGGACCTGGGCATCATAAATTTTATGATGTCGATCGAGGTCCTTCGAGAATGATGTTTTCCAACACTTATTGTTAACAATAATTATTTACCGAAAATTACCGGACACCGCCATGTCCGGTAATGTCTGAAATTTCTGACCGGACAAATTGTCTAAATACCGGACTGTCCGGTTCATTACCGGACACCTGGCAACCCTATGATGAATTCGATCATTCAAGAACACATATTGGATCCGAGCCTTAAATTAATGTGCGGAGGAGGAAGGATCAAGACATTGAAGAGAGCCAGATTCCAATTAAGAAGTTTGAAGGCTATTGGATGCAAAGCCGTAGCTAGGGGGGTGTTTTTGGTGTTTAAACACCCCCGAAATTAAATAATGTAAAAATAAAATAATGCATTTACTAACGACAAACCCCTTGGTCGGTTGACTTGGTTGCATTTCGGCTTGCTCAAGGACGAGAAAACACCCCCCGAAACAGAAAACACCCCCGAAACAAAATCCTGGCTACGGCCCTGATTGGATGAGGCCCATTCAACGGTAGCTAGATAAATTAAGCATGGTGATAGCTATAGCTAGGCCTATAATAATTATAGGTTTTCGCAATCGGGTGAGAAAGGCATGCATTGCTCCACCAGCGATATTCGTAGTGATATAATTATAGCTGGACACAGAGAACACACAGGGTCGAGACAGGTAGGCCTAAACATAGGGGACACAGAAGGGTCATAGGGGAAATGGGGTGACACGGGGGACATAAGGAGCTAGGACATAGGGGATTAGGAGAGATCGACGTAGGGGACAGAGGGATAGGGGACAAAGGACATACGGGAGACACAATAATCTGCACCTCGATCGACGCTGGAAGCCTGGAACGATATGCCCTTCGATCGATCCTGAATTCCGTAAATTCTCATTTTCCAGCCAATACCGCCATTCACATAGGCCTAATTGAAAATGAGCTGGCTCGAGACCATAAACCGTGTCCATTCACGTTTAGCCTACATCGTGAAGACACATAAATTAGGGCCTATGCCTAACACAAATTTCCGCAGCTTCGCTTGTTTAATTGAAAGCCATTTAAAATAATACAAAAAAGTTATTTTATTATCATTTTAATCCATTTAGCTTTCTTAGAACTTTGAAAAGCAAAATGAAGATGATGTTGGATTCTCCTTCGATTCCCAAAACTAATTGCAGGCAACGTAGGTGTAATTAAGTTACGCCATATTTATGTTTACTCTCTTATACATAGGTGTCGCCACACTTAAATGTTTACACCAGCTATTTATTAATTTTTGCGACATTTCGATTCATGTAGATATAGATTCCTTGCCTTTACTTGTTTACCAAGGAATCTATATTTATACAAGGTCCTTGCTTGTTTACCTCAATGCTTACATGAGTGATCTCATCAGACAGCTTGCTTGCATAATGCAACAGCAAGACATCGTTCATGACCCCTTCTGAAGTTAACAAAATAGGACTATATACATACATGATATATATATATATATATATATATATATATATATATATATATATCGAGGGACACGTAGGGTATTATTGGTATTATATAGGCTACTTTTATTTAGGTCATCAACACCGTTGCCGTATCTAGGTTTTCATATCTGCAGGCCTACTTCTGTGGGGGTATCCCCTCCCTTTTTAATGCGCACTGTATTTCAAATGACAAAGCGATTTAGCTAGAGTCCGTGTGCACCGAGCGCCATCAAGTGTAGAATCTGTGTTAGACTATATATATCCGCGCAACACCGCGCAACAGTCAAGAAGTGTAGTGAGCTTATGAACACTACTAGTACTCGGCTGATTATCGTTGAAAGGAACAATGGGCGACATTATAAACTCGGATAATTTTCTACTGGAAGGACAGTTTACCATTAACCATAGATCGAAGCCCATTTACACCGTGTCTGTCAACCTAACAGGCATCGCCTACTATGAAACGTCCTCATCTTCCAGGCACGGAACCCCAAACAGATCGGGTTCGGTCGCAGTTGGTGAGCATTTTTCTGGCGAAAGAATTAGCTTCGACGACGCAGTTGGCTGTGACTGCATGAAAGGAAAGAAATCGTCCGACACAGCAGCTTACCTCGTGGTTTATGCTTATCCGAGGAAGAAGAAGTTTACAAATGGAAGCTGCAGAAGAAGAGAGACGCTGACGATCAAATTTGATCACCGCAGTACCTACGACGAGAACCAAGAAGAGGCACTGAGATGGAATGTCATAATTACTTCTCTGATCTCTGGAGTTCGATCAAATTCGTCTACAAGTATGATACACACTAGTTAGCTGGTGCTTTATTATATATAATATTATTTCTCCTTTTTGTTCTTTCAAGTATCACATCTTGTTTTTTAATATCGCATCTTAGCTGTCAGGTGACGGAGATGGCATGAGAAAATGACATCTAATAATAATAATAATATCTTTTCTTTAATTAAGCGCCTGCTAACCGCACAGTGCTGTACAGTAAACATACGTATAGTAGAAACGGCAGCCACACAGGGTGCCTTACATACATGCATACAGTAGAAGCACACGATAACAGTTTTACAGGAGTCGAATACAACTGTTTTTAACGGCAGCCACACAGGGAGCCAATCACGGCCTAACACTCACTTAACTATCTAGCGAGTAGAAGTCTGAGTAAACCTTATGGAGGGCTACGGGATTCGATCTTGGTACCTTCTGCACTTCACGCCAATGTGTTATCCATTACTCTACGGTCCTCCCCCCAATCTACGGGCCCATGTGTGGCTTGTCCAACAATGTATCATTGAAAATGTTTTACAATGTGAAATTTGTTATATTTTTATTGTATTCATGAATGTCTAGAGGTGGGATAAGGATCCAAAGTTTAAAAAATGGCTGGAATTTATTGTTAGTTTTCAAGTTTTATTTGTACCTTCACACATTTCTTTATCATCTTCATCTTCATCAGTTCCTGATGCCAGCCATTTGGTGGTGATGGGCACAAACAACATTTTCCAGATTAAAATTGCCAGGTGGAAATTTCTAAAATACTTACAACCCCTGTCATATTAATATGGATGCTTCAGAACAGAATAACAGTTTCAGTTTGTTGGAGTGTCAGTGTGATGCCGCTTGATGTACTGCTTTAAAAAATAGAAATTCTAAGTTCTACGCTCTGTGTCAGAGTGCATTGCCACTGGTGAGCTCAGTGGCCAGTAATCAAGTATGACTTAATTCTCCAATGTTGCTGATTTGCAGTGTCGGCTCCTCCACTAAGGAAGATGCTGGTGCTGGTCAATCCTTTCAGTGGCCCAGGTAAAGCCTTGCACATATTTCAGCAACAGGTCATTCCAGTTTTTGCTGAAGCCGGTCTGCTGTATCATCTCTTTGTCACAGGTGCGTTTCATGTTGTTGATAGTTTTCAAATTCATTCAAAGTGGTTTCTGAGCGGTTTTTAGTACCATTTCATTCTGGAGTTACTCTGAATAGCTGCTCGTGGAATTTGTAAAAAGTTTATATGTTTATTTAAATTGTAATCGTAAACTCAAGATTTCTACAGCACCCAAAATGCGGGGTCTTGGGAACCATCTTATTCACAAGTGCTTATTCAAAACAAAATCAACAGGCAGGGTCTAAATTGGTTCAAGGTCAAGATCCAAAGGGGTCAGGCAGGCAGACAGTCAGATGGCTAGGTTAGATCTCTGGCGTTTAGAATTGAAGCAACGAGGGAGGTATGTAGAAGAGGAGGACTGAGCAGGATAGGATTTGTGAAAGAGCAATGTTTTCAGTTTTGACTGAAAGACCTGTGGAGCTATAGCAAGAGGTGAGTTTTTGGTGAATTCGTTGGATGGATCAGATATTTGTCATAATACTGGCGAGAGTCAGCTATGGCTATGGAGCAAGTTGCAAATTTTAGTGATGAAGTGATGGAAGGGCAAAGTGTTAGGGCG
This sequence comes from Allolobophora icterica, assembly GCA_963556255.1. Taxonomy (NCBI): domain Eukaryota; kingdom Metazoa; phylum Annelida; class Clitellata; order Crassiclitellata; family Lumbricidae; genus Allolobophora; species Allolobophora icterica. Next base: position 53,736,206 of record OY744606.1, on the reverse strand, counting down.
GAAGAGGAGTGTGTGAGCAAAACAGTTGAATTGTGAATAACTGATGAAGATAGGACCGATGGGAGAATTGAATGTTTACTTTTGATTAATACAATGGTGGCTCAGAAGTGTCTATCTGTTTTGTTTCTTTATTGATCTGTAATTCTGTATAAGTTGCTCATTAGAAATATTCGCACAAAAACAGGAGTATGACAGATACATCTTATCACCTGATTAACCTAAAATTGGAAACAGTAACGACAGCCTAAGATACACTGAGGCATTAATCAAATTAAGTGCAGGGATAGTAAATAATCTCCAGTTTGCTGATGATGTTGGCCTCCTCGCTAAAAGCAGTAGAAGAACTGTAGAAGATTCAGCCTAATGATCAATGCAGAGAAAACCAAAACAGTGGTTATTGAAAAGACCAGACACCAATAACTATCAGCATCCAAGGAGAACCTATTGAACAAGTAGAACAATTCATCTATCGTGGAGGGTTAATAATGGCAACTGGAAGAAACGAAAAATAATAGCAAGAATATGAGATGATGATAAAACGGTATTACAGCCCATTTTCAGAATGCTGAATAACGTGAAAGCAAGAATTTTCATGGCAGAAATAAGAAATGATAACATTTTAGGGAATTATTAAGTATCCAAACAACTCTGTAGTTCATTGAAGACTGCGATGGTTTGGGCATGTAGAGACAATGCTAGCTGACTGAATTTAACACAGTACACTACATGAAAGATTAGTTGGAAAGAGAAACAAAGGCAGACCAAGACTGCACTGGCACCAAGCCCTTAGCCAGCCACCCGTCCCGCCGTCGTTTTGGACTGGCATAAATTGTGCATGGACATGACTCCTAATTGTGATATAATGTATAATCCATTCCCCTTCATCTGTGTAACCATGTTCCTTTTCCCACACAAGGTACACTTCTCTAGCAGCTGTTTATGATCTAGGATAGGTGTAATTAAGTGACAATTAGATGAGGTTGTTTCATGGTAATTGGTAACTGATTTGACTATATAAATACCTGGTCCTTATGAATAATTATAGGGGTTTGGATTGATAACAAGTAATGTCTGTTCCCTAGGTTATAAGGGAATAGTAATCAAATAAGGGAATAAAAAATTACAATCTGAAGTCAACAGATTGTTGTTAGTATCATCCTATATAAAACAAAACTTACAATTGTGATCAAAACCCAAAAGTCATTCAGTGTAGGGCATTGCAGACTTTTTTGCAGTCGGACTCGTATGGTCGCGGCATTGGGCGGTCGTACCTTCATATGCTCACGGCATCAGGCCGTCACGACTTTGAATGCTTTTGGACGCCCTACTCTCTATTTCTGGCTAAGACTGGCACAATTGCAGTATGATACTACTTAATGCATAAATAATTTATGTTTATACTGCCTAATTAAGTTGCTTAATGACTTTAGTACACTCTCATCGTTCAAGTGTCCAGTTTATGATACTATTGAATTAAACTTTTACAGAATATGCTGGGCATGCAAGGGAGATGGTGAAGCAGTTGAATCTTGATGAATGGTATGGTATCATTATTGTCTCAGGAGATGGACTGATATTTGAGGTTTGTCTCATTTAAGTACTTAATCCTCAGTGTGTAATGTTAATATCGTAGTGATTAGCAATATTCCTGCACTGCATGTCACTGCTTCGATCCACCACTATTTAACTGAAACCCAGCCACTGCTGAGTGATTGCAAAGGTATGGTAAAGGTTTTATCAATTTTTTAAGATTATTTTCAGAGGTATTTGCATTGGAGTCTTGTCAGCAGTTGTAATCAAATAAAATCTCATGTAGTAACGAATTCTGTAAATTCTTACAGAACCAATCCAAATCCAAGTACTTATAATACAGATAATTAATTAACTTTATACTTTGTTAAAATGCCATGACTTTTCTTGGTTCTGCTTAATTAAGTTGCTTAAGTTTGTAAAGGAATACAAGAAATCTATGGAGGTGTTTTGGGTCGTGTGCTGTATCGTGTCATTTTACTTGTATGGCAGGTTGTGAATGGTCTGATGGAGAGACCAGATTGGGAGAAGGCTATCAAGAAGCCACTTGGAACCATTCCAGGTGGTTCAGGAAATGCTCTTGCATGCGCGATCTGTCATCATGCAGGGTTAGTCATTTGCTTTTGTCATTCCCTTTGTTATTGCTGTTAGTATTACATGTCTAATTTCTTTATCTTCCTAGTTGTGGCTGTTTCAACATTTACATTCTTCCATTACTTGTGCATATTATCACTTTCAACATTTCTGTACGTCTCTTTGTTGTTTGTATATTTGTACACTCTATATATTTGTTACTAAAATAGTTTATCTATAAAACTTTGAATATCACTAGATAACTGTGGTCTAAATACTTTTTTAGGGAGCCATACCTGGAGAAACACATTCTCCATTCAAATTTCGTCATTGCTAAGAATGATGTCGTGCCAATGGATCTGGTTGCCGTGGATACCTGTACTGGCAAGAGATTGTATTCGTTTTTGTCAATCGGATGGGGAATGATGGCAGATGTCGATATTGAGAGCGAGAAATACCGTCACATGGGAAATGCCCGGTTTGCTGTTATGGCTGTGATGAAAATCGCAAGTGAGAACATTAAAATAGTATACTGTTAAATGAAGTGATAAAGTTTGATGTTGATGATGGCCTCCCTGTGTAGGCGGTGTCAACTGGGTCTCACACCATACTACTTGCTGGACCTCTTCTGGCCTGTCTCGGCCTCTCGGACTGCTCGTGTCATCTGTTCGGCAGGGAAGGGGGTGGTCTCGGTCCAGTTTGCCCGTACTGCAATTATGCAGACCCGCGCCTTCACAGTGGTTGGCCCGACAATATGGAATGGTCTCCCTCCTGAGCTGTGCCTACTTCCTAGTTCTTCCTCTGACACCTTCTATGTCCGCCTGAAAACTGTTCTTTTTGGCCGTGCTGGAGTCTGGAGTGCCTGAGTTGTTCTCTTGAAGAGGCGCTATATAAATCTAAGAATGAATGGAGAGGTTGATGACATTTTACTCTTCATGATAGTAATATTTGTCAAAATTTACTATAAAAGTGAGTATGTGATGGATTCTAAAGTGTTCATACCTGGTTTAGTTGACACTTTTACAGGTCATATTTTTGTAATATTTTCTGAATTATCTTTTAAAAACAAATGAAGAACTGTTGGGTATTTTAGGCATGAAAAAGTATCGTGGTCGACTGTCATTTCTTCCGGTTGATACCTACTGCATGGCTTCTGGTGATACTCATTCTTCAGGTTACACGAAAAAAACTGAAAACACAGAAATCAGACCTGATAATTTGGCTGCTGTTCCAAATCATGTAGCTGAAAGAAGTGGTGGTGATGGCAGTTTAGGCTATGCCTCTGCTGACGGAAATGGAGCTTCACACATTCCAACACCTCTGCTCGTGCCTCTCAGTGATCCCGTTCCTTCGAATTGGGTAACAATAGAGGATGATTTCATTCTGGTTGGTGCGGTGTATCAGTCCCACCTGGCCAAAGACAACCTAATGGCTGCAGACGCAACACTGAGTGATGGCATAATTCACTTGATCATCATCAAAGCCACGATTAGTCGAATGAAACTAGCACAGGTCTTTACGAGACTTGAAACTGGTTTGCAGACTGATGACCCAAGCACAGAACTTGTTAGAGTACGGGCATTCCGACTGGAACCGTTCACTCCAAAGGGTCTGATGACAGTAGACGGAGAGGTGGTCGACCACGGTCCTATTCAGGCTCAGGTGCTGCCATCTATGGCTCGAATCATGTCCAAAAAGAGTGGGAATACCTGTTAATGTTACGGTAATTGAGAAAAAGGCAACTGTCTTACAAATAACACATCCGCGTATGCACACTTGTCTGATAATAATTTTCTAATTTTGGTGCTCATCTTTATTTTGTAAGTACTATTTTGGTAAGCAATCATTGTAAATTTTACTGCAGCTTATGATCAAAATCTGATAAGTTGTTTCCTTTTGCTGCATTATAATCTACATCCTGGTGCTCTTGCAGTTTACGTTTTCTTGTGTCTATAAATTTGTTATGCTTTTAGGTTACGTTTGCTATTTTGTTTGCGTTCTGTGTAAAGTGTGGTGCAAAATTGTCAGATAGGGTAACATTTTGAGTTCAGTGCCACAGAGAAATGTGAAAATGGAATTTTGAAGTGTCCATTTTCCTCATTGGTGGGTGCCCCTAGTTGTTTGGCAGTGACGTCATCAAGATTTGGAAATTAGAAAGAGTTTTTATGCACATGTATATGAGATACACGATTAAATTGTCCATTATGTTGATTGGAATATATTATCAAATTAACCAGAACCATTTGTAATCAAATGAGTAGCATGTAAGTAGCTTAAAAATATTCAGAAGAGTGCTAAAAACTATTCAAAAGAGTCTTCTTGTCATAAATTTACACTTTTAAGTTAACTTGTATCTCTCTTGTTAAATTTGGTTGACTTAATTTTAAGGTTATAAGGATTACCGGGTAGCATCCTCCGATTCTGTAAGATTTCTGCACATTCCACAAGTTTTTTATTTGCTTCTTTTTAACTTCCAACATTTAGCTCAAGCTGCCAATCATCAATCCTAGGTAACTGAGATAAAAGGTAGAAAACCCAGTTGCCGGCAGTTTCAGCAGTTGTTGGAAGGTCTGTATATACTTGCTGAAATACTATCATTATTATTTTCAAATGGGATGCTGAAAAATGCTTCATCTTCTATGCACTTGTATTGGGTTGATTGAAAGTTGGAGGACAGTTTTGTGGTGTGCTCAGCTGCATCAGCTAGATTTTCTAGCACTGCTTTACCAACATAGGTTATTATTAATTTCTATAATGACAAATGTTAAAACAGTTTGTAAGAAACTTTTTTAAGAGTTTGATGATGTATTTGATTGCTTTATTCCTAGACCATGTAAGAATTTTTTTAAAGCAACTGACAGTCTGGTGGTTAAAGATGGTGAATTTCCATGTTCTTGGGTTTTCGGATGGATCTCTTGATACATGTATATATCTATTCCCAATAATACTTTTCATTCTTATTGAAATTACTTCGTATTTGTACCCGTTACAAGTTATTTTGAATTGTTTTCTTTAAATCAGAAGCACTTTAACAGGATCCTGGAAGAGTCAGATTAGTGTGATACAGTTGGGGTTTTAGTGCTTATAATGTTATTTACTGTAAGAGATAAAGACATTTATGCAAGTCTGAAACTTCTAAGAAGCATATTCCCAAAGTAAAAAGTCGGGAGCACTACAATCCAACATGACAACTTGTGTTCCTGGCTTGTAGTACTCATTTACTGACCTCAGAAAAATGTAGGGTATACCATCATATTCCACTGAGAGTCTGCCATTTAAATACGAATAGTGCTTGAGCTCTTTAAGTTTGTGTTGGTTGTTACTTTGCTCAGACTGTTGATGACCTGTATGCTCTCTGCTGTAAACTGTTGTTGGAAAAACATGACAGCATTCACTGCCTTGCTTTTGACAACGTCTTGTAATTCCATTTTATGATGCAGGGAGATGGCATTGGCACACGATAACCCTAAGCCAATTTGTTACATCTGACTGACCATATCATCTCATCAGACATGCTCTGGTATATGGCTGTAGCTAAATAACCATTTGTTGATTTCTATTCCAGCCATTGCACTTCTAGTGCCTTTGTTATTCACTGAAGTTACACACTGAAGTTATGATATGGCATATGCTGAAGTCAGATAAAACTTTTATTCATGGAGACTGCAAACCGATTTCTACAAGTTTAGCTTTGCTGGATACATCGTTTTTACATTTCACAGTTCACACAATCTACCACTGTTTTGTCTTTCACAAGTCTTCCATGCAATTGTTATATCTTTTTACATTTTATAGAAAATTAGACATTCCCGTTGATATCCTAGCCAGGGTGAGAATTGTTGGGGGATTGAGAGTTCAACCCCCTAGTCTTTCTTGGACCCCACAGTCTTCATTGCACACCCCAGAGGTCGTTTCCAACCCCCTCAGTTGTGCTAGTGTGATTATATTGTGCATATATTTTAGCAGTTTCTTTCACAATTCACTTTGTGGGTTACTAATAAAGTAATGCTCTGGTTTATTGTGAGATTTGTGACCATTTGAATTGTATACTAACAAATTTTGTGATGTCATCACTTTAAGGAGTTTAAGGTTTCTATTGCATTTTTGAATTTGCAAAATAAGGATAAAATAGTCAACATCACATAGATCAAACTCGTCAAAGTCCCCGTCTTTTTTCTACAATTCTCACACTGCTAGCCCCTATCTAAAATCCTTCAACCGTAACCATATTCTTTGTATTTTGTTACCAATAGTGTTGTGTAATAGTTTATAAACTAACATGAAGTCAGGTTGAATAAAAGCTGTCAGGTTGAATAAAAGCTATATAGGAGAATTGACAGAACTCTGGTGTGCTATAGCAAATGTAATAAAGTTTACATTGTGACATTTTAAAATTTTATTTTAGTCTTGGGCTTTTTAGTAGACTGTACACCAGTATGAGTTTGCATATTATTTTGTACACCTTAGTGTACTGTTTTATGTGCATCTGAATAAATGTCCCAAGTGCATCTTGACAGAAGTATCTTAAGTTCAATCCATGCTAATTTTACGACTCTTGCAACTGGCTCTCAGTAAAAATTTGAACCCCTCCATGCAACTGGGTCAGAGATAAATGTTGTAGTCTACAGCAATAGTTTTTCTTCTTTTAGCTCACTGTGGTTGTTCATTGTTTTAACTTTTATTCAAATCAATTTTTGGTGAATATCTGAAAGAAACATTTGTTTTGTTATGTGAAATGAATGCTTTTTTCTAGAAAAACAGGTTCTGGAACTGAACAATAATAGGACTAAATCAAGGGCAAAGCCCGAGAAAAAAACGGGGAGATGGGGTTTTGGGAGGGAGAAAAAAGTTTTGACATTTGCATTATGAAAAGGTACATTTTGAACTAAATTAAAATAACAAAGTTATTTTTTAATAGCTGAAAAAAGGTGCCAGAACGCTGTTCCAGAGCATTCCAGCAGGAAAAAAGCAGTGTGTGAAATCCATGTTGATCGGACAAATTCTCTTCCATCACAGATGCAATATATTTTACTTATCTTAGATAGAAACTGTTTAATCTTGTAAACATAGATAGTAATGGAGTCAGAAATGCAACTGAGTTCTGTAGGACTTGCAAAAGTCTTGAGTTTAGCTGTGCATTTAACTAGCCAGATTTGCTGTGGATATTGTGATTTCTTAGGTCCAGGCATATATATAAAAGATAAAATGTGTAAAATGTTTTAGTACAGTTAATGATTTTTCTGGTGTTAAGCAGCAGCCCACAAACTATTGATTGCAGTGAGTGTTATTACATTCTTATGTTAATGTATGAAGGAACCTTGTTCTAAGTGGCTTGTATATGGTCAGTCTATACTATTTACGTTGACCGTAAGCTGTCTAATTTTAAATTGTTTTTCAGACTTTCTCCTCATTAATTTATTTGATACTTCTTTTTTTAAAGTCTTTCTTTTGCTGAAGGAGTGCTCGATAGTGGAGTGGTTAGCATGCTGTTAGAGGTCGGGGTCTCTGTTAGAGGTCGGGATTCAAATCCCTGTCCCTGCAGAAATTTGGTTAGAGATTCTGCTCTACTTGCGCCTCTAGACAATTCAGCTGTAATGAGTACACTGACCGTACACTGTCGATGGGAAGATGAGATGGTTAGGGAGAGGACTGGCCACCCATCCTCGTATGCCAAGGCTAAGAAAATGAAGTTGCTAACACTTCACACCCATAACTGAATTCATAATGTTTAACTAGGAACTCAACTGTTCTCTGAAGTAAGCCTTTAGACTTTCATTAATATGCTGAATTTAAGTGACATGCCAATAGTTTGGAGTTCAGTATATGACACGGTGAACTATGCTTCAGCAGTGTATGATAACAAGTCTAGACAACCTGTTGTCTTTTAATGAGCCATAAATTATCGTAAATTATAGGTGATTAAAATAATGTCCCAATTTATCTGTCATTTAACCCAACTTCCACAGACCTTTTCAGTAGTTGTATATACTAGCTGAAATTAATGCACTTGCCTACATTTTCAATAATTGTTCAAGTTCATCACTTACTGTTCTGTTCTTGTTATAACGTCATTAGTACAAGTGTAAGGTAAAAAATTCATGTTAACAGCATAGCAACTAACAGCATTTAACAAGTCTGATGTGTAATATGTTACTGTGCTATGGGTGCTTTTGATATTTAATAGTGGCCAGTGATTATTTATTTGTGTTTATTTGTTTTTTTTACTTCATTACCTAATTTTTTGCATTACCAGAAAAATGACTGTGGTACAGAAAGTGTATAGACTTCGATTATAATTACATTGGTTGAGCACAAGTCAAGTCAGCTGGTAATTTAAATATACTTTTGTAATTCTGATTTTTTTCTATGCTCTGGTTTGATGCAATACTCCAGCTGAATGAAACATTCTTGCTTCCAAGACTGCATTAAGAGTTTTTCTTCTCATTTATGTTACAAAAGTCATTTTTTTTTGTGCCCTAATGCCCGTATTCAAAGCATGACTAGAAAAAGATTACTCGTATCCCTAGCATCAAGAATGTCACAAAACAAATGCTTAATCAACACTATTTCAAGTACTTGGATTCAGGATTTTTCTTTTCTGTGTATCTCGATTCAAGCAGTGTCATGTATCTGCACAAAATGTAGATCAGTCCTGTGTGGAGAAATACAATGGCAAGTTACATTAGTTAGAGTCATGCGTGCAACACTTTCTTGAGGTACTTAAAAGGAACTAGATTGTGTCTGTGCATGAACATGCATTAATTCTTGCAATGTAACAATGCTTACATGCGTACATAATGATTGTCTTATTGTAATATTTATTATAATAGTATAAATGTCAATTCATTGTACATATGGTTGTGATGCTGGTTTGTTAAGACTTGTGTTAAATTTTAAGTGAAGGTTCAACATACTTACATTAAGACTTATCTTTTGAAATATATCCTTAAACATGCAGAACACTATTTCTGCATCAATGCTGCTTCCTTTGATGCAGTATTTAGGGATGTTTTCTTAATTAAGCTAATATTTTGTGATATTAATTGTTGACATATTAATGTAACTTAACAATTAAAGCTTTTCAAAATGCTTCATGGAGTCTTTTGTACTGTAGTCTCAATATTAAATCTGATTCAATAGTGATAAAAAATAATACCTCTGGTACTGTTTTGGCAGTGCACCAGACACAAATTTGGTTGTAGCTTTGAACTTATGAAATTTATTTCTGCAGGATACAGAGAACAAATGATTTTTATATATGCCAGAACTTGCTTTAGTAATACTGTAGGTAATCAGCCTCATAACTTTTCATAACTGCTTTAGTGGTTGATCTTTTATTATGCTACATGCTGTTCATACATGTACATTGATTTAAAAACTAATGTCCAGGTAAAACTTACTTAAAAAAATTGAAAGTTAAAGCAGGAAAATTAATTGGTTGTTTATTTTTTTGAAAATTAAATAGGAATTAATTGGTTCTGTTTATTTAAAAAAATCAAGTTAGCTATCCAACCTAAAAGAAGGTCAAACTTAACTTCATTCACTTTAAGACATCTGCATTTTGCATGAAAATAAGATGATGAAATGTGGATTATGGATTGCCACAATTCAGCTGACTGGCTAGTGGCAACCGAAATGGGAGGACCAAGGGCTCATCCATAAAGGACGTCCGCAATGAGGGGGAAGGGAGGGGTCATCGAAATGCGGACAAGGGGGAGGAAGGGTTGTGACCAGTGTGGATGTCCGCATCTAAACTTTTAAATTTGATAGTTTTTAAACACATTGTTTCAACCTTCCCCGAAAGACGAAAAGGTCAGTGAAGTGATTGCTTAAAACCACTTGCATGGTATAACCTTTACTGAGAGGCTTTTATTACAACACATCATGCGATATGAAACCCGAACCGTCACTTAAACGTGCACAGGTACTGTGGAATAATTGTAAAAATAATGATGATGACTTTAAAAATTGGCCTAGACGTGTGGACGTCTGCAAAGGGGAGGGAGGGAGGGTAAGGTCAAATGCGGACATGGGGGAGGGAGGGGTGCAAAGTAGATCATATTTTGCAGACGTCCTTTATGGACGACCCCTGTACAAAACATTTTCACTCACTATATTCACCAACTTTGCCTACTTCTTGCCACATACAATTTGCCATTGCAGCTCTCTCAAAAATTCACCTCCAGAAATTTTGTAACACATGCTATATGTTAACCTGCCAACTAAAGGCAAAATTATGGGTTTTGAGAAAGTGAAGGTTTTGAGAACAAAGGTTGATAAATGAAAAGTGTATCTGACACAGAACAAATAACAAACTGAACACTGTATTCTGTGTCTATTATCTTACAAGACCTAGACCAAATAAACATTTAGAATTAACTTTGATTAGCTGTATACACCATTAGTAACTCAGTTAGTTAGTTAGTCATCTAGACACTTAAAATAGTGCCTTTTAAGTACTAACTCAAAGAATTAGAAAAAAGCAGAGACAACCTTAGAAGTTCTAACTGTTGACCAGGAACTCTAGTCAAGTCTTCCTTTTTAATTCGTCATAATGGCAAACATGGCAACAACCCCTTCTGATCAACACTAGCATCAGTCATCAAATGTAGTGATCAGATGTTTCTTGTCATTAATCACACAGTCCATAAAGTTCGTTGATCTCCTTTCCATAGTCTCCCTCGGGAGTCTCCAATATCATAGGAATATTGTCAAAGAAGGGATCATTCATGATTCGCTTAAATGTGGCAAGACCCAACTTGCCTTTGCCAATGTTTTCATGGCGATCCTGATGACAGCCAAGCTCACCTTTAACAAAACATTATCATTCACATCATCATTTATTTTATCATAATTAAAATCTTACTTAAAATCCAGTATTTGTATTTAAACAAATTTACTTTCTCCAGTGGTTGAACATTTTTCTCAGAGCCACTGTATAAATCCCTTTCAACAATGTACATAGTCATCACACATAAAAACCATAAAAAATATGGCAAAGTTGGATAGATAATGACATTAGCCATGACCATACATATCACCAAGCCATGCTCATTGCTCATACATTTCACCAATCACATTCCACAGGGTCCATTCTTGGGCTGCTTATGTACATATTGTAAGCAGCTGACAACCGCTAACTGCTGAAGAAAAGGTTCCGTAACATGCCATTGATGATCAGGTGTAATTTTAGACAGGAAAATTGAACAGATGTCCAAAAGGCACTATATGAGTTATTTCATGCATAGTATATGCACCTTTCAACCCATCGGTGCACACAGAAGTCCACTAATTTGTAATGATTCTTAGCAATGAAGGAAATTTATTAATCTGTATGCTTTACTGATTTGTAACTGAACTCCCATCCCACAAGCCTCAGCTCTAGATAGGAAATAGACAACTAACTGCTCATTATTAGGCCACGAGTCCTTGACTAAGCAATCTGCTCAAATCATCATGCTTCCTTAGCCAGATTTCAGGCATTCGGTTATTGAATTCCTAGTCCAGGTGCGACCTTTCAATCTGGGCCTTCAAAGGCCTGTTTGAGCCCTAATAAGCAGGCAATTACTACAAACAACTAAAATAAATTGGAAAGAAGACTACTAACCTTTGGAATCATTCAAATGGACAGCTTTAAGGTAATTGTGTCCAATGACATCAACAAATTCCTCCTTCATCTGTTCATAACCATCTTCTGATTTTATGTTGTAACCTACAACATCAGCTGCAATTCATTAACTTCATGCTACCCTCATATGAAGGCACTCTTCATTTTAAAGCCAATTGCAAAATATTATAAAAATTCTAGAATATAAAGCACGTTAATCCAAATAATCAATCTCATATTTAAACATTCAAAATCAAGTGAAACAAGCATTAAAGTTGCAACTCATTTAGTTGAATGACACCAACAGCTTGGAAATGTGATGTTTGCACCTTAAGTAACATAAAACATCACACAGCAGTCTTGAAATCACAACCCAATACTGAATATGCACAAAACTCATTGTTCGAAAATTGCCAATATGATTTAGTACATTTATGACTCACCAGCTGCAAAAGCATGACATGTGTCAAGACACACTCCTATTCTTGACTTATCCTTGACTCCATCTATTATCTGTCGAAGTTCAGAAAACTTTCCTCCGATGGTATTGCCTTGGCCACTCATATTTTCCACAACTGAAACCATAGTGAATGAAAAAATACACTTTGCAAATGCACACAAATTCAGTATTTCAGTAAGCCAGGAACAAAGAACTACATATATGTCCTACACATAACACATTTCTACATAAAGTATTCACAGTTACCATAAACTTGTGCATACTGGTAAATTGCACAATTAATGTAAATTCACATGAATTTCATATCAAATCTGAACAAAGATGATGTCAAAACAGTACACAAAGTCAACCCAGTATATACTCCATTCTCCATAGTGCTGGTTATCTCCACAGGTTTTACCACACACAGAAATAAATCCTTTTTCTTTCATTTGGCACAAAAGCATGGCTCTGAAAACAAGAAAATTTGATGTCTTTCGTAAATTCTAATTCAAAACTGGTCTTGTTCTAATGTTTATCATGCTGCAAACTGTATACTGTTTTCGTCTTACAATCCCTTACCAGTAATGACGTAAGAAGTCTGAGAATGTGCAAAGTTTATTGTCTCTGATATCTTCTTAATGCAGTCTTCAGTTGAAATTTCACCTTTTGAAGATCCTACAAAATTAACAGTTGTGTATATATACAGCACTCTGCCAGAAACCTGCATTTCAGAACTGCAGACATTCACCTTTCACAGTGTGTCCAGGATTAAGTCTCATTTGGTGATAAGCAATTTGCAATTGCAGTTGGAAAACTATGTATTGCCACTTCAAAAGACTAATCAGAGGCACTCTCTACACTGCTACGAAGAGAAATTTCATCAGTAAGCAAAACAATGCACAAAAAAATAGAAGATTCACCAGTGGCAGGCTCACACACACACGCACGCACGCGCGCGGAGCTTAACCAACAAATTCCTATCCAAAGCTGACACTTGATATCGTATTCAAAGTTCTGGACCAAGGAGTCAATATAGCGGAGTAACAACAGGCAGTAGTGTCCGCAAGACGTGGTAACACCACTAACCAGCAGCCCTCAGTGATGGTGAATGATGCACATGTGGCTATCCCTGGAACCGTGTGGTCCATGTAAAACAGATATCCGTAGCATGCTAGTAGGCAGAACTAAGGACTGTCAGTGACTGAGGTCATTTCAAAGACCTGTGTCACTCCTCCTCTGCCAAGATGAAAATTATCCAGCTGTAGATGGCATAAGAAGGCCGTAGATCCAAGACTTGACAAACTGACATCAGGAAGCCATCCCTCCTCATGCAATCATATAGACTAAGATGAGATGCAAATAAAATACCACTGGTCAAATCAAACAAAAGCCGCAGCAGAAATGAAGAATAATTCCAACACACAAACTCCACAGCTCAGTAAACTCCAACATATCAGAAACTATTGAGCAAATTCTGCATATAGACATCATATAGATCTGCCAAAATGACACAGAAGGTGAATCGCCAACCAATGTGGCTTCTGACATGCACAGACGCATGAAGACAGATTGCAAATACCTTTGCCTTTCATAACTGGTGCACTGAGCACATTGACAATTTAAAGCCATACCACAAACCCTAAGGAAATGTCAAGCCTGTACTTTCGCCAAAAAAATCCTTCAACACAAGTACCATGTCCCTGAAGACCACAGTACTGTTGATTCAAAAAAGTTTGCAAATACTGAGTGATTACTGGTAAAACTTACATTTTATCATCTGGAACTCGTGACAGTTGTAAAGTGGCAATAAGGATTAGTCAGCAACAGCACAGACAATTATTTAATAACTATCAGTAGCACTTCTGTCATGTGATACTGTATGACATTCACATCTAACCACTTAGAAATTTATGAAAATATGTTTTCAACATCCAAGTTAAAAATAAGATCTCCATATTCAAAGGAACTAGTTGATACTGGTAATCAAAAGATATATCAGTCAGAAGATGTTTTAAATCAGTCAGCCATTGAAGGGTTCCAACTGTCACCCCTGGCATATTTCTTGCAAAACTTAAAACTGTCTTATATGAACGTGCTGGTGTCGGGAGCGCCTCTGAGTAGTTCCCTTGAAGAGGCGCTATATATAAATCTTCGAATGAATGAATGAATGAACTGTTAATAAAACCAGTCTGATTTTGAAAATACAGCATCATTTGCTGTATATGTAGAACCCTACCTGGATGAAAGTTGTAAATTGGTAGACCAAGCTTATCACATCGTTGCAGCTCATCCACAAGAGCTTCTCGACTTTTCTGCCAAACAGTGTCATCTGATGAACCACAGTTGAGGAGGTAGGAGCCATGTGGAACCACCATTTTGGGAAGGATGCCCGATTCCTGTTCACATAAAAAATGATCAGTTTTGGGTCATCAGCTTGTAATGCTCATAAAGTATGTGTGTATGTAAGTATGTGTGTGTGTTTGTATGCAAGCAAGCAAGCAAGCAAGAGTGTACAACTGTACAAGTATGTATGAACGGATTGTGCGCATGCGTGCACGTGTGTATGTATGCATATGTTTTTGTATCAAGACATTTATTATAATGCCTTTAAAGTACCTTACAAGCTCAATAATGTTACTTGCTACTCATGTAATTGGAATGATGAGATGCTTGGCATTTTTCAAACCTCGGTAGATAGGCTTATCTTCAAAACATAGAAAAATAGCACTCTAGAGGGCACTAATAATCAACCAGTCATTTATGTTGAGCACAGAGCAGGGATCTCAAAGCCAAGTCAAACCGATAGCAAAACAACGACACAAACACCAGTTAAAGGGCCAGATAACGAGACCTTCTACCAAACTTTTCTGAAGCTTCAGCAAGATATCCTGCATATTGCTTCTGAGACCAAGATTCTACTTCAAAAGATTGCAGATTGTTCAGGAAAATCCTTGTCTTTTAAGTTTCACATAGCTTCAATCTGTTTTACTTCGTTAAAGTCGTGTGAAAGGGAAAGAATACTACGAACACACAGGCCTATGTTGAATTTATATAGTGCAAATGTTTATACTGAAATTATTTAGTGCATAAATAGTGAAACAATGGTTTTCTGCAAAAACTGACATAATGGATAAACTGAAATCTTGATTTGACAATAATTCACAATACATTAAAAACGATTTACAAAGCATCACAGGTAAAAAAAAATCTCGTTACGGGTCAAATTTGGCCTACAGAGCAGCAGTTTGAGACTAGCAATACAAAGTCTTCAGTAGGTGTCTCACAAAAAGACTATTTAGTTAAATATGTCAGGTGGCCCAAAAAAATAAAACATCATAATATATGTGTGTTTCTACATGTACAGTAAGAAAGAAAGTGAAAATAGACTAATGCAGCAGACATCACAGAAACCAGGACAACACAGATGACACACCTTGAGTGCAGTTTTGAAAATTTCAGCAGCAGCATCTTCAAGTGGTTTACTATTCCATGTTCTCTGTGACTTCAGAAACATACCAAATGCTCTTCCTCCCATTGCTAAAGTCTCCTTGATTGCATTGCTTAACCCTCCTTCAAGCAGAAAATATTTTAATTTTGTGCAAAGTGTTAATGTACCTATTGTCACATACATTGCGACCTGCATAACAGGTAGCCAGTGTTCACAAGTTCACATGAACAATTCATTATCAACAACCAGTTCCAGATTATTGACAAGGCTAGAAGGAGTTCTTCTTGGTTGATTTTAGACTGCGCCTATCAAGTACAAAAGCGACAGATATTGCATTTTGGCTAGGTTGGCTGGACATCCGCACCTGCATCTCTGTCACAGTGGTCAGCACTGACTTAAGACCGGCAAAACAATCAGGACAAGAGTAAAACTGGATATTGTCGGCATATTGATAGATACAGGATCTGAATAGTGATGACTAGAATGAGATCTGCTGTGTAAAGAATGTATAAGAGGAGCCAAGGACAGAGTCTTGGGGGACATCGAAGAGAATGGGTACCTAGTCAGAGCAGGCAGACTCCATAGCTACTATCATCATCCACTCATCAAGAAATGAGCAAAGCCACTTCATCTAACGTTTGAGATGTGTTGATTTTATGTTATGGTCAACCATTTCAAATGGCATGCCTAAGTTTAAGAAGAGCAAGCAGTGTCACATGGCCACAGTCAACGCTAGAAAAGACCCACGATGAAAACTCTTATGTAATGGGTTGTTGTTATTATTAAACTACTTTTATTATGTCAAAGTTGGAGCTAAGCAAATTTCATAAGAATAAGGAACACCAAAATGTTTACCAAATATCCATTCCAAGTCAAAATGATTAGCTATGTGTATAAAGAAATATATCTTTACCTGCAATAGATGTATGTGCACCAACAAACTTCTGACATGCAGAGCCTGACTGTTGCCCATATTCACTGGAACTATGTACCATCTTTTCTTGTTGAATTTTGTCCTCTTCTATCTTGGCTTCTTCTTTTATCTTCTTCCTCTTCTGAGGAGATGTGTCTGTCCGTTTTCGTTTACCCAATTTCTGTGTCACACCTGCCTCTGACAGTTTATCACTCCCCGCTTGACTAACTTCTGCAGTCTTCCTAAGCCTCGTAGTTCTTGTATTCATGATTTTAGCTTCACTCTTTTCCTCTGTCTCTACCTTGACACTCAACATCTCGTCAGTTTTCACGGCCAAACCCTTGTGCTCTGAACTACTTTGTGCTTCTGCAATTCTAGCAATTCTTCTACCTCTTCTATTCTTACCAGACCCATTACTTAATGCTTGAGAAGTTCCTTCAGCGCTGTCTTCTTGCTTGACATCTGAGATCTGGTCAGGTTTTTCTGTCAGAATGTTGTGTTCTGAGCTAATTTCCTGACAATACCCTCTAGTCTTTTTTCTTCCTCTGCTCTTGCCAGATCCACTGCTGATTATGTCTGACATTTCTTCAGTATCTTCTTGCTTTAAGTTAGAATGTTGGTTAGTTTTTTCCTTATTATTTTTGTCCACTGACCCAAGTTCTACACCAACCACTAGAGTTGTTTTTTTGCCTCTGCCCTTCGATAAAGTCTGAGTTTTTGCATCATTTTCAAGCTCCTCGGTCAGCTGCACTTTCTCAAATGCTTCCTTCTTAGCAATCCTTGCATTCCTTCTTGGCATTTCAGACTTTGAAATACTTCAACTCGTAGCTGTCAAAAAACATTAACAACATAAACAATTCAAACTGATTCTTGTACTTCATCTGATGAAGTAATAAAAAAAATTATAGCCTAACTATGTATATGTGAAAATTTAATGAAATTATGAAAACAGTTTGCCAAAAGGCTAATGACAAGCTCGGCAGTAGCTGTTTGATTTGTTCACTCTAAGTCACCAACTTGTAGAGCTCTTGAAGCTCACTGTTTAACAATTTTTGTACCACCAGACTACTGCATCCAAGTCCCAGCTCTATAGTTATTCCGCTTATTTTGAACTTATTGCTTTGATTTATCTGAGTCTGGACAGTAATTGAACACCAATCATCAAACCCAACTACAATATATTGACAGGGTTTCATTGTATACAAGTTCGGACAGTGTCAAACCCAAATGCTTACACTCGTTTCTTCTGTCAGTGAACTTACAATCTGTGGTTTAATTTCTAATTTTCTTACTTACAATCTGTGCCTTAATTTCTAAGTAACTTTAATAATGTAATCAATGCCATAGTTTAATGTCTAAAACACTACCAATGGATTTTCACACATTCTGAGGCAAGTAAATCCCACATTTATCTCAGGTAACAACAGGACTCGATCATTCATACATAACTGTAAGTTTAAAAATTCCTAAAGTCTACTTAAAGGTTAAGCACAGGACATCAGTTTATTCGTGAGCTAGGGTAGTCAACTCTCCCATTTTCTCTGGCAGTCTCCTGGAATCAGTTCTTGCCTCTCCTTTCCTGGCTGTTGTTACCTAAGAGACAGAAATCTCCTAAATTCTGTGTTCCTATATTTTTGCAGCATTTCTTAATTTTTAAACTGCAAACATGAGTTCATAATTTAGCACACTTTTTGGAAGTTTAATGCTTATTTATCGTATCTTATCAAAAAAGAATTCGAACAATACGGAAGTGCTGCAGCACACAAATTTAAATTGAGAAATACATCGACAAGCAGTGTTTAATTTTTTTTACACATTCCTCCAACTTTCATCACACTCTCTGTACAAATTACTCTCTCAAAAATTCATCTCTCTAAAAGTATATTACTGGCCTTCTGGGGGGATCATGTATCCTGGGGGGGGGGGAATTTCCCACCCCAAAACGTCTCTACATTATAATATTGCTGGCCATTGGGGGAAAACACAAATCCTGGGGGGGAATTCCCCCCAAAAGGTGTCTAGATTAGACACTGATCGACAAGCTTCTTTTCTTCATGCTTGACAGCTCACCCAGTTTCTTCTGTTTGTACATATACAGTGGGTTGCAGTTAGGATGAAAGAAATGGGAAGGTTGAATGGGAGCATACCCACAGATACTGTATATAACGCACCCCGACTGTAATAGTTTGACATAAATTATATGCAGCTGCATTATTAGTACGGATTTTGGAGTGAATCAATTCGCAGATTGGTACTTTCATGATTGCATGCAACTGACAACACGCTAATAACACAGACTAACATTAATAGAAAAATAAAGTATTCGACTGCGACGTGAACACTTTCTTACCAAATTTCTTAAACGGATAACAACTGTACAGCTATCGATTTAAATGGAATCATCCATAAAACAAAACTTTAAAAGGCGGCAACACACCCACGAATATTAAAATTTCTTATAAAAGTTGATTGATCACGTGCGATTTTTGCTACCTGGACGCCATATTGTTGCCCAATCGGTCACCTTGTCACCTTGTGCTGTCGATTCGTTGAATCCTAGCGACTGTCATGGTCAACCTTCTCCATGTGCTCCAATCGGTACTGGTAATTAATTTACTACTACACAACGTCGTAACTTTGGTGCCTCTTCAAGAGATGCTCAAGATTTGACTATGCAAGACCACGATCGAATAGAATGGTCTTCAACCACTTGAAAAATAGAAGCATGGAAGGTGAAAAAACTTATGTAAGTCATGTCACAGATTGCACCGAGAGGTCTAGCTTTTCCAAAACGACCATAGATGCCAGCATACCAACACGGATATTTCCATATGAGATCAGTATAGAAGTCATGTAGGTCCCATCTAATGCCCAAGGAGATGCTATCCGGGATCGAATGAGCCGACCATGGCGAGGCTTCGATTATGTTTCATATTGTGGCGAAGGAGAACTATGCAGTTTATCATGTGTTGCATGAACTAAGTGACCTGCATGCAGGGCTGTAGTCGAGGGTATACGCGGGTATACAGCGTATACTCACCTCTGGAGACCGTATACTCACCTCACAAAATATTTATATTTATTTATATTAAAATACTGTAGCATATACTCACAAAATACTGTAGCGTATACTCACCTCTAGTTTGTTTCGGAAAACTAGCCGGTAGCGTGTACTCACCTCAAATTTTACCATTACAGCCCTGCCTGCATGTCGTCAGCTAATTGTCAGATGCAAATAAAGGCTACTTACCTACTTTCTCGCTCTACTTCTGTAACTCGTGCGTGAGTTTGATATGTGTGTGCGAATATGTAGCTCGAAACAAAATTAATCTTTGGCTCGAATAACATCGATTAACGCTATTAAAAGCCAACCAATGGGAAGCGTTCCACTCGGAAACCTCGGAAACGGCATCTGGCACTTCCGGTTGCAGAGGCAGCTGACGACGTTTATTTTACTTCTTTCCTACAATAACCTCTATTCGTTTAGTTGAGAGAATAACAACTCAGGCGTTGTGTGGCGAATTTTAGCATCTAAGGCGTATGTTGTTTCATTTAAAATGAGTATAGTGCCTTCACAAATTGTGGTGAATGTTGTTGTCCAGGGTACAGACTGCTTTCCAGAGGCGGCGCTACACCAGGGCGCGCCAGGGCAAATGCCCTGGTAAAAAAGCCTCTACCCTGGTCGATGCCCTGCCAGAATTTCTGCCCTGTCCAGAAGTTGTTCGGCCATATTTGTTACATCCTGAGATATATATTCACTTAATTCACTGAAATGTTAAAATTTGCTTTACAGATGTCAAAAAGCGTTCAGCTCCGGGGGGGGGGCTTCGCCCATCTGACCTCCTGACTATAGACAACTATAATAGGCTAGTGCTGGGGGCGACTTATGGCAAGGGGGTCTACCCGAATCGCCGAATCCCGAATCGCCGAAAGCCCTTAAACGGCAAAATCCGCCGAATCGCCGAAAGCAGTTTTCTACAAAGCGTGCGATTTGCCGAAAACCACTGCCGACTCGAATCCCGAATCGCCGAAAGCCCTTAAACTGCAAAATCCGCCGAAAGCGGTTTTCTACAAAGCGTTCGATATGCCGAAAACTAGTTTGGACCCGAATTGCCGAAAGTGACCAGTATTAGTGAGCTTAGTTACGTACTTACTTATGCTAGTTAGGTCGTAGCACTATTTCCATGCAATACTGTGGCGGCCATGATGTTTACCATATCAACAAGTTCACCGATCCACCGTAGACCTTTACCCACCTTTAACAAGCCTGTCTTTACTTGCTTGAAATTTGGTTACCGAATAAAATTGAATTGAATTGAAAAAATATGCTACTTTAATACAAGTTAAAACATAGCCGTGAAAATCTGTTTAATTTCGGGTATGACATTCGCATTATTTAACTTATTTTCCGTGGATCCGGCACACAACCGCGTTTTGAAAAACAGGCCTACGTTTTTTTTATAGTTTCAGCGATTCGGGATTCGGCGATTCGCTACGAACAGCATTTTCGGTGATACGGGTTTTCTTCATAAAATCGTTTCGGCGATTCGGCGGTGATACCATTTCGGCGATTCTCGATTCGACGAATCGCTACGAACAGCATTTTCGGCGATACGGGCTTTCTGCACAAAATAGTTTCGGCGATTCGGCGGTAATACCATTTCGGCGATTCAGGATTCGGCGATTCGCTACGCGCCCATGGCAAGCGCAGTAGCGCGATCTTATTATGGTCACCATTTAAGCTCGCGTTACCGCGGTCTCCATAAATCTACCTCTGCGCTGGTTACTTGTATGACTGCCCTGGCTATGCCCTGGTTACAAAAAATGTCTGGCGCCGCCACTGCTGCTTTCCCAGATACCATAGGACGCTTGGCGGCACTAATTAATGAATCAGTTGACTTGCTGTAATTACTACAGCATGCTATACTTAAGCGATTTACAAACAAACACAAAAACAAGCCTGTTGTACTATAACAATCAAGCCGCAAAACATGGCGAACGACATAGACCTTTGTTAGAGACGTGTCATTTTAGAAGGATTCGTAAAATTGTGCTTATGTTGTTTTGTGATAGAGAACAATGATGTCTGTGTGGAAAGTACTTCTGCTGGTGATCACTGTTTTGATTTCCGTGCTGTTGCATTACGAAGTGGAGAATGATGTGCTCCTAGTAGAAAAGGAAGTTGCTCTACCAGTCTCCAGGGCAAAGGCATTTCTGTTTCTTTCAGACATGAAAAACCTTAAAATTGTGAGGCTATGCTTATTTTTTTACCTTTTCAGAAGCATGATTTACTAATGCAAGCACTCAGATTACGACAGTTTTGTGTAATTTCAATTATAACAATGAAAAAATGTAAAAATGTAATAAGAGTGCTTTCACATACTCTAGGTAATAATGTGCAGTTGCAACTCTTGACCTTGTATAAAGCTATGGTAATGTAATGTAAAATATCTTATAAAGACCCAGGTATTTATTTGTACAAGTCACTAATATACCCTTGGCGGCTACTGGAGGCTGATATTGACCACATTTGCCTTTGACCATGAATACTGCATAGATATGGATGTTTATCTTTCTCTGCATCATCTGCCATGTTCCTGTGATGTAATCATAGCATACACACTGATACATACTATTTTCTCACACCGGCGCACAAATGAGACCCAGTATTTATTAGAAAGAAGTGTTGAAGAAGCTGCGTTATTTGCAAAATTATTTTTACTCCAATGGGTATTGGAGGCTAGCATTTAATTAGAACCCAGCACTTAAAAGAAGGTTTACAGTAGTTGTTCTCGCATCCATGGGCGTCCGCAGGAATTTTTGTAGGGGGCCCAGATTTTTTTTAGAGGGGCAAAAAAATTTTAGGTGGGCAAAATGACACTTATGCATAGAAAAATTTGCATAGAAAAATAATTAAAAATGAATGATGATCAACGACTTTACCTAAATAATTAAGTGTTTCTTCGCATTGAAAATCGTGTTGGGACTGTAATAATCATAATAATCAAATGATTTTATTTTTATAAATATTTCCAAAATCCAGGGTGCGCAAATGCGCCCCTTTGTGGCCCCCTCTGGATGCCCATGCTCGCATCTCCTCTGAAGTGCGGTTCTGTGATATGAGGGATTTTGCAGCTGAAGTACAGACTTGAGAATGGCAATCCAAACACCATAATTGCCGACATAGTTTAGCATGCATTTTAGAGCTGGGACACCTGTGTTTAACTGTCACATGAGATTTCCAGTCTTTTCGTTAATTAGAAAATTAAACTTTCTATGAGAAGTGAGTTATCTGAAAAATTAAACTTGATTTTTTCCACATAGGAGGTTGAGTACTTGACTTCTGTGCTTACTTTGTTTACTAATTTTTGTCTGACTATTTCCTGGACTACTCAGCTACTTACGTTAGTTTGTGAATACCTCCAGTGCTGTTAGTTAATGCAGTATGCACAAGATACCAGTACACAGAGTTTACAACTGGTAGACTAAATTAGCTAATTAGCTCTGTAGGCAATCTAAATACTGTTTTTTTTCTGCAAAATTCTAACTACAGGTCTATATAGCCTTACAAACCTAAATATACATTTATGAAATTTGGACAAGGCTCTGAGATACAGTCACATACAGTTCTTGTGTTATAACAAAGCCTTTGTATTATGCCTTTAAGAATGTCTCAGACCCCTGTACTGATTTATTATACTTACTGTCTTTTGCAGTTTCCTGATTTATTAGTTACATTGTGTGTATTGTTTAGTGGTTTCCTGGTGTGGACAGTTTTGAACCAGTTGACAGTGCACCTATGGGTATAGGAAAACATTTTACCGAGATTTACCATGTTCCACTATATGGTAGGTAGGCTTGTTTCTTTGCATGGTACTGTTTTTATAGTTGTGAAAGTTATATTCAGTGTCTAGCCATTTCATGTTTTCTCCTATTTAACAATATTTTCATGACATCACAGTAAAGAAATTTCTTTATTTCATATATGTTAATTGGTTTCAAATCTCATTTTTGATTGTGTTAAATCATTGTAAAAATTTTTGCCAGTTGAAGCAAACTAACTAAACTGTTATTTCTGCGTAGATGAATATACGTGTATATGTCTTGTGCCTTATGAATTATCAACTGCTACAAAATTTCTTCATAATGCCACTATTCGATGCCTTTTAATACAAGGAAAATAAACAGTGATGTTCGTAACAAAATCAGACTTGCAATTAATAAAAAATAATTTGTTTTATTCTTATTTTCTGAAAAATTCACTTCATTGCAACAAAAACTTGTGTTTTTGTGGATTATTTGTAGTTTTATATTCTCTGCTTGTAGGTAACATAGAATCTGACAATATAATTCTTGGTTACGAGTCACCAAAATATATCAGTTTCTTCAGCGACACGTGGCTCATGCGACGAATTGAAATCGAATTAGAACGAAATGACGACATGCCGAAATTTCCGACAACCCTTACCTGGAGAATGTACTCTCGACGAAGATCATATCTGTTTTATGTGAGTTTATTCGGTTTCTTTACTTGAGTATTTATGAGATTCAGATTTGTTGAGATAATTATCCGATAATATGTTAACCAATCAGTTACCATCGTCACTGTATTTTTATCTGTTTAACAGATTCTGATAATTTGTAAATGATCTTATGTGTTCTAAACAATTGGCCATAAATATTTACGGGTTAGTTAAAATTGAAAATGTGTGAACGTACAATTATGCTTATAGACAGAAGTTTTAAAATCAGCGGAAGTGGTGGTTCTTCAGGCCCAGATCTAGTGTGGGGGATATCTTCGTGCAGTGCAGCGATATCCCCACACTAGATCTGGGCCTGAAGACCCACCACTGCAGCTGATTTTCAGCTAATTATAGACAGAAATAAAGAAATATTCAGAATGACTCGAGAGACATGAAAGCTATGAAAATGGATCTTCCATTTCTTTGTGTCTTTATCAAAGACAGCACTTCAAAGCTTTATTTGTTTTAGGTAAACAGCAACAAGACAACAAATGAGAAGTTTTTTAGTATTAATATATCATTATGTATATATATATATATATATATATATATATATATATATATATATATATATATATCTATAATACACACACACACACACATATATATATATATATATATATTTGCATTTTAGTTTTCCAATTTTGTATGCTGTATGTCATATGATAACTGAAACTAAAGATTTTAAACTGGATTGTAAATTATATATTATTTGTTGTTTTTGCAATGTGTTAAAGAACAAGCGTTTGCTTAACAAAGATTGCAATTTGTGTTTGTAGTACATGTTGTCACCAGCGATAAGCTACATGTGCAGCTGTACAGCACGACAAGCGCTGTTCTCATTACGTTTTGCACTTCAGGAACCCTGACAAAGACTGCGTCATAGCCAGACTGTTGTTGTAGTTCCTGTCATGGCACCAGTTTATCTGGAATAGACTGGAACCACTTGAGCTAGCAATCGTGATAAAACATATCGAAATCCACGATTTGGTTTGGTCAAGAAAATCTTTGTTACTGGAAGTTGTAGCTGATCTCAAGAGTGTGATAGTTCATTTAAGATTTAGGTGGAAGAAACTGCTTTTACTTGGCTGAAGTAGAATACATAAATTTGTTATGTCACTGTGTAGCCTGATGTCTGTTTTCAGAATTTTTGGTTCCTTTCCCTAACGAACCACCTGATTTATTCTCTTAGTGTTTTATAATTTAGTTGTTTTGATACCATACTGTGAACCCAGAATTTGGGGTTCAGATTCCTGGCAGAAGAGAGAGATATTTCAAGAGTTTTATGCCACTAGGACCATCTAGATCTGTAGAAGCATTCTTTCTAGTTATAGTCTGATCTAGTTATTGCCTTTGACATAGTTATTAATACTATTTTAGCTCTAGTAATAGCTTTATCCTGGTTTAGCCTAAAATGTATTGAGTTGCTGGACCGTTGACCATGGGTTTGGTTCCTGCCAGAACGGATATGCATTTCCATTTCATTAACACTTCTAGCAAACTCGGCTAACAATGAGTTCATCAGCTTACTATTAATGACTGGTCAGGCAGTGAGGTAAGAGTACGGAGTACTGGCATTCTGACTTTTATTGTGAAATTGCTAACACTTCATGCCTTTGGGACCCAGTTGCAATTCTCTGTTAAATGATCTTTATGGCTAAACAGATCATGATGTCTCTAATGTAGGCTGTGAAGTTTAAATTTTGATTCTGTTATTTTTAAGGTAAACAGAAATGCAAAGCACTTTAATGGAGTGTGGTGATAATTTTTCACCATTTCAGTTGATATTCTTTTTCTGTTGTGATTTCTAGTCCATTTCCTTCTAGTCAAATTTGAAAAGTAGTTTTTTATGTGTAAAATATGAAACTGCAATAACCAACACCTGTTGAGAATGATACTGAAACCCATTTTAGGGGATTGAACTTTGAACTTAGGATTTTTATTTGTATGCTGCTTCAGTGTTGGATATCCATATGTGTTACGCATTGTTAAAATGATATTTTGCTGAAAAACATTAGGTTATCACGTCGACTATCCTTTGAATCGTAATCATAATCTCCAAACTTTTAAGGCACCGCTCTGAGACAAAGCGCAGGGCACCAGCCTATTCATGAGCACTGCGTCAAATCAGAGGGGTTTTCCAAAGAGCAGTCCAAAGGAGATCCGAGTCCGGGTACCAGAGGGGCCAGATCAAAAGTGGAGGCAGAGCTGTTAACTTCCTGTTAAGGCGGGTGTCGTTTACGGCGAGAAGAATTGGAAGGCGGAATAAAAGGGACCGAGATGATAATGAAAACTTAGAAACAGTTTTTTAAACGTCTAGAATCGTTATTTGATTTTTTATATTTGGGCATTAATCAAAACAACCAATTATAACTGTGACAATTGTTACTGGTAGATCAAACTTGCCAAATCATGACAAGCTGTTCTTAAACAATTTTCAAACAAACAAATTTTATGTATTAAGTGTTTTCAGAATTGCTGGTAGCTTTTATTGAAAGTGAATCTGCTGAAACAGTGACTGTATGAACGTTTAAGATTTTAGGAGTTAACTCTGTTTCACTTTTATGCCACTTGACATATGTTATGAACAATGTTCCAAGATATTTTGTTATTCTCTTTTAGAATTTTATTCTCTTTTAGAGTTTTATTCTGTTTTTTAGAATTTACTCGGAATCCACTTAAATCACTTTACTTTATTTAAGAAACACTATGATGCTCAAAATTCATTTAGGGGTCATCCATAAAGGACGTCTGCAATGAGGGGTGGAGGGAGGGGTCATCCAAAT
This sequence comes from Allolobophora icterica, assembly GCA_963556255.1. Lineage (NCBI taxonomy): Eukaryota > Metazoa > Annelida > Clitellata > Crassiclitellata > Lumbricidae > Allolobophora > Allolobophora icterica. The sequence continues at coordinate 53,709,384 of OY744606.1, read as the reverse complement.
GCGGACAGATGTGGACAAGGGGGAGAGGGTTATGACCAGTGCAGACGTCTGCATCTAAATTTTTTAATTTGATAGTTTTTTAAACACTGTCTTGTTTCAACCTTCCCCAAAAGACAGAAAAGTCAGTGAGGTGATTGTCTAAAGCCTCTTAAAGCACAGTAAAGCACAGTATAAACTTTGCTGTGACTTTAAAAAGGCTTTTATTACTGCACATCGTAATATGAAACCCAAACTGTCACTTAAAAGTGCTAAGGAACTGTGGAATAATTGTAAAAAGTATGATGATGACATCAGTTTTTGACTTTGGCGTGTGGGCATGTGGACGTCTGCAAAGGGGAGGGGTTAGGTCAAATGCAGACAAGGGGAGGGACCGAGGGAGGGGCCAAAAGTTGGTCATATTTTGCAGACTTCCTTTATGGATGACCCCTTACTTGATTAACACAGCCTAAATTAGTTCAGCAAAATTTTTTAATATTATAATAAATATACTACAGCACGTACAGCTGAACCATATTAAAATTGATATCGTTATTAAAGAAATGGTGATATAGTCTGGTCAGGGCATGGTTTTTTAAATATTAATTCAGCTTTAGAATGCAACCTTGTTTTAGAACAGCACATGACATGGTTTCCGTAGTTAGTGACCAAAGTGTCATAAGGAGGGCACAGTGATCGTATGTGGTAGGTGACAAAGACAGGGTGCAATTTGTGTTTTGAAGTAGTGGGGAGGGGAGGGGACCTTTGGTAGGAGCGTACTTGGTAACAGCTTTGATAAAAAAAAGCATCCAAATTTAAGTTACTTTCCCAGAGAGAGGAGTTTTTCTTCCTTCTCTCGTCCAAATTTCACATCGGCAATAGATAATTATGGCATGACTATCACATGACTATTTTGAGTTGACATTGCATACACTGCCAATATATGTATACATAATGTCATGTGCAGTTCAGGCTAGCTTGGAAGTTGGTAGCTGTTCAAAGTGTAATGAAATTATTGATTATTCACTTTCTGAATTTTGGTAGGTACATATGTTTGAAATATGATGGTAGTTTTGCTATAATATACTGATTCTGTCATTTATTTTCATGCAAATTTATTGATGATTTTTTTAATCTGCTTCTCAGTCCATGAATAAAAGTAAACAGTTTTATGAAAATACGCTGGCACTGTTCACTTGTACTGTTCTTTGTCTACTGTTTTTTTTATCTTCCTTATAAGTAAATCCTAAGGGCAGATCCCAAGGGCCATTCCTGCCTTGCTCCCATTTGATTTGGTTTGGGTGAAGTTGTCCACAGAACTTGTAATGGAAAAAGCCGTTATAAAACTTGTAAAGAAGTAAGTGGGAAACTGTGAAATTAACAAAAACGTGTGGCGAAAATGTGGGAAATTTAGCCATGTATCAGTCTGTGGAATGTCAAGATGTGAGCTGATCTGAGCGTTCACGTCTTGTGCGAGCCCAGTCGATAAACGCTTCGGCCCCTTAGAACTTGCCCCTACTACTGTCTCTCACTGCTGTTGTAGATCTGCACGTTTTTTGCACCATCCCTATGCAGATATTGCAAAGAAACATACTAATCAATGATCTGATCAGTCTGCCTCTTGCCAACAATGAGGCAACCTTGTTTCGCGAACGGCACCATTTATACTCTCGTTTCACCGGGGGGTGCTCAATAGTGTAGTGGTTAGCATGCTCGACTGTCAATCGAGAGGTCGGGAGTTCAAATCCCCGCCAGGGCAGAAATTTGGTTCGAGATTTCTGCTTCATCAGCACCCCTCTAGCAAACTCAGCTATGGTGAGTACACTGACTGTACACTGTCGGTGGGAAGATGCTAGCCAAATTTCTGCTCCATCTGCACCCCCTAGCAAACAGCTATGATCAGTACACTGAGTGTACACTGTCGGTGGGAAGATAAGACGGCGAGGGAGAGAACTGGGCACCCGCCCTCATATGCTGAGGCCAAGAAAATGAATTGGTAACACTTCATACCCATGGCTGCCTCAAGGCTAGCTTAAGGGATTGCTCTTCTTCACCTGCTTAATGTTTCCTCCCTAGTTCGCTCAGCTAGCCTCTTCCCTTTCGGATACTAGATTCACGATCCGTACGCTAGGCCTAGTTGTCTGTGGACCTCAAAGGGCATGGCATCCAAACTGGCAGCGCTGGTGAAGGACCTCACCCACCAATAACCAGTTTTACTGGAAAATGAGCAGAGTCCTGGTCATACGGTCGCTATAGAAAAACATGTACATTTATTTTATAATCTATCGTGACAAAAGGACAATAATTTTCTCGTAGGGAAGCCCTATTGATATAAGCGATGTCCTATGACGTGCAATTAGGCCTAGGGCCTAGGCCTACTTATTGGAGTGTGTAGATTAAATCGAACTAATACGTCAAAATCTTAGAAATAAACTGCTGCGAACAGCTTAAATTATATTACTTGAGGTTTAAGGTCCTGTTGTCAAGACCTTAAACCTCAAGACCAAGACCAAGACCTTGAACCTCAAGACCAAGACCAAGACTTTGAACCTCAAGACCAAGACCAAGACCTTGAACCTCAAGACCAAGACCAAGACCTTGAACCTCAAGACCAAACCGAGAAAATTACCCAAAAAATCACAACCATATCCAGACTTCCATTCCTTACTAAAAAATTGTCAAGTCGGACTACTCGCTATTTTAATTAGCCTAAAACATGAATCTTTATTTTATTCAAACAAAACAACTTCAAATGCAGACTGCAGAGAATTCCGAATTCGTATTTATAAAAGTCCTTCATGCGAAATGTTATTCCAAATGCCTGTTGCATTTTATAAAAACCAATTCGCTCAGAATTTTCTGACCAAGACGTGACCTGTGGGGCCTCATAAAAATTCTGCCATGTGAAAAATACGCTCTACGTTCTGGCACATAGAGCAGCTTTTCAAGTACTGGATGTAAATGTACAAATTGTGAGTCTGTTTTGAAATCATTCCATGGTAAATAACCGGGTCAAAATAACTGTCCAAAACAACAGTAAAGCCTCACTCACACCGTGTAAATACTAAAGCAATTGTATCAGTAGGCCTAATCATTGGATAACTTTTTAAAATCCTTGCGTTTTGTTATATGACTGTTCATATTGTCAAAAGTCTTGGTCTTCGTCTTGCAAAACCAAGACCAAGACTTTGAGCCTCAAGACCAAGACCAAGACCAAGACCTTGAACCTCAAGACCAAGACCAATACTTTTAGTCTCAAGACCAAGACCAAGACTTTTAAAAACGAACTCGAGTGCACTCGAGACCAAGACCTTGGTCTCGAGGACAACAAGACTGATTACGTGGTTAATTGATTTCTGTATCACTGTAATAAGATTTTTTCAAATAAAGCCTGTTAATTTTGCCTGTTCGCCACAATTAATTTTCCCTCAAACAGACCTAATGGCAGAGAAAAGACCGGTCAGCTATATAATCTAGTCTGGATGTCTACAGTGGATCCTAGAAAGCTAAGTCGCGGTAACCAGCTTTTGCACAGACGCTTGAGATTGGTGAAGCAACTTGATAGAAGCGGATTACGTCAGAATCGGTTCCAGGTCAAGACCCAATTGGGTCAGACAGTCAATCGACTACTGCGGATGGCGTTTAGCATTGAAGCGACATCTGAGGCTCAAGTGTTAAGTTTTAAGTGAAAAGCTGCAGAGATTGCACGAGGTGCAGTTTTGGGGATAATTGCAGTAACTATAGCGAGAGTTTAGCCTTAATATTACAGCTAGGCACTTGTGAATAAGTCCACGCAATATTGCTACGATATTTTATATTAAATTATTTTTAGAAAACGAATGTAATCAGCAGTTTACTTACTCACTTTAAAACGCGATCAACTCATTGTCCATCAGATATGAACTGGTCCCTAGTGCGGGCGCACTATCTCACCTAATTTCCTGTTATACCTGTGTGGGAGCGTATTGATTAAAGGTGTAAATAGAAGAGCGCTTCAGCAATGGAGACGTCTTATTATGTTATATTAGTTGGCGTAGTGTTGGTTTTGGTTGAAAAAGGTAAACCGCATTCTTCAGTTTATATAAAGTTATCTACCCTGTATCTTGTAGGTTTTGCCTTAATATGTATCGGTTGTACACTACCAGACCGATTGGTATTCAGCTCACCTGTGCCGTCAGTCAAATTCGAGTATTTTTTCGATCATTGTTTCTGCCATGGTTCGTATTCCAGCCTTGTTTATAGATTTTGAACTGGACAGAAATTTGACGAAAATCCTTGCCGTTCAAATTTTGTCTTTACTTCACGGGTAGGAAAGAGCTGGTTCTCTAAGGGTGCATGCTCATCTGAGGTCGCAGAAGAAAGAGTATTATGATCACTTAAATTGCTTATTATTGTTTATTATTTTAGCAGTTAATACCAGCATATTGAGTAACTGTATGATGTACAAGCCGGTAAGTATTTTGTACAGCTAGCATTATTTTATAGATAATGTGATGGATTATGAGAAAATGCACAAGGTATGCATGTGTTGAGCGAATCCAGACTGATTTTCAAATCTTAACAAATTAACAGACGGAGTGCAGGTTGGCTTCACAGCCAATACCTCTTATGCATGGTCATTTGTTTCTGCAAAGTGTTGTTTTAATCAGTTTAGTTGGTCACATGCAGATTTTGCTGTATAAAGTTTGTTTGTTCGGACTTCTTACGTGATCTATCGTGTGTTTTTGGCATTGTTTCTCCTGTTTACTGGCCTTTTTTAAATGACTATGCATGTGCATGTTGTCTCTAAGTTCCCCTAACCAATCTACTTACTTTTTTTATTGCAGCTCTATTTTCCAGACGTTTCTAGTTCATGATCTGTATATATATATGTAATTATGTATGTATGTGTGTGTGTGTATGTATGTATGTATGTATGTATGTATGTGTGTATGTATGTATGTGTGTATGTATGTGTGTATGTATGTATCAGAGCCGCCTGACTCCAGAGTCAAACATTCAATGCATCCTCCTTTGTCCTCCTTTCTGTGTCCTCTAGGGGTCCACCGGAAACCGGCTCGGATACTCGGTCCGGCCGGAAATCCTGTTTCCGGAAGTATTCGGCTCGGCAAATATTGTAAACTGATTAAAACAGTTTGTAGACGCAAATAGTTGCAAAAAAATTTCTTAAAGAAAATTTTTTCTGTAAAAACTTATTCAATAAACTTACGTATATAAAATTATAAATGTTGAACCTTAAAACAATTACACAGAAAACTCCACAACTGCACAGAAATGAGTATGACTACAATACAAATTGTATGGTTGGCGATGTCAACTGGGTCTGGTTGGCGATGTCAACTGGGTCTTGCACCAAAATACCTGATGGATCTCTTCCGGCCTGTGTCTGCTTCTCGGACTGCTCGAGTCCTCCGCTCGGTGGGGAGGGGGATGCTATCCGTCCCGTTTGCCCGTACTGCTATCATGCAGACCCGCGCTTTCTCGGTGGTTGGCCCGACCATATGGAATGGCCTTCCCTCTGAGCTGCGCCTACATCCTAGGTCTTCCTCTGGTACCTTCTATGACCACCTGAAAACTGCTCTTTTTCGCCGTGCTGGAGTCGGGAGCGCCTCTGAGTAGTTCCCTTGAAGTGGCGCTATATAAATTTACGAATGAATGAATGTATTAGTCACTTATTACAAGTACACAAATTTATGTCGATAATTTCTTATTACATGAAAATGTGAAGCTTCACATATGGAACAAATGGTACCCGGTACGTTACCGGTTCCGGCAAAAATACATCCAAATACTCGGATTCGGTTTCCGGCGGAAAATGTCTTACCGGTGGACCCCTAGTGTCCTCCTTTAGCTACCCATATATCTGGCAACCCTATCCGGTGGGTGCGTTTTCGCAGTCATTATACCTCTAGCCATTTTTGCCATTGCTTGTGGAAGATGGGACCTTCTGGATACTTTGTGTTAGACATTTAACCCTGGAATGATTGGTCAGTGAATGTAATCAATTATGGTAAATATAACATTTGGCTGAGTGTCATTCTTCTGTGTGGCACTTTCCATACCATGGACTCTGAAAACACATTAGCGTCTCCGTGGATGGAAATCAGTCGGTATGTGTCTGTATGAGATTGCCAGTGGAAACCTTCTCCAGGTACACAGACATCATTCATAACAGACAGACTTGTCCTTTTATAACTCTCACATCTATTGTTAGGGACCTAAGAGGTGCCTATAGTAATGCCCAGACACAGATGCCTACCTGTGAAGAACTTCTAAAGAACACTGAAATTTAGCCATCTGAAATATTTTAAAAGATGTGATTTACAGTAATTTGTAATACTATTGTTTTGTTTTAAAGGTTTTGGTCTTCAGTGTTATCAGTGTGACTCATCGGTTGATCCAGATTGTAAGGAGAACTTTGACTGGGAGCATTTGGATCAGATAACCATACGTCCAACAGAATGTACAGTTGATGCTGCAAGATACTGCGTTAAAACAACTGGAGTATGGGGAGGTGAGTTCAATGTCGTGTTGGTTCCATTGCCTTGTTGGCACTTTGACATTAATTATGCTCTAGTAATTATGAATCATAATAATACTGGTTTCTTATTATTAGATATTTATGTCATAGTAATTGAATACTTTCCTAAAAATGTGGGTGCAAGTAGCTGGGAAAAGATGACTAAATTTGCTTATGAAATGAGAAAAGAGAATGAGAAAGCCCCATGAAGCCTAAAAATTCACTATGAAATTTACAGATGTGGACAAATATGTGAAGAGGTGTCAGAGATTACCAAACAGGTCTGTTTTAGGTAACGTTTGGTGACACACAAGACCCTGGTGATAACCAGGGCCGCATTAAGGCTAGTGCGGGCCCGGGTGCTGTGACTACCTGACACCTGTATAGCCATCAGCGCGGGGCCCAATTACAAGTACAATAGAAATTTTTAATGTACTTCCGAAAATGCGGGCCCCTCAAAACTACGGGCCTTGGTGCCAACTTGGTGTAAGGGACAAGCCTTGTGTAAGGTTGAATGTCTATATCCTGTAGGGAATTGAAATGCTCGGATGAAGCATTCTGTATTTGAATGAGGGAAATAGTTATTCAATTGAGCAAAGCACTGTAAGTTCATCATCAGAAATGTTATTATATTTTTTCAAATTATGTTGTTATTAAAAAGTTAAAATTTTAGAGCCTTTTAAAATGTAGTGTTTATTAGCTATAAAAATTGTATTACATTTTGTCTTGTAACCTTTTAGGTGTTGTTGGCACAACAAGGTTCTGTAGTTCCAGAGACATGTTCCACTGGTGTCAGTATGTCACCTATGAAGATCACAACCGAATATATCGTGCCTGTATCTACACGTGCTCTTCTGATAACTGCAATAGTGGTTCCATGGCGAAAGTTTCCATAGTAACTGCGATGATTGCAGTGACGCTTTCCCTGCTGTTTAGTTGCAGGTCATGAGCTTAGAGTTTTTGATTTAAACACTCTTTTGCCTTAGCCGATACTTGGCTGATGTACAGTGACAGTTTTCATTAAAAATTCCATGCTTGTGTATAGATAATGCGGCTTTAAAGTTGTATACATGCAGTAATGTCATGTGGTGAAACCTACCAAACAGCAGTTCCCAAGGTATTGAATTTGGTGCGATTTGTTTCGTTTTGAGCACTTTGTGAACTGTGCAAAAAACTGGATCTTCTGTTTGGAAGACAGTCAAGCCAGTTTTCTGGAATGTTGCTGTAACCTGGAGTATATTTTAAGGATTCACTTTAGTACAATTATTGGTACATAATTGACACCGATACAAAATTCTTGTATTAACACAGTCTAATGGCATGTTAAAAGGAACTGTTACATTGCTGCACATTGGGCTTTCTAACACAGAGTGACGTCTAACCCCCACCTGGAATGGGAGAACAAACCTCCCACTCTGGCTGACGTATCTATAAGGGCACAGACTGTACTAAATATGTTACTTCGAGCGAAGGGTTCATTACTTCAAGATAACATGTTTTCAATAACACATGATATATAAATTAAATATATTATCGGAAATCAACAACCCACTAGTTTATATCCAGAAGATTCGTGAACCCCCCAACTTCTGGCGACTGTGGGAGATTGTTCCCTCAAGCCTCCTCCCCCCCCCAATTGGTAGACGCCACTGCTAACAGATCGAAGCAGCTTCAAATAAAACAAGGCAGAAACTGTGTTGCTTTAGCCAAGCCAAGTAGTATGTATATGCATACAAAGCTAGACTTTTATATGACTTTAAAGTTGCAAGCTGTGGACAGTACAGAAATTCTAACACGACTTTTGATTATGGATATTACTTTTGATTCTTGAATGCAACTCTATAAATTGTTTTGACTTTTCGAGTCTAGGTAGTTGTTTCAAAGGAACATTGAATTTGCTTGCGTTGTGTTTTTCCATGTACACCAAGTTTCTCCTTATCATGTATACTTCTGAGGGCTGTATTGTATTGTAATGAGGTTGTGTTATAAAAGATCTCTGCCCAAAGCTGCATTTGGGATCCGTGTTATTGGCTGCATTACATTAGTGGTACAATCAAACATGTAATAAGGAGGTTCTGGTGCAGTTTCATAAACAAATAGCAAAATATGCACTATTAATGAACTAAATGGAGCAATTTGTTTTGCATAGAAAACATCTGTAATAACTAGTAAAACAAAGTTTCAGACAAGTTCAGGCAACCCTATGCTAAAACAACATGAATTGGCTGGTGCTGAATGTGACTCACTGGTATTATGTTCCATCCACTTTGTGGTCAATTCTAATGTAGAAAATGCTGTGTATACTTAACGGTGAACCTTGAAACCATTGTACTTGAATGCTCAACAGTAACATTCCAGGTGTAGTGCACATGGCTGGAATATTACTGTTGAGGACAGTAACATTCCAGCCAAGTGCACCACACGTGATGGCAACCCCTTTAGTTGCATACACGATTGCCATCAGTTGAATGGAAGAAGAGATTGTAAGGTTGCAGTTATCATGGTAGTTTTATCACTATTGATTGACTAGTTTGTAAGTTGCATATATTAGTACAAATTGAGACTGTTTAATTGATTTTGTTTTGTACATAAATCCTGTGCTGAAATAACATTAATTGGCAAGTGTTTGGTACGGCTGGATTTATTGTTTCAGATCAGAAGTGTTGCCAAGTTGCTTCCTTGAAGCAATGCTTTTATATCCAATTGCAGCAAAGTTGATTTGGTCAGAATGTTGAATGTCATCATTGGATGTCATCGTCAGATGAGAATAGCATAGTTAATTAATCTTTGTCTTTTGTAACTTGTACATTCTTAGACTTATATGATTAGTGGTTTAAGATGTGTCATCAAGATATGGCTGTGAACTTCAGTAAATATTCTTCTATACATTTCATGAGTCGTTCTTTCCTTCATTGTCTCGTTAGAATGGATACATTGAGTTTTAAAAATTTGGTTTATACACGCGTAGTATTAAACCTCTTTCACGGTCCAACAAACCAATTTACAAATAGGGTGGGATGGGAAGGAATAGCAGCAGAATTCCTCTCATTCCCAAGTCTGTGTGAGCCCACTCAACAGGGCAGATTGTGGTGAAGTTCACGCTAGGCCATTGCTGCCATTTTGGGCACATGACAAGTTTATATTGGTCTTTTAATGCTTGTGTTGCTCTTTGACCAGCTGCAAACCACATTCACTGCCCTACCACAGTTGTGACTACTGTAGGTACCCTTTAACCAATTTAGGGGCTGTCCTCATAAATAGGCAATGCAGCATTCGAAACTGGCTACAGGGAAGAAGTGTGTGCAGGTTTCAAAAGTTTTCCGAGTTGTAAACAAGCTTAATACTAGTAATGATGAGGACACCACTGCCAATGTTTCCAAAGTAGTTGTGTGAGCATGCTTCAGCCTTGGCGTCCCAGAGCCAAAACTTGTGCGAGTGCCATGGCTCCCAGGCCCCTGCATATTATCAGGTGACAGCTGACCATAAATTTTGAATAAAAACTTAGAAAATGTGAATATGCAGTTATGCAATTCGATAAGAAAAGGTTAGGCAGTGTTTTCTTGTCAACAAGACTTACCAACATCATTGTAATGGCGCTAAAAAGATGTAATCTTAGTGTAAGCGTATAGAAGCTACAAGATTACACACTGACAGTTGTAACGTTGCCTTGCAAATCCAGTGCTACATGTTTCCTCGGCAGCTACTGGTATCGAAATTTGATAACACCACAGAAACCCGAAATAAGTTTTCATATCGTTTTTTTATTGTTTCCACAAGGTTTCTTCAATTCTTTAGAAAAGATTTTAAGAAATGATCACATGTCAAAAGAAACTCCATGTGATTAGGAGCAACAGGGAAATCTCAAACAAACTAATAACATAACTACAGCTCACTGAATGCAGACATTTCATGTTTGCCCTCTGATTCACTACTATTACAGTACTGACAATAATAATATTGATTTAGTACACAAGATTACTATATCATTATGACTATTATGTAAAATGTATCAAATTACACAGACTACGATTTTCATATTATGCGGATAGACCCTAGAAGTTTTCATATAGGTATAGATTAGATCTTCTGCAACTGGGGACAAGGCACACAATCTGCACTCCCTTGTCCAAAGTCTAAGTTAAATTTAGCAACTTAAAGCATCTAATGACAATTTTGCTCCCTCAAACTGCACCCCTTTGCCCCGTGCTTAGAGAAAACGCGACCCTCTGCCCCCATGCTAATGACAATTTTGCTCCCTCAAATTGCACCCCTTTGCCCCGTGCTTAGAGAAAACGCGACCCTCTGCCCCCATGCTACGCCCCTGAGTAACATGCAGACAATTCTGCACATGTACATAAATACATTTACCATCTGTTTTACTACTGGAAATAATAATAGGGCAAACCCACAAAGACAAAGAAAATAACATATAAATAAATGCAAATGCAGATATATGTAAAATACAGAAAATAAAAAGTTCTAAGTAGTAACAATAGAAAATCACAAAACATTTTGGAAAAATTAGTACAATTAATATCATATCCGCTGTATAAAAATCTCCATACATTTATTTATTTATTCCGGATATTTCTATAGCGCCTCTCGAAGTCAACTACTATTCAGAGGTGCTCCCGACTACAGCATTTGATACTGTGCCGGAATTTTCACGCCGAAGCGCCACGAGCAGTTGCGAGTGAAGGACTTGCCCAAGGTCCGTACGCAGCGGCTAGAGTGGGATTCGAACCTGCAACCCTCCGGTCACAAGGCGCCAAACTTACCACTGAGCCACCACGCCCCACATATATATATGTATATATATATATATATATATATATATGTGTGTATGTATATATATATATATATATAATATGCTGAAACCTCAGAAATTTCATGATATACACCAAACCACAAAGAATAAAATACATGTGCTTTTTGTTACAGTGTTGCAAATACCTATTCTTATGCATACTCTGTGTAGAAAATGTGCAAATGTAGCCTTATGACAATAGTGTTTACGATACAGCTTAAAAACACTCTATTATCATACATATTTCTATTATTCAGTTTGATAGCCAAATACATCTATTAATTAGACAGTGAAAATTACCTGTAAATGTTAGCACATGCAGCATGTTTAACAGATTAAATATCAGCATCACTGATTACATATTATATTGGCTGCATCCACAACCGAAAAGAGACACTACGCCTGCAAAAGTCATAATTAATGCCTTAAAAACATGACAACATATGGCCAACAACCAAGACTCTTGAGAAAAAGCAACAAGTACTACTATCAACACATGAAGTAAGTCAGTTCAGACAAACACAACCTGGTTCGAAATCTTCGCTTTTTGGGGCGTTGTAGAAATCTACAAGACTACGATCACATGCTGGAGGAAAGTTATCCTAATAACGAATTCACACCCAACAGTTAAGGAAATTCAGTGTTTAAACGAGGATCTTTATTTTTAGGAGGCAACCAATATCAGAATAAGCAATCCACCCATAAAAACTTAGCATCAGGGATTTATACTGACACAGAGGTAATAGAAAAGGCTGGAAAATGATAGCGAATGCAGAAAAAGCCATTAAATGGAGCATGTGTTGCCGTTAAGTAGAACACAGGACAGGCAGATTGGTCCTTACTGCAACCGTGTAAACAATGGATAGGCATTGGGCTCACAGCCACGAGACAGCCGATATGAAAGCCTGCTGCTCAGCATAGAGAGTTAATTCCCAGATACATATTTATTTAACCCTTTTCACTATTTCACGAAACTGGCGTTATATCCGTTAATTTTGATTCAGCAGTACTACCAGGCATATAGAATGTATCAGAAAACAACAAACTTATAGTTATTGTTGAGGCTAATGCTTGGTATGAAATTCAGTCCAGCAACCCACTGGACATAAGCGCTTCATGCACTTATGTCCGTACATCGTTTCTGTATGTTTCTTTGGCTTTTTGTATGGTTCAGTTGAACACATTTCACAGCAACCTTGACGAATTCCATGAGGGCGCATAAAACCGCAATACAAGCCAACAGTTCTCAACAGCACAAAACATTGTAAAAATGCCCACAGTTTCAGCAGTAGTCAATGATGAAGCGGACACTGTTTTTCATTTATCCACCTCCATCCTATGCCAAACTTAGCACTTTAAGTGGCAGCCAGGCATTCAAGAAACATAGGACAAATACTTGCAGCAAATGCCTATATCTATTGTTTGATGGAGTTGTATTTTTTAGCTTTTAAAATTCTTTTTGAAACATTTTTTTAAATTTTTAATCATAGCCACGGATTCATACAGCTGTGTGACTTTATATGTGTAATAAATGTTGAAAAGACTAATGATGACTTGTTCACGATCAGCAAAAGGACTAGACAAATGGGTCTGAATCAAGAGCCAATCCAGGTGTGTGCTGACACTGACAGTAGAAAACTCATTTCCTAAAAATTCACTTAAAATCAGTCTTAAAAAGCACATATTAGTAGCAATCATCTATTTCAAAAGATCACATTATTACAAATTATGTGACAAAATGAACATAACAACTGGAGATGATGACCCCTCAAAAACAAATGAATAACATATGATTCACAGTACAAGCATTGTGACTGAAATTTAATATGTATAGTTTAACACCAAGGAGCTTAAATGAAAACAATGTTAATTTATGCAGGCCAGATGAGGATAGGCATACCTTGCTTATTTTATGTACCATACCATTACCACTAGTACAATCCTCTCATACTGAAAACAGGAACAACAGCAATCTAATAATTGACCTTACATGGTTACATGCCTTGACAACAAAATATCCCTTTCAAATAATGCACTGTATGACCTAGAACACTGTGGTCAAAGGCTGACACCACGCATCAAAGGCTGACACCATGCACCTTACTGAAAACTGCACAAAATTCCAAAATTAGCAAGCGATGCTTAACCATTGAAAACTTCACAACATATGTCAGTCTCATTATTTCTGCACAAAATTTGAAACACAGGTCTTACCCAGTAACCAGAAACTCATAACAAGGATTTTTAAACTTACCATCTGAAAGTCAACTCAATGAAACAACAGTAATAGGCGAGAAAACAATAAAATTAACAAAACGTAAAAAAGTAAAAACTTATAAAAACACACAGTTGACTAAATTTTTCAAGAGAATCAACAAACTATAAACAAAATGTAGAGAAGCCATAACAATGGTCAATATTTGTAAACAGAATCTCTTAAGGTTTATACACAGATTGCCTAAAATTTCTTTTGTAAAAGTCATAAATACGGCATATTACACAAATCCCATATTTCAGCAAATATTTATCTCACACTAGCTACCATGTTTGTAGTCTTCTGTAGCACACTCTACATAACTTTCAGTACTGGCCAATCATGCAGAAACCAAAGTCTAAGAAGTCACATGTCTTATCTGATATGACAAGCAGGATCATATAACGGCATACTTGTATTACAAGTCTCCACGGTCTCTAATCTCATTTTTCAAACAGTTGCAACTTTATCGTTTTCCATTTACCTATAGTAACAGTGAGGTGAATGCACAAACTAGTAATGTATAGATAATTTATTAATAATAATAGTAATTCCTCATAACACAGAATCATGAGTAGAGATTCAATATACACTAGATAACTCATATTTATACAACCAAGATCTTAGTGCAGACATCAATAACTGACTACAAACAAATAAGGCAAAAGACTTTAACATAAACTTGAATATCACTAGAGCATACACTGATAAAATGGTCTTTTTGGAGTATGTTTTGCAAAAGTAAACAACTACACAGAGACAGACTAAACATTACAATAACAACTAACCAACATACAATTTTTTGCACAGATGGATATAATTAAACTAGTCTTGTTATGACTGTCAAATGACATATAATTACACAATATACACAGTCATCTCAGAAGCAACAATATGCAATTATCCATGACATTAACGACTTAACAATGGTCATTACTATCCAAATACTATTGAGGTAATGACAAAATGCTGTGTAAATGATGAAATATTCTTATATTGTATGACATAATGCCCAAAACCAGTTTGGCTCATATTATAAATCATAGGTTGAAACTTGTGCTGATCTCATAAGCATAACTGTTTAAAAACAGAAGCAAACTACAGAAGCACAGAACAATATCACCTAGCAAGAATATTTAACACTGATCAATCTGTAGCTACATAAATTGCTTCTGTTTCTCAACATTGTTCTGTGTTTATAATTTAACCAGCACCAAAATGTAATCATTGGCTTTCGATATTAGTTCTATATAATATCATGAACAACACCTTGTTCTACTAAACAGCAATATCAATTGTAAAGTGGTCACTATTTACACTTGTAACGTCGTCCTCGCTGCAATAAGTATTTGTGTCAGTCGCTGCAGCATCCATAGCAAAAGATCGAGAAGCAGAAAATCCCGCTCCACTAGGCCAGTATTCATCTGTTGGGTATGAAGGACGGGAGGCTGATAACAGGTCGGCATTAGAAGACGCCGCAGATCCCGGCACTGAACACCGCTGGGCAGAGGATAACTGAACTGTCCGGACATCCTTGTCTGCCATTCTCTCATTCAGACGTTGAGCCATATGATGTTCACCAGAAGCGAGAACTTTCACAACCGCTGCACTACGTTGGTCTCCCGTTTCGTTCAAGTCACTACTAACCGCACCTAAATACAGCGGGGATCCAGAAGAACCCGCAGGAACTGTTTCCGTGGCGATACTTGCAAGTGGCGTGCGTCGGTGACTGTGTCGACGATAGCTTGGCGGCTGTGAAACTTCACTACATTGAGGCAAAACTGCATGTGCACCAGTGTACAACGTACCAGTTTCAGACCGGTACGCGGGTGGTGGGGAATCCGGAAGAACAGGACCAACACTAGTGGAATGAACTGTAGCACAGTGTTGCACTTGGCGACGATCTTGTACAGAGTCACTGTATGAGGGTGGAGGTGTACGATACTCAAATTCTGGATAAATAACTCCTAAACAGACACAAACTGAGTTCCTTTAATTTTGATCCTATGGTGTTAGAGTCTTAGAAACCAGTCTACACACAACTGAATTACAACTGGAGGGCATTATAAAAAGTACTTTTCTTAATGTAAAACCAGAAAGCAATACAACGAAGCATTCAAATTGCGCTTCTGAAGGAAAAAGTTATAAGCGTTTAATTACCATCAAGCTATATAACGTACTTAAAATCAGTTCTCATTCTCCAGACTTACATTATCCAACAAGGTCATCTGATTATCTTTGTCCAGTCATACCTAATTAAGAACTGTTCTTAGTGAAAGAGCTTTTTCGGCTGCTGGACCTACTTTTAGAGTACATTTTGGAACTCTCTCTCCCTGTGTCTGTGCGCTATGTCCATTGCTTGTGTCATTTCATTCTCAACTTAAAACTCATCTCTTTCAAACTGCTTATCCACTACAGGCTGCCTCACTGTCTCACAGACTGATCATCGGGACTTAATTATGGCTTCGTTTTAGCGTGCAATAGGTCGATGCTCATTAGACACCGGCGCAACAGAAGTTACTAATTATAATTACAACAAATCAGTTGCCTATAGTAAACAATTATCACAATCAGCTCAGTAACAATAACTATATCCAGGTCAATGACAGTCCTTCCTGAACAAGTTTACTTCCACTTTTCCTAACAGCCTGGCTTACCTCCGAACCACTGATTGTGATCGCTGTTGTGATGGCGCAGCCGTCTTAGATGTCTGTCTCTGGTACTTGATGTACGTAGCAAATGGTCACCGAGATTAAACAGTAGGTGGCACGGCTCATGTCCGGATGGAGTACATCGCCAACCTATTCCAATAACGACGACTAGAAGTACTCCAAGCCCTACAAATACGGAAAACGCATAAAATTAATGCAGCTATAATACAACAATTACAAAATTAAATTATACAGAATAAAATAAGCAAGTTGATACAAGCAAAGACACGAAAGTAACCAAAAATAATGAAAATGTAAATACACAACAAAACACATAATTACTAAAAGTGTTAACAGACAAACGTTTACCCTGAAATAATTATAAACACTGAACAATCACAAAATGCATGCGTATATTATAATGCATAAAGGCAGAGTGTATGTGATACAAGTAATCAATAACAACTCAGTTCCTAAAAGATGAACATTGGAGTGCTACAGGCTAGAGACCATGGAAAACAATGAAGATGATGATGACAAATACAAGCTAATAATTTCTACTGTTGGTGCAAAATGTTAGTAAAATGCAGCCCAATTACACAACGGAATAATTACCACACGTTGTTGTGCAAAAGGTTAAAATTAGTTAGACTGATTCACTAAAAACTGAAGTATACAAAACAGCAACTGATTCTTATATACTGCTAAACTTTTATTTATTGAACTGAAACAACAATGAGATCTCATTCAAAATTTTGAAACACAATTTTAAGTCAGATTGTGCCAACTAAAGTGCATAATTATAGAAAAGAAAATCAAACTCTCATCCCAAGGGCTGCATACGAGTTATGATATGCACTTAGGCCCAATTCGGTGTTAGTCATCATTCTTATCAGTGGCTTATGGGTCTGAATATAGAAAACATATTTCCCAGCTTCGATGCACGAAGATAAGTAAAGCAGCAGAATCACGCACAAGGCATGATCATATCTGGTTAAAGATAAATTCTGCCATTGGAAATGCACTACTTGACTGTATTGATGTAGCAGCTATGCGCATATAGTTTTAAGCAATAGTAGCCAGCTTTTCAAACCATTTGTAATGTAATGTAATGTAACATAATATAAACATTTGTAAAGCGCTCCTCGCAGCAGAGCTATTGAGAAGCGCTCTCAATGTGATAGGCTCGTGTAAAAAGAACTTAGGTCTTTAAGCATTTAATTGAAGCTGGTGAAAACGCCCCGAGGATCTTGCTCCGGATCACAGAAGGGAGTTCATTCCACAGTGAAGGACCAGCCAAAGCAAAGGCCCGATGCTGAGTTAATGAGGTTCGCGACCGAGGTACAAACAAGTCCAATCGGTAAGCAGAACAAAGGGGGCGAGAGGATCTTGAAGAGATTGGTTTGCTCATCAGTTCAGAAAGGTATATAGGCGCTACACCTAACTGGGATCTAGTGACAGAAGAAGGACCTTGAATCTAATTCGAAACAGGACAGGGAGCCAGTGAAGCTCATTTTGCATATAGGAGGTAATGTGTGAGTATCGTGGTAAGCGGGCAACAAGTCTAGATGCAGCATTTAACACGGATTGCACAGGAGACAGCCGAACATTAGGGAGCCCAATTAAAAGAGAATTGCAATAGTCAATGCGCGTAGATACAAAAGCATGCACCATGGTCATAAACACCACAGAGGATAAGGATCTCCTGATGACTCTAAGACGCCTGAGTTGGTAATAACAAGAACGGGTAAGAAGAGAGAGATGCTCAGTGAAAGTCAAGGCACTGTCTAGTATGACACCCAGGTCGCGGACACTGGAGGAAAAAGTGAAATCAGGGAAAAGTGAGGACAACAATTTTAGATCAATCTTTTGTAACTGCTGCCTGGTACCAAACAAGATCAATTTGATCTTTGCTGTTATCATGCCCATCAATACATATGACAACCTCCTAATTTGTATTGAAGCTTAGAAACTATATATATATATAGAAATTTATTATTCCATATGCTGCAATGATTGGTAACATTTGTCTGTGCAACATCTCTCCACCCCATGGCCCTGTCTTCACAGGCGGCAAAGAACAACCCATTATTATACTGCAAGACCATGCATAAGTAATTTGCTTTTAAATCATCCTGGTCTTTAGGCCACATTTCAGGTATTGAATTCATAGTCCATGTGCAACAATTCAAACAGATACCCAGGCCTCCAGAGGCACGTTGACATCCCTACCGTTGGCATCAATAAACATTCTTACTGCAACATATCACTCATTGATGTTTAGTTCTTCTGTCCATGAAAAGTTGTTAAATAAAGTAAACTATATAATAATAATATACAATATACAGAAAATGCCAAAATTTCTCCAAGTATTTCTCACAGTTTCAAGACATTGTTAATACATAGAGCTTTTATTGCTATTTCTAACAATTTCTGATACAAGTACAACCAGCATATTTCTTCAAAGCATTGTGACCTTATCTTTAGGCCTGCTATGAAAATGCAGAAAGTGTGAGCTGAATATACAGAATTTATATTTAAACTGGCAAGCAGCATGATTCACATACATAGTACCTTGCAATTATTATTCTCTACACCTAGATATGAAAACGTTTTGGAGTTAGAGACAGCACTTAATAAATGTCTTAAGAGTTGCAAGTCACACAATTTCCTATTGAGAAACTTTATAAAAAATACTGACTGACATAATTATACTGAAAACCTGCAAATAAAAAATGCAAATATTTCCTATTCCATTTCTAATTGAATGTCAAAATGCAAATCTTACCAATGAACATGATCGACAGAGTCAGAAAGCTATTGCCAACAGCCATATGAAGTGACCCAAGCACTATTCCAGATATGATACAACTGACTCCAATCAAAGCAAAGAACAAGAGTATCCAGCGGAATGATGTGATTGCCATGAGAAAACGTAGACAGCACGACCGGCTGCAGCACTGTTTATCACCTTCTTCAGTAGTCGAGATTAGGAACAGGTGACCGGTCCGTCTCGAACGACGAGCACACCGTGACCCATCGAGGTTGATGCGCGCACTGCGACGGATGTTCCTTCTCATGGAGCTTCGCGGTACTGAAGGGCTGTATGGTGGAAGGGCAAACCATGACTCCGTCCTCAGCTGAAAACCATCACCGGTAGGCATAAGCATGTCCTGTGAGTCAGGTGACAGCAAGCTCGGAGATAATCCGAGCGTGCACATGCCTGTGGCTTCCGCATGACGAGGGCTGCAGTTCTCTGGGGTGTGAATTTCTATGGTTCGTGGCGAAAGAAGGGAACCACAGTTACTGGAAATACCCTCAACTGATGTTGTGTGCTGGTCTTCATTTGACTGATGGGTCCTATTGGTTGGAATATCTGTCTGGCTGTTCGTAGACTGACCATGAACTGCTGAGCAGTCAGTGCTGTTATACATCGGGCAATTTGAAGGTTCTTCAGCCACTGCACTGGTCTCAGATGGGACGTAGAGTAATGTGTCACTGGTGAGTTCAATGCTAGGACCCGCACCACAGTATTCAGAAGTTGATAGTCTGGAACCCGATGATGATGGGATACAGAAAATGTAGATATAATCCGACGCCATGTCAGTACAGAGACTGAGATCGTCAGATGTTCTTCTCAGTGTCATCTCCTCTAAAATACATCGACAGCGTCTTTCTGCTGATCGGCCAGCCTGATAACTGCTTTCACATCCACGTTCACTAAAATACCAATAAAAAAGATGGCTTAGACATACATCCACAAGCAACAGAAAGCCTTCCAAAAATACACAGAAATATTTTATTCAGTAAGGGATCTGGTGCCATCCATTATTGGTCTACTAAGACAATGCATGTTTATGGTGGTGTTTAGGTGAATTTTACGATGCCCAGAAGACACCTGCCATGCAAGATCGTAACTTCATTCTGAACATTATGATATCAATCTTTTTGGGACAAAGGCAAATGCATCACGTCATGACCATGTGCATTTCCTTTTGTCCTGATACTATTTTGGGACAAAAGCTGTTCCTGAAGGTCATAAGAATTTGCTCTTCTATATATCAGAAACAGTTTAACATATCATCTTTAGTCATCCTTATATTCATCACAATCATCCAGTTTCCCACACCAGCCATCACTACAATAGTGATGTGCATGACTGAATGATCTCCATTCCTGAAGATCATCTGTCATTTCCAAAACTTTCTCTTACTTAAGGACACATCTTGTCAAGTCTGCTCATACTGTCTACTCAGTATAGTCACAATCTGCTCCCGTTCTGCTCCCGTTTCTCTTTCCTTCAAATCTTACTTCAGAACCTGCTCAACTGACCTCTTAAAATGCAAAATCATGAAGCCAATGTTTTCACCTTGACCTAGTCATACCCAAATATATAAAATTATTTGGCCAGCCTCTTGTTCTCCTCTATTATCATTCGTTCATAACACCTGGCTTTGTTTATTCTGTAACTCAGTTGCATACAGTGAGTTTCTCCTTTTCTTTAATTAAAACCTAATGTAGTTCCAGCTACTCCTTTTCTTTAATTAAAACCTAATATAGTTCCAGCTAGACAGTATCAATTGATCTGGCATCCTTTTAATTATGTTGTGCTTAAAAGAGTCTGTCCATAAGCTGAAGATTTCTCAACTTGTCTTCTTCAGATTATATAAGCTCTGTCCTTGATACTCATTGCACATTTTTTGCACTGACCTTTTTATACAGTCACCTGGTTTGTCACAAGCTGTCACTGCTAAATATTTGTTTTCAAACGCACATGATGCTATGTACCTATTTCACTGCAATTCTCTTCACCATTGCCCCTGTTTTCATTTCACAGTCACATATACATATTTATTAAATATTATTAAATCATCCTAGCCATCACCTCAACTCATTGTTGGAAGAACTTCCTTTACTTTATTTCACTATTCTTCTGACTTCTACTCCTCTTACCCGAACCTCATCCAACCAGTCGCATCTAAAATACCAACAAGCTTTTTTGAGCCCAGTCTGTTTTTTCAACATCCTCCCATTTGTCAAAAACAGGTATATATCTACGTTAAAAACTCATCTGAGTTGCCTGTCATTTGTTAACCTTCAGCTTCACCTTGCTGGTGACAATGAGCTACACTCTGGCCCTTGCCGTCTTGAAACAATAAATTTCTGCTAGGTACCTTAACATCCATTTTATCCTGCTTCTCATCAGAATTACATACTGGATCATCTGGGGGATATCGTCATCTAAATGAAACTTGTCTCAAATCATCTGACCCTCACTTCCGTCAATGTTTATCATCCTCCCGGATTTTTCATGGAATTCCAATCACTCCTTGACCTTCTGGTCTCTCTCCATCTGAACCTTCATAATGGGCAGAGCCTTCAATATGCACATGGACACACTTCACGAAAGTTTTTGGATCTACAATCTGTATTTCATCCTGTATATAGCACATCTTTCCAATCCATGATTTGTACCATAACTTGAACCCCCTGAAAACCTGGTCTAACACTTCCGTTGTAAAAAAGATTGATATCTACTTCTGATTGGTATTTATCTGATCAAAATGTCATTACTGCTAAGATTTCCCTCTTTCATAAACTGCCTTCCACACACTCTTTCATTAGTAAACAGAGCTTGGAAACTGCTTAACAATTCAACCTTCAAAGTCAAAATTCTTGCCTCTCACAGTGGTCAATTGGTCATGCCCAGCAAAGAAAGAGTGCGATGAAGAGCATGACAGTGTAATCTAATTCAGACAGTTACCAAGCTTGTACAACTAAATTCACCTTTATCTGAAATCCCAGACAGGCACAATAAGTCTAAGAGGGTTGCCTCAGCCCTTCCCAGCCCTGGTAGAACTCAGATTTAGCTGCTACTGATGTATGTGTCTTGGCTTTTATAACTTTATTGCATATTAAGAACCTTGTACAAATGAGGTTGATCTTCCTGCTGCTTTTGATACCATTGGTATGATATACTCCTTCAACACCTTGAACACAGGTTTTGCCTTTCTGGTCGTGCTCTCAGTTGGTTTGCATCTTGACTGCCTCCTCAATTTTCAATCAGTACGTTTCAATCAATTCAGCTTAATGCCAACCATCTTGAACTGTCCCACAAGATTCTGTATACTGGGCCCACTCCTGTTTACACTATACGAATCTACTTTGTTCACTTCTCACTGAAAGCTCTCTGGACTATCATTTGACACAAAATGGAGTAAAGCTACATGCAGTTAAAATTCATTCCAACGACATATAAATAAACATTGCAACACAGTAGGTCTCGTAGTTAAGATGCAAACACAAGTCCATTTGCTGCTGTGAGCTCCACACTTAAATCATAGTGCATATCGCTACCTAAATATGTGCATTAGTTACCTGGACTAGATCCATACAAACAACTTATTGCCCAAATTAATATCCAATCGACATTAAATGAATTTTTAAATAACAAAAACCTTGATTATCTTAAACAGAAGCATTGATCAATTTTAATTTACTAGTTTTGTAAAATGCAGTGGTCATACAAACAACTCCTTTCAACTGGAACAAAGATTTCAAAATATGGCAGAATGAATTCACTTTCATATGACCTTTCATCGAGTATATGTTAGCCTCCACAGGTCAAAGTTGCTGGCCACTGAAAGCCATTATCCCACTAAATACCCTACCAATACCATACACTCAAGTGCCAGCAATTCATCTTGAAAGATCCAAGGCCTGGCTGGGTCTTAGCAATGGAACCAGACAACAGCATACAATATATACAGTAAATATACCTCCGCACTACATCTACAATATTTAGGCCCCTACTACTGCCGTGTACGCATTCCAAAACCACACTGCATAACATTCTGACCATGTACAATCAAAAAGCATATAATTAATTACCAAATCTGAAACCTCAGACTATTACAAATAAACTGTATCGTTAGACATCTGCTATAATCAGTCTGTACATCTATGGGGCCTAATGCAAATATTTGCAGGAAAGTGCCTGCAACCAAGCAAAATCATCAGCTTGCTTAGATTCACTCCAGAATGCTTTTGCCCATGCAATCACCAAAACTCCAAACACCAACACGCAACCCCAGTTGCCAAATCATTTCATTGGCTAAAAGTCCCTCAGTGCATCAATAACAAAACTGTATCTCTCACCTACAGCATCCTTCAAAACTCAGCTCTCTTACATTTACCAACTATTCACCATCCACCCAGATCTACTCGTTCCTCATCGCACCTTTCTCTATCTTGGTCTCCAGTCTCCTCCTGTCTGAAATTCTGCAACCACCTCTTAATCTACGCTACACCAGCTCTTTGGAACGAACCCCGAAAGATCTCTACCAGTTCACCCAACCTCCTCTCTTGTCTTTCAATCTCACCTTTCCTCTGCTTGCCTCTGTCCTACAACTTCCACTCACAACTGAAAAACCAACCCTTCAAGCTATCCTATTCTGGTTCTATTCTGGTGCCACTCCTCGACCATCAGCATCAATGATTTCCATGATAGCACCACGCTCTTTCCTGGGCTTGACCTCCTTCAGATTCTGACCTGGCACCAAAACGGACCAAACAACTTGGCTATTGTGGACTTGATTTATAGCATGGGTGATTAAGCTAGTCTCCCTAACATAGCCTTCTGTGGTGCTGAGAGATTTAGGAGATTTACATTACATTCTCTATCATGTCACTATGTGGCCTGCTATAAAATCATGACAGAATAGGCTACATCATCACATAAATTGTGGAAGGCTGGACACAATATCGTCAGCATTTTGTCTGCCTGTTCCTAACACCACAGTTTTTTGTACTAATCTGTAATTGTTTACGTTGTATATGCGATTCAACCTAGGTAACACTTGCTATGAACCTATGTAATTCTGGTACCTAACGTTCTGTACAAATTACTTGCCTATCACTATTTATCTAAGACGTCTGTGATAGTGGTCAAGCAGCACCATAGATATGCGATTGAAATTTCTACACGATACCATACCTGCCACAAAACGATTCTCTTGTCTTCAGAAACAATTGAGCCCATCGGGACACTCGAAATAATTGCACACACGATGTCGACGTAGCACATTCTACCGATTCAACGCTTAAACCACAGACCCGTTGCAACGTAACTCCGCATAATGCGAATGCATCTTCTGATTTCGGCGTCTCCTTCCGAGATTTTTAGTTGAAAACGAGTCATCCCTTCCGATAACTATAATAATACCGTCTAACAAGGAATCACCCGCAACAAAAATTGACCGACATATCGGTCTACGACCTTGCACGCTGAGTCCCTTATGTACGGTGACTAAAGAATTCAGACTAACGGAGAACCAGCGTCGTGACCTTTCCTAGCAGCAAGTTCATCCGTCCATCTGCTATGTCGATGACATTGACCACGACGTATAGCTCTGCGGCGAGCAACCTCATAACACGCCCACATGATAATCCATTTCGGTATTAGTGTGTAATCACTCAAATTGATTTAATCCTGTAGGCCTAAAGCTGTTTTGATGTTCGTACTAATAAAACGAGCCAACCGGTTTATGCTGTGATAAGCCGCTGTGTAGAGCGCAGACAATGGCCATCAGCATAACTTGGCTCACTTAGCCTGTTGAGAGGATTTACTTCCGTTCCATTCCAAACCTGGTCTTCTCTCTGCTTCCAACCAATCAAAGTTGTCCTCTTTATTTCCGGGTCGTGACCCCTCTTTCGATTCCAGCTCGCCGCTTGGCCCGCTTGGCCCGCTAGGGATACGTCTCCCAGTTCGACCGAGTTAAGTTTTCATTTCTATCCTAGGCCTATTTTAGCGCTTACATGTTTAGGCCTAAGCCTAAAACAAGCAGCCTACGATTCAAATATTCGACGAACACCGTTGACATTTATAGAAATGCTAGGTGTAACCCGTGAAAACTCACCGTATGTAAATTTGGTTAAGAAACTTTAATGTGCTTGAGAGTTGGCTGGCATCAGACATGTTTACAAAAGTAAGGCGCATGGCTGTGAGGGAATGAGGGAGGGAGGGCCTATACCTCTCTCCCTCCATTCCTCTCTCACTCACAGGCATGGAGAGCATTGTC
This sequence comes from Allolobophora icterica, assembly GCA_963556255.1. NCBI lineage: Eukaryota > Metazoa > Annelida > Clitellata > Crassiclitellata > Lumbricidae > Allolobophora > Allolobophora icterica. The sequence continues at coordinate 53,684,096 of OY744606.1, read as the reverse complement.
AAAGTACAGCTAGGTGCATGGGTGTGAGGGAGGGAGGGAGGGAGGGAGGGAGGGAGGGAGGGAGGGCCCTCAATTCCTTCCTCATGCAGGCATGGAGGTTACGCGACAGACAGACAGACGGACGTCGGATATTATGTTGGTTGATTAATTGTCTTCGAGTCTGTCTTTTAATTCATTATAGGCCTACTCTTAATTGACTATCAACCGTTCAGCAAATAATTGAGACAAGAAAAAGTGGACCAAATAGGCCTATTTGAAAGTGTATATAACATTGGTAACTATCATAGAATGCATGCAACTCACTGTTGGTCTAGGCTATGTCAATGCATTTACAAGGAAGGCTTGTCCAACGTAGGCCTACTACCCACAGGTCAAAACCGTGCAGGCCTAGGACCGCCATTGCAACGATGTTAACCTGACTTGTCATGGCAGTAGGCCTATACGTTGTACAAGCCGCATTATTAAGGCATATTGAAAGACCCTGTAAATTATTTTGTGAAAGCAACTCTCCTGTAGGCCCCTATAGCTATTGAAAGATATGTTGTTCGTTTGTTAAAAATAAATTAATTTCATAGAGACCTAGGCTTTGCGTTCGGTAGGCCTACATCTAGGCGCATTGAATTGCACTAGAGTCGTACGACTCGTACCACGTGGTTCAGCTTGGCCTTCGAGTGGCGCTTTAGAAGTTTGGAGAGTATACGATTACAAGCAGCAAGCAGTCACCCGGAAAGCGAAACTAATACTGCAAAATGATTGGATACAAGATGCACGTGATCTATATCGGTGCCGTGATTAGATACTGAAATGATTACGTAATCTTATAAAACAAAGGCTATATTGATGACGTAAAATCCTTTGCCATGGCAACCTTCATAGGTAGGATTTTCGCTATTATAGACAAACGTACGTTTAGTTTAAGATTTGAATTTCTACGTATTTTTCGCTAAAATGCTTTACAGAAACTCGAATTAACTATTCGCCCACGCTAACAGTACTGCCAATTTCAGTTAATTGTTTCAGAGTTAAACTACCCAGAGATACTTCACTCTAGAAGGAAACTTGGATTGAAGTAGGACTTTTCAGCAAATTAAAAGAATGCAGAAAGTCAACTTTAGTGTGTTCAACACTAAGGAAAGCCAACTTCAAAGACAAGATGTGAAGTGAAGATACTGGGTAATTTATTAAATTCAATTTCTGCTACTTTATACCTTCACGAGAGAACCCTTTGAAACACAGAACTGAACAGTAACTTTTGTCTATAAACTTAACTTTTTCAGATCTCATGGCATCTTAAAGTTGAAGGGGATTTTCCGAAGATCAAATTTAAAAAGTCCCGATCGAAAGTCAACTTTAGATATATGGCCAACATGAAAGCAAAGCCAACTTCAATGTCAAGATGTGAAGTGAAGACAAGAGGTAATTTCTTAATTCAGTTTCTTCTGCTTTGATTTTATGGTAGTTAAAAGTTGAAGAAGTTTTCAGAAAATCAAATACAAAAGTCCAGATCGAAAGTCAACTTTAATCGTAATCGTAATCGTAGGCCTAATCTCCAAATTTCAAAAGCGCCACTCGAAGGCCAAGCGCAGGGCATCAGCCTATTCACGAGCGCTACGTCAAATCAGAAGGGGTTTCCAGAGTGTAGTCCAAAAGAGGTCCAAGTCCGATTTCCAGAAGGCCAAACCAAATCAGAGGGGGTTTCCAGAGAGTAGTTCAAAAGAGGTCCAAATCCGATTTCAGGGGTACCAGATGAGGAGAGGCAGAGCAGCTGTCAAGGTGGATGTCGTTTACGGCGAGAATAATTCGAAGGCTGTTAAGGTGGGTGTCGTTCACGGCGAGAATAAGTCAGGGTAGGAGCACTTGAAAAGGTGAGACTTCAGTTTTGAGTGGAAAGCCCGGGAGAGGTGATAGATAGAGGAACTTGAGGAGGACGATGAAGGACGGGTTGCAATGATGATGGAGAAACTGAGAAACTGCGGAATTCAGAGGGATCATTCCAGAGTCGTGGTGCTGTGTTGGATACGGCTCGGTTGGAGAACTTGAAATGAGTAGTGACTAGGGGTCGAGAAAGAATGAGATAGGACGATGATCGGGTGGAGCGGATCGATTGTCTGAATGGTGAACAGATCACGAAGGTACTTGGGCTGGGAATATTGTAGGGAGTTGTAGGTTGGTGTTAGGACTTTGAAGTGGATTCGCTCTCGGATTTTTAACCAATGAGTGATATAAGGATGGGAGTGATATGATGATGTTTGGGCGTACTAGTGACTGCTCTGGCTAGTGAGTTTTAGATAAGCTGTAGACGCTTAATTTGAGTGGATTCAAGGTTGAGGAAAAGAGAATTGCAGTAATCAAGCTTTGAATGAACAATGGAGGTAGCAATGGTGGAGGCATTTTTAAGGTCGAGCATGGGTCGGATGCGTCGGAGGTCACGAATGTTCATGAAGCAGAAGCGCGAGAGGCTGGAGATGTGGTTAGAGAAGGAGAGGCGTGGATCAAAAATAACACCAAGATTGCGGACAGGGGAGTCAGAGGTGAAGGTGAGAGAAGATGAGTTAGTCGAAAGGTTTGTGGAAGGACCAGAGATTTTCTTGATTTGATCAGGAAGGCCTAGGATGATGAATTCCGTTTTGGAAAGGTTAAGGCAGAGGAGATTGGATGACATCCACTGTGAAATAAGATTAACCACGTTGAGTAGTTGTGTGATGGCGGTGGAGAAAGAGCCTGGGGAGAAAGATATGAAGAGTTGGGTGTCATCTGCATTGAGATGGTGGTCGACAGAGGAGGATTTTATGAGATGGCTTAAAGGTGTGGTATAAAGGATGAAAAGGAGTGGACCCAGGACGGAGCCTTGAGGGACACCACAGGAAAGAGGGAATGGTTGTGAGCAATGGCTGAAGGTTTTAACAGAGAAGGATCGGGAAGACAAGTAGGACTGAAACCAGAGTAAAGCAATGCCAGAGACGCCAAACCAAGAAGATAGTCGTTGGAGAAGGAGGCTGTGATCAATGGTGTCAAATGCGGCGGAGATGTCGAGAAGACAGACGCAAGAGACTTGTTGATGGCTGACAGCAGAGACCAGTTTATTGTACAAAGAGGCGAGTAAAGTTTGTGTGGAGTGGTGTTTAGTGAAGCCAGATTGGTGGGGGTTAAGAAGTGAAATAGAAGAGAGGTAGTCGTTTAGCCGAGAAAGGACAATTCGTTCTGTTAATTTAGATAGACACGAAAGATTGGAGATAGGGCGGTAGTTAGATAGGTTTTCCTTGTCAATGTTTGCTTTTTTGAGAAGGGGAGTGACAATAGAATGCTTAAAGGCCACAGGAAAATTGCCGGTAGAGAGTGAGAGATTGATAATTTTGGTGATTACAGGAACCAGGACAGAGGCAGTCTTTTAAAAGAGAGGTGGGGATAGGATCAAGTTCGCATTGCTTGTTAGGGAGAGAGCTTTGGAGGAGTGACACTTCTGCTTCAGAGGCGGGAGAGAAAATTGGGAGCGTTGACTGAGAGGTAGGAGGAGTAGGGTTGAGGTTATGGGGTTAATCAGTGCTGGAGGGTGTAGTGCAGAAGTGTGTGTCTAGAAGAGACAGCAATGTGAAGCGAAAGGATGAGATTTTGTCAGAGAAAAATGAACAGAAGGTATCAGCATAGAGGTGGTGGCAATGGAGCTAGGCGGTGGGGAGGGAGATTTGCGATGAAGGAGGGTGTTAACAGCTTTCCAGAGATATCTAGGGTTTGAGGCGCTGGAGTGTATAAGTGAAGAATAGTATATCTATTTGGCAGCAGCCAAATGATAAGTTTGTGGTATCTGTTGGTGGCTGATTTAAGGGTATTGAGGGCTTTAGATCTAGCTGCACGGTCAAAAGTGTGCTGGTAGATGTGCTCAAAGCGCGTCCGGAAAGTTTTAAAGGCTTCGAGATAGGAAGTAAACCAAGGGTTGCTGGCGTGTGAACTCTGTTTGGTGATTAGTGGTGCATAAATGTCAAGGAGGTTGGAAAGTGTGGAATTGTAACAAGAGAGCAGGTCATCAAGGGAAGAGGGAGGATTTAGAACCAGTTGTGAATCAAGAATATCATGGATGAATTCTGGACGGTCTATGGATCCGGTGAGACGAAAAGAAGTCGAGGAGGAGGCCGAGCGAAAGGCTTGATTTCGAGGTCAGCCCAACGAGTTCTTACTAACCGGTAACTTCAACATTCATGCTGACAATCCTTCTGACCCTCTTACATCGGATTTCCTTAACCTCCTGTCCTCAGTTAATCTCACCCAACATGTTCACTTCCCGATCCATGTCAAGAACCATACCCTTGATCTCCTCATCCCTTCCGACGTTTCCCTCTTATCTCCCAAACTATCACACTCTGTTCTCAACATTACTGACCATTATCTCATCATGGCTGACCTCGAAATCAAGCTTTTCGCTCTGCCTCCTCCCTCGACCCCATTCTTTCCGTATCACCGGATCCATAGACCGTCAGGCCTTCATTCAGGATATTCTTGATTCACAACTGGTTCTAAACCCTCCCTCTTCCCTTGATGACTTGCTCTCTTGTTACAATTCCACACTTTCCAACCTCCTTGACACTCATGCGCCACTCATCACCAAACACAGTTCACACGCCAGCAACCCTTGGTTTACTTCTTACCTCCAGGCTTTTAAAACTTTCCGCAGACGCCTTGAACACATCTACCAGCACACTTTCGACCACTCAGCTAGAACAAAAGCCCTCAATACCCTTAAATCAGCCACCAACAGATACCACAAACTCATTGCAGCTGCTAAAAAGAAATATTATTCCTCATTTATCCATTCCAGCGCCTCAAACCCTAGACATCTCTGGAAAGCTGTAAACACTCTTCTTCATCGCAAATCTCCCTCCCCACTGCCTAGCTCCATTCCCTCCTCCTCTGTTGCTGATACCTTCTGTTCATTTTTTTCAGACAAAATCTCATCCATTCGCTTTACATTACAATCCCTTCTAGACAAACTAACCCCCTTGCCTCCTCCAGCACTGATTCACCCCCTTCTCTCAACCCTATTCCTCCTGCCTCTCAGTCATCGCTCCAAAGTTTCTCTCCCGCCTCTGAAGCAGAAGTGTCAAACCTCGTAAACTCTCTCCCTAACAAGCAATGCGAACTTGATCCTATCCCCACCTCTCTTTTAAAAGACTGTGCCTCTGTCCTGGTTCCTGTTATCACCAAAATTATCAATCTCTCACTCTCTACCGGCAATTTTCCTGTGGCCTTTAAGCATTCTATTGTCACTCCCCTTCTCAAAAAAGCAAACATTGACAAGGAAAACCTATCTAACTACCGCCCTATCTCCAATCTTTCGTTTCTATCTAAATTACCAGAACGAATTGTCCTTTCTCGGCTAAACGACTACCACTCTTCTAATTCACTTCTAAACCCACCAATCTGGCTTCACTAAACACCACTCCACAGAAACTTTACTCGCCTCTTTGTACAATACACTGGTCTCTGATGTCAGCCATCAACAAGTCTCCTCTGTCTTCTCGACATCTCCGCCGCATTTGACACCATTGATCACAGCCTCCTTCTCCAACGACTATCTTCTTGGTTTGGCGTCTCTGGCATTGCTTTACTCTGGTTTCAGTCCTACTTGTCTTCCCGATCCTTCTCTGTTAAAGCCTTCAGCCATTGCTCAAAACCATTCCCTCTTTCCTGTGGTGTCCCTCAAGGCTCCTTCCTGGGTCCACTCCTTTTCATCCTTTATACCACACCTTTAAGCCTTCTCATAAATTTCTCCTCTGTCGACCACCATCTCCATGCAGATGACACCCAATTCTACATATCATTCTCCCCAGGCTCTTTCACCACCGCCATCACACAATTACATAACGTGGTTAATCTTATTTCACAGTGGATGTCATCCAATCTCCTCTGCCTTAACCCTTACAAAGCGGAATTCATCATCTTAGGCCTTCCTGATCAAATCAAGAAAATCCCTGATCCTTCCATAAACCTTTCGACTAACTCATCGTCTCTCACCTTCACCTCTGACTCCCCTGTCCGCAATCTTGGTGTTATTTTTGATCCACACCTCTCCTTCTCTAACAACATCTCAAACCTCTCACGCTCCTGCTTCATGAACATTCGTGACCTCCGACGCATTCGGCCCATGCTCGACCTTAAAACTGCCTCCACCATTGCTACCTCTATTGTTCATTCAAAGCTTGATTACTGCAATTCTCTTTTCCTCAACCTTGAATCCACTCAAATTAAGCGCCTACAGCTTATCCAAAACTCATTAACCAGAGCTGTAACTAGAACGCCCAAACATCATCATATCACTCCCATCCTCAAATCACTCCAGTGGTTAAAAATCCGAGAGCGAATCCACTTCAAAGTCCTATCACTAACCTACAACTCCCTACAATATTCCCAGCCCAAGTACTTTCGTGATCTGTTCACCATTCAGACAACCCGCTCCACCCGATCCTCCTCCTATCTCAGTCTCGACCCCAGTCACTACTCACCTCAAGTTCTCCAACAGAGCCGTATCCAACACAGCACCACGCCTCTGGAATGATCTCCCCCTGAATTCCGCAGTTTCTCAGTTCCTCCATCATCATTGCCACCAGGTCATTCATCCTCATCGACATTTTCCTCTATCTATCACCCCTCGGGCTTTCCACTCAAAACTGAAGTCTCACCTTTTCAAGTACTCCTACCCTGACTCATCTGATCCTCCGCCTTCCAATTATAATTATTCTCGACGTAAACGACACCCGCCTTGACAGCTGCTCTGCCTCTCTTGATCTGGTACCCTGGAAATCGGATTTGGACCTCTTTTGGACTACTCCCTGGAAACCCCCTCTGATCTGACGTAGCGCGCGTAAATAGACTGGTGTCCTGCGCTTGGCCTTCGAGTGGCGCTTTAGAAGTTTGGATATTACGATTACGATTACGATGAGATAACGATCAGCCATGTTGAGAACACAGTGTGATAGCTTGGGAGATAAGAGGGAAGCGTCGGAGGTGATGAGGAGATCAAGGGTGTGATTCTGATATGAGTCGGGAAGTGAACATGTTGGGTGAGATTGACTGAGGGCAGGAGGTTAATTAAGGAAATCCTATGTAAGAGGGTCAGATCGATTGTCCACATGAATGTTGAAGTCACCGGTTAGTAAGAACGCGTTGGGACTAGTGGCAGCAAGAGAGAGGAGAGAGCCAAATTCATCAGGGAAGATAGAGGGTTTGAAGGAGTAGGCGGACGAGGTGGGAGGGCGATAGATATTGAAAACTGTGAGCAGGTCTGAAGCATGTCGAAGAGTTGTGGAGGAGCATTCGAAAGAGCGGAAGGTATGGCGAGAGGAATTCAGGACGACAGCCGGTTCAAGAACCATGAAGGCAGTGCGGCCACCAGAAATTTTTGCAGATTTTGAGGAGGAGGTGATGCGAGGAAAGCTTAGCAGGAAGCGCTGAGGAGTGCAATCGGAGAGATGAGGGCCAGAGGACGAAGTGGAGATCCAAGTTTCTTGAAGGGCAATGAGATCAGGTGGACGGCAACAGGTGAGAAGATCATTTAGGGCGATGGAGTTTTCGGGGTTGAAAAAAGACCGAATATTTAAGGAATAAAGTAGAAATGTCTTGCTTGGAGAGCTGGATTTATGAAGTGAAGAATGTTTGCTGGGACCAGGATTTTAGATACATGACCACTTGACCAGCATGAAAGCAAAGCCAACCTGCAAGTTAAGATGTGATGTGTAGACACGAAGTAATTTTTAATTCAGTTTTTTATGCTTTTGATCGTGTGGTAATGTAAAGTTGAACGGGGTTTTTAGCAAATCAAATATAAAAGTCCAGATCGAAAGTCAACTTTAGATACATGACCAGTATGAAAGTAAAACCAACTTCAAAGTCAAGATGTGAAGTGAAGACTCAAGTAATTTTTATATTCAGTTTCTTCTGCTTTTGAACTTATGGTATTATGCATAGTTCGAGAATTCGCATTTTACGAATTTTACGAATTTTAAAAATTAACGAATTTTAACGAATTTTAAAACTGCAGTTTTAAAATTCGTAAAAATTCGTAAAATGATAAAATAATAGAATTCTTTGCCATAGCAACGAATTTTATTATTTGTTTACTTTTGAACTTTTTAAGCAAGTAAATGTCAATGTCATAGGAAATCAATCAGCCGTAAAAGATAGCTGACTAGCAACACAACAGTACTGATATTCAGTTACTGTTCTACTTGGAGTCTTGAATATCGATTTCTATCATAGTTGAGGTGTGTGACTGTGAGTGTCAGTCAGCAGAACGAAAAACTACTGCAGTGCCCCATGCAGCTCCAGTGTCACCAGTCAGCCATAAACACAGCTAGCAACCAAACATAGTTAAAAAGTGTTGGCAACGTTCACCGAGCTGTGTCTTCTATATACTTCATCGTCCTCTGATTCTGAGTCAGGAACAGCCCACTGCTCCCACTTGACTCTGGTTTCTGTATTTTCGCCATGCAAATGCACCCGAATTCCGGCAGAACAACCAACAAATTCCTTGTCACAAAAACAACACTGTATTTTTGGATTACCCTTTCCTTCCCCTCCAAAATTAGTACTACATATTTCCACTCCGGTCCATGTTCTTTCATCTTTAAAAAGTTTGATTTTAACTAAATTAACTCGTAACGTAATAAACTTTTATTTTGAATTTTACATTAAATTCTAAGCAGAAGCTTAACACAACAAATCATGACGTCATCACATTTGTTGTTGCTTACGCTGTTTTTGCAGGACCCACTGTCAATTTAAAAAAGACCAACAATGGCCCAACGAATTTTTACGAATTTTTACGAATTTTAAAATTGACCAAAATTCGCGAATTTTTACGAATTTTAAAACCGAAAGTCACGAATTCTCGAACTACGGTATTATGCCTTAAAGTTGAAGGGAATTTTCAGCAAATCAAATATAAAAGTTCAGATCGAAAGTCAACTTGAGATACATGATCAGTATGAAAGCAAAGCCAACGTCAAAGTCAAGATGTGAAGTGAAGACACCAGGTAATTTTTAATTCAGTTTCTTCAATGCGGTTTTCAGCAAATCAAATATAAAAGTCCAGATCGAAAGTCAACTTTAGATACATGATCAGCATGAAAGTAAAACCAACTTCAAAGTCAAGATGTGAAGTGAAGACCAGAGGTAATTTTTAAATTCAGTTTCTTCTGCTTTTGAACTTATGGTATTAGGCCTTAAAGTTGAAGGGAGTTTTCAGCAAATCAAATATAAAAATTCAGATCGAAAGTCAACTTGAGATACATAACCAGCTTGAAAGCAAAGCCAACGTAAAGTCAAGATGTGAAGTGAAGACACCAAGTAATTTTTAATTCAGTTTCTTCAATGCGGTTTTCAGCAAATCAAATAAAAAGTTTAGATCGAAGGTCAACTTTAGATACATGACCAGTATGAAAGCAAAGCCAACTTGAAAGTCAAGATGTGAAGCCAACTTGAAAGTCAAGATGTGAAGAGAAGACACGTGGCAATTTTTAATTCAATTTCTTGTGCTTTTGATCTTATGGTAATTTAAAGTTGAATGCGGTTTTCAGCAAATCAAATATAAAAGTCCAGATCGAGAGTCAACTTTAGATACATGACCAGTATGAAAGCGAAGCCAACTTTGATGTCAAGATGTGAAATGAAGTCACGAGGTAATTTTTAATTCAGTTTCTTCTTCTTTTGATCTTATGGTAATTTAAAGTTGAAGGGTTTTTTCAGGAAATCAAATATTAAAGTCCAGATCGAAAGTCAAATTTAGATACTTGACCAGCGTGAAAGCACAGCCAACTTGAAAGTCAAGATGGGAAGTGAAGACACGAGGTAATTTTTAATTCAGTTTCTTCTACTTTTGATCTTATGGTAATTTAAAGTTGAATGCAGTTTTCAGCAAATCAAATATAAAAGTAAAGTCCAGATTGAAAGTCAACTTTCGATACATGACCAGTATGAAAGCAAAGCCAACCTCAAAGTCAAGATCTGAAGTGACGACATGATGTAATTTTTAATTCAATTTCTTCTTCTTTTGATCTTATATGGTAATTAAAAGTTGAATACTGTTTTCAGCAAATCAAATATTAAAGTCCTGATCGCAAATCAACTTTAGATACCTGACCAGCATGAAAGCGAAGCCAACGTCAAAGTCAAGATGTGAAGACACCAGGTAATTTTTAATTCAGTTTCTTCTGCTTTTGATCTTATGGCAATTTAAAGTTGAAGGGGATATTCAGGAAATCAAATGAAAAAGTCCAGTTCGAAAGTCAACTTTAGATACATGACCAGCATGAAAGCAAAGCCAACTTGAAAGTCAAGATGTGAAGTGAAGACACGAGGTAATTTTTAGTTCTGTTTCTCTGCTTTTGATCTTATGGTAATTTAAAGTTGAAGGACTTTTCAGCAAATCAAATACAAAAGTCCTGATCGAAAATCAATGTTACATACATGACCAGTATGAACGCAAGGCCAGCGTCAAAGTAAAGATGTGAAGTGAAGACTCGAGGTAATTTTTAGTTCAGTTTTTCTGCTTTTGATCTTATGGTAATTTAAAGTTGAAGGACTTTTCAGCAAATCAAATATAAGCTTAAACGTCCAGATCGCAAATCAACTTTAGATACGTGATCAGTATGAAAGCAAGGCCAGCGTCAAGTCAAGATGTGAAGTGAAGACTCGAGGTAATCATTTTCAATTTCTTTTGCGTTGATCGTATGGTACTTTAAAGTTGAATGAGGTTTTCAGCAAATCAAATATATAAGTCCAGATCGAAAGTCAACTTTAGATACATGACCAGTATGAAAGCAAAGCCAACTGCAGAGTGAAAATGTTAAGTGAAGACACGAGGTAATTTTTAAATTCAGTTTCTTCTGCTTTTGATCTTATGGTAATTTAAAGTTGAATGCGGTTTTCAGCAAGTCAGGTATAAAAGTCCAGATCGAAAGTCAACTTTAGATACATGACCAGCATGAAAACAAAGCCAACGTGAAAGTCAAGATGTGAAGTGAAGACACGAGGTAATTTTTAATTAAGTTTCTTCTGCTTTTGATCTTATGGTAATTTAAAGTTGAAGGACTTTTCAGCAAATTAATAAAAAAAAGTCCAGATCGAAAGTCAACTTTGGATACCTTACCAGCATGAAAGCAAAGCCAACTTCAAAGTCAAAATGTGAAGTGAAGACACCAGGTACCGGTATTTTAAATTCAGTTCCTTCTGTTTTATAGTCAGCCTTTTATAGAGAGAACCCTTTAGAACATAGAACTGAACATTGTGAAGATCTTCGATCTTAACCTATGGTAATTTAAACTTAACGTTTCGATCTAGTAAGCTTAATAATAATAAGAATGAGGCGGAAATTGGGTCTAAAGAACAAAGACCAGGATGACCACCACGTGAATCTGATACTGCGTCCGCGAAGGCAAGGCTTCCGTGGTCTATCAGGAGACCACGGAAGCTTATTCTTATTTGACAAACCTAAGAAAACCGACTGTTCGCCGTTTAACTCAGACACAATACAAGGTTTCGTAAAGTGGGGCTCCTTGCCCGCCAAAATCGCACTAATTCCAAGTGACTGCGAATGCCAACCTCAGTTATCGTCTTCGTACTAAGCTTCTGAAGAACTAAGAAACCGATAAGACTGCAAAAGTATTTCACTCCTGGAATCATTTTCTGCTGCTCTCTATTAACAGTTGCGCCGCTAAAGTTCACTCGTTCTTATTATCCGTCCGTGTTCCGCATCTTTCGATTGACAGACTGACTTTCCGACTCTCTGATGATGATTGTGATCACGACGATTATGATGCTCGGTAATTGCTCCGATTCTTTAGGGTTTAAAAGAAGGTCTGCTCTCTTCCGAGAAATGATAATGGGCATTGTTTCTTTCGGGTATGAAAAATTTGGGTACTGTACTCTGCAGTCCAAAAAGTGGATGGTACGGTTACTCCTCGTAACTTTGCTATTTCTGCCAGCAGTGAAACAGCGTCTGCGTAATCTAGGTCTGTGAAGACCTCCTTCACAGTGGCGTCTACCGAGCCAAATGGACTGTGGCCATGTGTGTTCCATAATTTCGTCCACTGGTGCCGTAAAAAGATCCGGAGTCATCGGATCGTCCTGTTGTACCCCTACTATGAACTTTAAAACAGTAAGTTGAATTGTTTCCTCCGTTATTCGCACACAGCTCAGAGTGTCAGTATAAAAGGAGCTCAAGAGTTCGACAATCTTGGCCAGGAGACCCCAGTGAGGAAGTAATTCCAGAGTACTTCGGCGTAACATTTGTAGGTTATGGAACCGTTATGCGACAAAATTGTATTCTTTGTGTACTTTTTCTCTCCATGGCCCTTGTGTATTAACGCAATTCCGCCTTTACCTTTACGTAGGTAAGCTTAAGGGCACGGAATTGTACATATTATGTCCATAGTCGATACGTATGCCTATACAACTTATAGGCTACTATTATACCCCGTGATCGATCGAGTCAGTCGATCAAGTCGATGGAAACTCGGCCAAGTCGAGTCGGTCGAAAAATCTTCGACTCGATCGACTTGCAAGTCGAGTCGATCATATGTTTTGACAAGTTGATCGTTGTTTCCTCGACTTGACTCGACTATGAAATATTTTCCTACTATTTATTTGCGGCTACGTCATAAAATGACCCACATGATATGATGACGTAATTCTCTGTAAACGCACAACTACCGTTTTAACCTGATTTGAAGTTCAGTACAAATTATGAGCCTTTTGGTGATTTCGTATAGTGGAAGCTGCAGATACTTTTTGTTCACAGTTTTACGGTGAAACGGAAAGATTAAGATGCGTTAAAAATGCGCTAGTTTCACGAAATTTCAGCTCTCTAGCCAGTAAAGACGATCTCAAAACGATCGAATGTCTGTATGTTAGGACGGGACTGAATGCTTCGACTTCTCACTCTGATATGTGGCAACATTTTGGCAGACCTCACCCGGGAACAAACAGATCAAGCCGATTCAGAGAACGTAGGGGTCGATGAGAAGAAGCAGAGAGGGCATGCGCATCAGGTCACAAAGGTATAGGCTGCAGCTAAGCCCTGTTGCGTCTTATCATCTTGAAGTGGATACAAGCGGAGATCGGAAGCCAGTGCAACACATGTAAGTAGAGATGGACGAGAATCGAGAACGATAAGCAATGAGGCGAGCAGCCGCATTGAGTACCTCTTGAAGGGCAGAAAGACGGACTTTCGAAAGGCTTACCAGTAAAGAATTAAAATAATCAAGTTGGTTAGCTGGGGGACCATGGACATAAGTTTGCACATCATCAGCATAGAGATGGCCATATGCAAGATGTTTATAGAACAGAGAGTGAATGCCAGAGGTAAAAAGAATGTAAAGGATAGTACCAAGAACAGAACCCTGGGGGACACCAAAGTTAATCCCAACCCAGGGCGTTCTTGAGGTACTCATGATCACCCTTTGCGTCCGGTCAGTAAGATAGAGAGCTAACCTCAGCCAAGTACAGACCTAAGATGGATAGAACTATACTTATAACCGATGTAAATCATGTAACCAATAAGAATATTTTGTCATTTTTACAATCAGTGGAAAAGTTTATTATACTACATAGGCCTATTCATGAAATGGAAAGCGTCTATACTAAGTCAATAACAACTTCAGAAAGCATCAAATACAAAGCGCCAGCCAAAAGCTGTGTAAGCATCCTCCTGCCTCAGCGTCACAGAAGTAAAACTTGTTTGAGCATCGGAACCTTTGGCGCCATGGCTCTTGGGCCCCTGTCCAAGAGATCCAGTCCAAGTCGACCAAATCGACCAAGTCGATCGTTTATTTTGTCAAGTCGATCGAGTCGACGAGAGGTCGACTAGTCGATCGAGTCGATCGTCGGCCGAGCCAAGTCGATCGTAGCAGTTCGACTCGATCGATCACGGGGTATAGCTACTATTCCATTGACGATGTAAATATTCACGTTATGTCCTTAGAAAAACGCCCAAAATGTTCGGCTATCAATCCGTTTTTGTCAGTGACGTTGACCCAGCACTTTGATCGATATCCCTGTCAGAAAGCCCACCTCGAGCCTACATAAGACCCATATACTTTTATATGGAACCCTTATAGAGCCCACATCTATAATGCCCATGAAAATGCTGGCAGGGATACCATTAGACACAGGGAGAACTTAGGTCCAACTTTCAGGGTTTTTGTAACATTGGATATTATACGTTGTCCCAATGTTGGTATTCTGCCTGAGGCGCATCCCTACCCTTCCAGCCTGCCCAAGAACATTTGATGGGTCTTATCTGGGGTCTATAGGGGTCCAATATAAGAATACATGTCCTGTATGAGCCTCATATATGGTTACACTGGCAGCGTACCTGCCTCCGTACCTGCCTACCTACCTGTCTGCCTACCTACCCTAGTACTAAATTATACTTATCTATCTCCATACTTATAGGATACCTACATAACTTCCAAAAACAGAGTAAAATGATTTTATACAATGGTGGTGAACACGCTTATACACCCTAAAATTTTCTCTGCCAAAAATAGTAGGTTACGAAACAACCATCTTTCCTTTCTTCCCCTAAATGAGAGCGTGTTGAAAATTAGACTGTATAGTGTATACGTAGCTGTTTTAAATCATATAAATTAAATAAGCGTTTGAAAATAATGATACAGTGTGCAACAGATAAATAATACTAGTTTTATCAAATATTGTTAAAACGCAATGCAGTATCTGTTAACCAACTGACCTTAAAATGTACCCACTGCTCTTTTCATAGTTTCTCCTGAGAAGCCGATACTATTTGGTCAATATCACAAGGCATGTGTTGCACATGGCCACACTTCAGTACACTTTGTTGCTCGTCGACGCCAGTTTACACAGGTTTATATATTATAAGTTTATATGTAGTTTACGTATATATAAAGAAACCTGCGATTTATGTAAGCAGGTGAGGAATTACACATTGGCGCCAAGGCTTAGAAAGCATGGGAGGTGCTTGGGCCTACAATGTTCTTTTCATTGCTCTGTTGGCTTGTTGCATGTAAGTCTATGTTATTGCAATCATTGGATTGCGCGATAGTGTAGTGGTTAGCGTGCTGGATTGTCAATCGACAGGTCGGGGGTTCAAAACTTCAAATCCCCGCCAATGCAGAGATTTGTTTCGAGATTTCTGCTCCACCTAGCCAACTCAGCTATAAGGAGTACACCGACACTGTCAGTGGGAAGATGAGACGGCGAGGGAGAGGACTGGCCACCAGCCCTCATATGCCGAGGCTTAAAAATGAAATCGCTAACACTTCATACCCATGCTGTTGCAAAGTATGAGCGTTTGTCTTATGCTAATAAAAGATTACTTGCTTACTTACTTACCGCTCATGCTAGCTTGTGGGACTTTTCTTCTTCTATAGCAAACATTGGATGGTTTCGTGCACGCAAGTTTAATGAGCTAGTATACGGGTCTATAAACGCGTGTTTATGATTATGGGCACGGACGTCTCAGTGACAGTCATTATGACCTGTTTATGTGGCTGTGGTGGATGATGGATAAACAATTACTTTAAACAAATATTTCAGCAGCAGCAACAGTTAAGTGGGTGCATGAACTACTGGACCGAGCAGTTGGAGCTGGAAGATCTTTGTTTCGTCACAGTTTAGACAAAGCAAAACAATATTTACTATTGACTTGTCTAGGCTTTATCAACACTGGCACTGCTCTAGAAGTCACTGAACCCTGATTAAGCTGTGTTCCTTATGGGAAATGATAACTGCTTTAGCCGTTGTTGTTCATTTGCTGCTTTGGCAATAGGGGGCCTACTACTGCCGCCGCTGCTGCCACAAAATCGTGTGGGGCGTTTTCTTCATTTGTTTCAGATGCTGTTTCAGAGTGCTCTTGGTTAGGTGCCGTTGCAGCAGATGACATTCGGAACAACAGTTGCAACTTGAGTAGGCACAGGTAACTCATTTTAGTGGTTACTACGTGATGTGTTGTTCCTTCTGATTCGTAATTGTTTTATGGTGAAATACGGTTGATTCATCATCTACACTTTGGTTGTTTTAGATGTTCTGCTTCTTTTGCGTTTAAGCGATTGCTGTAATAATTTCTGCTAACTTTGAGCAGTTGTCGATACGTAGGCCCAATTGTTGTTTGTTGCTTTCGTTCTTGTTGTGGTAATGGCTAAACGTGAAATTGGCATGAAAGCAATTACTCTTAGCGAAGGGCGTGCATCGAGTTACTGGGTTCAAACGAGCAAAGAATGATGTTTAACTTGCAGTGCTCATCAAAAGTAGGCCCACCACTGTACGCGCTCCAACGAGAGACGAGACCCAATCTCGTGCATAGGTTGCACACTAGGCTACATTGGCTGCGCGTGTTTTCGGAGGCGTGACCCGATCTGCACGCTTAAAATTAGGCCTATTTATCGGGCTGCGATCGATTTCATCATACCTAAAATGACAGAAGTTCCATGAAATTGCATGACATAAAACTTTGCATGACATAAAACTTTGTATGACATCAAACTGCCCGTCTAGGCCTACCGCAGTTCAGTGATGGACAATTGACTGATGCTGGAGAAGCAGAGGAAAAGAAAGACGAAGCTGAAGACGAGACAGAAACCAAATTCACATTAATTGATGATGTTAGCTGACACGTCTTAGAGTGGAAAAGCACAAGTACAACAAGACAAACAGCAGCCTCTGAAGCTAACCTTGCCAGAATGCCCACATGAAACACACGTAGGACCCATGTTTCCATAATGGGGTCCGTATAGTGTCCCTATGGGTCCAAACTAATGCCCGTGCTGGCAGAGGAGTAGTATCTAGGAGAGCTTCTACGTGATACAGCTTCTTAACCGACTTCTTTCTACTGATAGTACACGATCGTTCATCCTTTAGTCTAGATCGCTAGGGGCGCCAGTGGAACGGAAATGTTAAATACCTCTTCCCTGTAGGGTTTGAAGACCCGACCTCTGGACCGGAGACTCTAAATAGGCTATACACTACATTCAAGATGATATTCTTTTAATTCTAGGGTCTTCTATTTAAACTACAGTGGAAGACAGAAGAAACCCGAAACTCCCCAGAACTCCTTCTAATACGTTCTACACTAGACTCAAAACTGTCCTATTTGCAGGGATTAAAGTGGAGTGGGAACGGTGGGAACGGCGTTCCCACTGCTCTCGAAATTCTTTGCTTGCGTTCCCACTGCTCACGCATGCGTTCCAGTGAAACTTTTCTTTGGCGTCCCCACTGCTCACCCAAACCACTTTAACCACTGCATGATATATTTGACCATGCTGGAATCGGGATCACCTATAAATAGCCTCATTTGAAGAGGTCTTATATAAATACTCGAATGAATGAATGAATGAGTGAATGAAAAAGATGACTGCAAATTACCTAAAAATTATTTTTCAACCGCTTGCCGTCGTTACGCGCCTCTGTTGACATCAGACTTGAAGGGTAGAGCGATGCGCAGGGCATTTAGGCGAGCTGAGCGATGTTTCAAGAGATCAAGTCTATGGCCAAGAAAGCAGCTAGCAGTAAATGCTATAGAAGTACTTAGATTAGAAAATATGTTTTTTTTCGGACGGTTTTGTACTAGTGACCAACGTCCCTTGTCCTTAGCCTAGTAAAGTCCATCTCTACTCAAAGGGGTGTATACCATATCGACGCTGGACAGTTTCAGTCTTGTGTAGAACCAGAGATTTCTCTACTCTTTCGGGGACAAGAAATGATGTTAATAGGCCTAGCAGAGGATTTACTATTATAAGGGCGACTTCGAAAGGGCAACCATCAAAAGGGCGCAATCAAAAAGGCGCCGCTCATAAAGGCGTATGTTTAAAAGGGCGCTCATCAAAAGAGCGCGCTACTAAAAGGGCGACAATCGAAAAGGCGAGAGAGTTCGCATTTGGAAGAAGCATAGACTTTATTTCGAAGATACTTGGATCGGAGGACTAGGACGACGAGGTGAGCGGAGCAATCCGTTGTACAACCTATAAATTTGGAATGTCCACCATTCCGCACTCCATAATCTCCTAAGAAAAACAACTCGGTCGAAGGTTGGCATAGGCCCTCAACCACTTGGAGCTTCTCATCCCACCATATGGAAGTTCATAGACAGTTTGAAGAAAGAGCAGAGTCTCAACGAAATGAAGTTGGAGCAATTCGTTTCGGGTCAACATCGCTCGCATGGAAGGAAAATCTACAGAGAAGTTGCCAAACGTATCAAGACCATAGTTGAAGATTATGTCGACAGAACAGAAATGGATTATCTAGGCCTAAGAGGGATCGCTCATAATTCATTCATTCATTCATTCATTCTGGAAATTTATATAGCGCTTCTTCAAGAGACCTATTCAGAGGCGCTCCCAGCCCAGCCACGGTTAAACAGATAGGACTTGAGTTGTTGTAAGAACACAGGTGAATAATCTCAACCTCAACCTCAACATTTGAAAATATCAATAAAATAACGTTGGTCTAACATTTGAAAAACAGACATTGTTATTGTTATTATTATCTCTAAATACAGTAGTAATAACTATGGAATATCAATAAAATTACGTATGACTAACATTTGAAGAACAGAATGTAAACCTATTGTTCGGCTTTTTAATAGCTCGCTCTTATGATTGCGCGCTCATTTGATCAGCGCCCTTTTAAACATGCGTGTTCATGAGCGGCGCCTTTTTGAATGCGCCCTTTTGATTGTCGCCCTTTCGCAGTCCCCCTTATGATCGGATAGCCTAGCAGAGTCTGATAACCCGTCACAGAACGGACAGCCGACTGATAGCTTCTGGATCGTTTCGTATTGGCGAAATGAAAAAATTTAAATCATCTAATTTATCAGATTTTCCGTAAAAAAGTGCCCACTGGACCACATTAATTTTCAACCTCCTTCTGCACGAATGTGTTTTTTTAGAATATTTATATTATATAGCACCACTTCAGAACAAACTATAACCAGAGATTATCTTCACACTAGCCGCAATTATGCTAAATGCAATTTTTAGAAAACTCTCATCAAGAAATTCTCAGATAACTAGAAATACCACCAGGTTTTCCTATGCTGTAGCAGACTCGCGCACACAAGCTTGAGCCCAGCCAAGAGTTTTTCATTTACAACTGGCCTGGCAGCGTCGTAATGGTATACATACCCTTGAGTAGAGATGGACTTTACCAAGGAAAAGGGACGTCGCTCACGAATAGAAAACCGTCCAAACAACTTGTAAAGCGCCTTTAAACAACTTCAAAAGGGCGTTGTAAATTATTTGTAGCTAAGTCACTTTTAATGTTGTTAGTTCCCATATAACTGCATGATGATGATGAAAATAATGATGATGATGATGATAATGATGATTATGATAATGATGATGATGGTAACAATAATAATAATAATTAATAATAATAATAATAATAATAATAATAATAATAATAATAAAAAACAATCACTGCAACAATAATAATAGTAATAATATTAATACTAATAGCAAAGATGTTGGTTCACCCCAATCCGATTAATCCGGATCATTCTGACTTGAGCCCGTTGCAAGTTTTTACAATTTGCTTTTGAAAACTGTTTCCCACAGCATCGATCAGGACTACCTCGCTGTTCCAAACAGTGGTGGCGCTACCATGGGTCGCGGTAGGTCATTTGACCTGCCTATTTTACTTTTGACCTGTTTTATGACCTGCCTATTTTCTGTAATGTCGTGCGTCTTATTAGTATACATGTTCATGATGTTCTGAGTAGCTAATGAGTACTTCCAAATCTTTGAAGATTAGTAAAGTTAGTATAAAGTTTAACGTTTTATTGCTGAATTGTTTCAAATTTGAATATGCTACAACAATTGGGCTATAGGCCTAACGTTCAATAATAATTTCTTAGTTTTATATAGGCCCTATCTTTGATCTAAGTTATGCTGTTTACGCTGAGTTTTGATACTTGATGCGTCAAGCTCAAACATTAACTTCTTCGACCTGCTGGAGAACTCCCATGACCCTGACGCGACCTACTGAAATTGTATAGCTAGTTTTGTCTGGTTTTATCTGGTTTTATCTGGCAACTGGTTTTATCTGGTTTTATCTGGCATCTGCCATTCCTGCCGTCAGTTGATGAAGCCTAATCAAACGCCTTCTCGTTGAATCATCTGTCGCGAAACTCTGGAAGAATTCATGCATTATTACAACAAAGGCTATTGTTTTTATCCAGTTATTTGTCTAAGCAAACGCGGGATCGCCTGAAGGTCTGATGAGTGAAAACGTCCCGATTGCATCGGAGAAGCAAACGATAGCCATAGTGCATTACTAGCCGCTACTCTCGTAACTGCCATAGCGACAATAGTTCATAGCATCCGTCCTTCGATCGATCTATCAACATACTGATCGATCTATCCTCCGTCCATCTGCTTACGTTACCATCAATCAATAAATCGATCAAACACATTGATCCATTGATCCATCCTTTCATCCGTCCATTCGCCCCACCGACGTAACGACTGACGCACCCATCTACCCTTCTAAACAAATCTCACGGATCGGTCACCCTGGAAAAGTGGGTGGATGTTCCGATTCAACCGCCCTTATCTCTCTCTGTAATCGCAAGTGATCGTGATCTCGCACAACAATCGGACGATTTCGCAGAGCATGAAAAGCCTCTCTCTGCGAAACATTAAAAAGATCAAAGCAGACGTTTTCTGTTTTGTTCGTTGCGCACAAACATCCGAGTGACGGGGTTTACACTGTCAGGAAACAGTGCTACCCTATCTCCTTGTCTTTTATGCTTCGTTCACGGCGCCGCCGTCCCCCTAACCCGAGCCCTGCATTAGCGTGGCTCTTTTAATGCGCCGCGCTCGCTGATTATAGCTTACATTACATCGTAGGCTAAGCACTTTCGACGCGCGCCGTTTTCTCAAGGCGGAGTCGCTGCCTTAGGCATACACAAATCTCTCGTGTTACCAATAACCCGTTTCGATTTGCTGCATATTTCGCTGCCATTTATTCAGAACTCTGAACACGTGTGAGAAATTTAGAAATTCATGTTCGCCGAATCTAGTCAGTCAGCATTCACATATTGTGCAGCCTATTAGTATAAGCTTGGCTTTGATAGACACACACCTACTCAGAGACTTGTGTTACGTGTCTTCGATTTAACCTAAAGACACGCGAGTATTTGTATCGTAATAACTGGTTTGCCAAACTGCTTGGAATAAGGTGCAAGCATTTTGTAGACCGCTTTAACCGAACACAGACCTTCATTCCGTTCCATCGTCGGAGTCCAAGTGGCCGCCAGCCAACCGACCGACGGACCAACCGACTGAGGAGCAGACGCGAGTCTAACAAGACTCGACGGAGGCCGTCAGTTCTTCCCCCGTAGGCACAGGTCCTAATTTGAAAAGCAACAGTTTGTGCCTGCACGTGCATGAACGAACGGAGGAGGATCGTAGACATTGATTGAGTTGCTTGGAAGGTGGAATTAATGGACTGAGCGTTTTGATTGAGCGACTGTTATTTGGAAGTAGTTGATTCCCGTGACTTAGATTTTCTTACGCGTTGAAGAAATCAGGAGATATCGATTAGGATTAGGATTACGAAAACACGTAGGGCGCTATATCATTCACACTATTATTCTCCCTCTGTCTATACCCGCCGACCTACCGACCGACCTACCCACCGACCTACCCACCGACCAACTGCATGTGCGAATACACAGCACCATCGCAAGCCTATCTACAACAACATTGTGATTATATGGGAACCACATTATATGCCTAACAGCTGTGCGCGGTTGACGTGTGTACGGACTGATGCATGTTCGCGAGCATTTATTCGAGTAGTCTAAGGAAATCAACGGCACCTCCTTCGTCGACGACGACTTCAGGCTCTCTCGATAGACACGGGCTTTAGACTGAGCGATTGCAGGTAATGTCTAGCCAGCTTGTTTCTGTAAACTTCACGCACTAGACAAGAGACGCTAAGCTTAACGATCTTCGTCGGAATTAGGCAAAACTAGGCGAAATAAGCGAAAAAGTGCAACTTATTTAGAAGCGATTCACACAGACATTCTGTATCTCATTAGGGAAAACCAAAGATTCTACTCACTGGACAGATAAAATAGATTTAGAAAATTCTAAGACACACAAACCTACCTTCGGCGCCTATTGTTATTTTTGTTCTGGAGATTCTAAAGCGTACGCAGGTAAGCCTACATGTTAAATGGTTTCGTTGCATGTTTAAAATAGAAATGTTTTGCCCTGCATTTTTACTTAGACCTAACGTTTTTGGTTGTAACCTAATCGACAGGTAAAACCTAAACCCTGTAGACACATGCATTGAGATGATGCGCTCTCAAAGGCATAGATTACTCAGAAGATCGTGCCTCTGTTAAGTTTAGTATACTGACTGGGTTTCTTTTATAACATTTCGTGAAATAGGCCTATCTCATCACGAACTTTTGTCACTTGAAAAACTATAGGCCTAAGAGAATACTTCAGAAGTAGATAGAGCGCAAATCTATCAAATTATGGAGACGGAGCAAGAGAATTTATATAGTAAAATGTTACAAACTAACTTTTCACGCATCAGTGTCTTGAATGATGTCTCTATTCCCTAAAAGTGTGATCCGGATATTTTTATGTCTATAATAACGTAACACTTATTTTGTAATGACTAGCACATTGCTCCATTGATGTCGCGTACTAAAAAGTTGCTTGTTGACTCTTACTAGCATCTGCTGTTTAAGCAGACTATGTTTTTTTGTAGCCATTACATTGTGCGACATTTTGAAATGGTATATATATATATATATATATATATATATATATATTCGCTCGATGCTGCAAAACTAGGCTTACTCCTTTAGGCTGCAAAACTAGGCTTACAGCTAAGCCACTGCCGTACTCTGGCAGTGCCAGTCCCAAGCCTGGAGAAAGGAGGAGGGCGACGCTTATCATATTTGTTATGACACAGCGTCGTTAAACAGCAACTAACCAACGAAAACTAGGCTTACGTTTCACAGTACAGGCAAGGTTATGAACACTGCCTACAATAATTTTTAGTCAATATAAAGGCAATGTGTGTTAGTCTGAAGGATGCAATATCAAGGTAACTACATCGTCATGTTTGAGGTGCTGAAATTCTTTACAGGACAGCTATTCAAGCTAATAGTCTAAAATTCCTCGTAGACAATCTTTTAGTATAGATGCCTTATGCATTGGACACCCGCTCGATAGAAGTTACTAATTAAAATTACCTACGGGTTAAATAAAGTTTAGAGTGAGGGATAGCAACAATTAGACGAAAATTAGCTCCTTTTTTTACAAAATAACACTTAGCACATCGACAGTGCGAGACCACAACTTTATCGCTCACTTATCACACCTGAAGCCAAATATTGCTACATTTGACCTTCTAGGGTCAAGTGCCTGGAAAGAAGTACATGACTACCTACCGACAGCTCTTAGTACTCATGCATCTCAGACATATTTAGCCACTCAAGACATAAACCCTGGTAGGCTTCTACCTCGCATGCATCAGCAAATTTATAGGGCATAACAGATGGCTAACGAGTTCCTGTTGCTAATCACACTTTATTGGGCGGCTTTTATTAGCCAGACTTCCAGTTTGTAGCCATCGTTAACTGCACATAAATAAAGCCTGACGTAATGTTTCAGGATAGGAGGATTTCTGAGCCTTAAAGTCAGCTCGTCTTGGAATAGTCGGTCTTCTTTTGTTCCTCTTTCCGCTCATTACAAGTCGACTGAAATCCTGGTTCGCTGAGTACATTGTTTCCTTTGGCAACACCCAAATCCGTAACAAGTTGACAGAAGTCGAGGTAACAGCCGAACAAGTTGCAATCCAACTGAAGTCTTGACTCGCTGAGGACGTTCATAAAAGGCGTTATATAAAGTCAGAAACATCCACACATCCCTTGGAAACAGCCGATCTCGTCACGACTCGCTTGAAGTCATGGTTCGGTGATTACATAATATCTCAAAGCAACGAGATAATTATCATCAGCAGCCGAGTTCAGGAGGATGCCGCCGAGCGGTCTGCAAGCGGGGCTGGCGTCGTTGCGCTTCTCGTCCAACATCGCAGCTGCCGTCTTCAGCGCCGCTCAGCCGGGGGTCCGTGCGGCCGTCAACTGGGGCGCCGCCGAGTTGCAGGAGGAGCTGCGACGTGACAGACGCCGACGCAGGCGACAGAAGGTGATCGCCTGCTGCAAGAAGATCGTCGCCTTCCTCTTCTCACACATCGGTCTGGCTGGGATGGTCGTCGCATACTCGATACTCGGCGGATTCCTCTTTCAGGCAATCGAGGCGTCCAACGAGAAGGAACTGAAGCTGAAAATACGAGAGTTTAGGGAGGAAACGATCGATGAAATCGCACAACTGGCCGAGAACTATACCGGCGTTATACGTTTAGGGTCGTCCAATGTGAGCGGCGGCGCAGAGGTCAGTAATTTCACCAATTTCACGGACCAGCTGCGCGATCTCTTTCTTGAGAAATACCGGACGCTGAAGAGAAACGGATGGGACCTGAAGGACTTCACCGACGAAGCGGATCTACAGTGGTCATTTGCGGGAGCGCTGCTCTACGCAGTCACTGTTATCACGACCATAGGTAAGCAGTTATCGCCAACATTAAACGAGTGCATGCCCAGAGGCGTGGGAAAGGTCTCAGCATATATATCTATACATGCCTCTATATGTGTGCAAGATGTATAATATATATATGTATATATCTTGTATGTATATTATGTACAGAAGATATATAACATATATCTATATACACACGATAATAATAAAATCGTCTATAATCTGCCGACTTGTGACTGGGGAGGAAGATACTTGTAGCGATCCGACCACTCCACTTGACCTGACGACTGCTTCGTTCGCCTGCAGTAAACCCGTCAATATCTCTCTAGGTTGTGTAGTTTACAAAAATATGAGATGGGCAGAAGACAAAATGTCTAAGGGCAGCGTTCTTGTACTGCTACTTGTGAAGGCAGAGATGATGATCTGCTTAAATCATTGTGTGTTTATTTCTTTATATCTGATGAAAAGAAGCATCTGTCTGTTTAAACGTAGCCTTATGATAAGATGATCGATTTGCTTCTAGATATTGACAAGATTTTGGTCTACTTCCTTCTATCTAAGGACAACATATGTTTGTTTTCTTATCTAATGATGAGATTTATTTCCTTACATCTAATGATAAGATGTACTTATTTCCTTATATTTAATGATGAGATTTATTTCCTTATATCTAATAATAATATATACGTATTTTCTTATATCTAATGATGAGATTTATTTCCCTAGATTAGGTGAGGCCCTAAGCTGCATGTTAAGAAATTGCACCAGACGGTCTCACAAAACTTTAAAACATATATGCCTTGTAATTATTTAATAGCAACGCATTCAAAGTGAAGAATTCAAATTATATTCAAATTAATGCATTTATACTCAGGCGAGATGAAATTTGCTACATGAGCCGTTTAAAAAATATAGGCCTATATATAGTAGGCCTACATGTAATATTGTAGAAAAGCCCCCCAAATTCTGTATTTTAGGCCCCTGCGGATTGTGAGGCCCTAAGCTGTAGCTTTTTAGCTTGTGCCTAAATCCGGGACTGAACCTAATTCTAGACTCTGTAATTCTGAACTATTATCAGAAGTGCTCATCATCAGTCATAGTCGTCTTCTTCCTCACAATTACCCTCAACATCATCGTCATCAGGATCTACCATACTGTCACTTCTGTGTCATCTTTTCATTTCAAAGTCCATATTTCTCTCTGTGTACATCTAAATAAAAAAATGCAATGATTCAGAACAAATGAAAGAGAGAAACATGGCAAAACAAGAATCCAACTGAAATCCTAAACTCAATGATTAATAAATAAAGGAATAAAATAACAAAAATAAAAAAGGATTGAAAGAACGAGTTAATCTTCTGACGAATAAAAACATTTACTGCGGTTAGGTATCCTGCGGTATGTAAGTAATTGGGCCGTGGTTTTGCTGACGAGGTTCCACATTAGACAGGTGATGTTCGCAGACTTACGCAGGCACACGCCTAACGCTCGCGAATGGTTCACAGATGGTTCACACGCGGCTTCTGCAAGGTTCCCGACTACGCTCAATGTCATTGTGAATTAAAGTTGATTGATACTTCCTCATAATTGTCACTATAGAAGTTTGCTCATAAAGACTTCAGTTTTCTTTGACCCGCATACAGAAAAACTTTGACATTATATTATATTGTATTGTATTGTACCTGAACATTTATTATATAGAAAATTTCTTTTTCTTTTTCTCCTCCGTCAAGTGTTCACCGACGATGAGGCTCCAACAAAACTTCTCCATTTCGGCCGGTCTCTTGCGAGTTCTATTGCCTTTACATAGGAAACAGCGGCTGTTATATAAATAAACAAGCCTACTCTACGTCGTGTTGACTCAACGTTGTATCAAATCCCAACTGAATGTTCGATATTTGCATGGATGGTTGATTCTCCAATCGACGTTGGGGGCATTTACAAAGGCAATGGTACAAAAATAAACAACCATGTTACTTAGCGAACAGGGAAGAAAGCTGTACCTCCGACGATGCACGTAGCACGGTGCGGCTCGTAATTCAATCATCTTTAACATTTCTACTTCTTCGTCATTTTCTCTCTCTTGTATACACTCTGTAACCGGCTGTCCCGCTTTACGACCATGTGCTACGTTCGATACGCGGAGACTTTTCTGTTTTTATTTTCACTGTTAGTATCATTCGCTCACTACAGACGGCAAACGAAAGGTCGTTGCAGTAAATCTGTCATCATTTCTCGATATCGTCTTGTTGGCGCGCCTACGGCCAGACTCTGCAGCACGATAAGATAGTTAACCTGTTGTCTAACGTTGCAAAGCTCAGGTCCCAGTCGAAAGGGAGGTGAGCTTATGACGGATTTAGATTCAACGTATGCACAAGACGGAGGTGGAGCTCAACACTTGAAACGATGCATCCGACACCCACCTCGCACCCGACTCAATGCGTAACACTCATGTTGGACAACTGGTTTTGCAGAAGACTTTTTGATTGACGCAGCGATTTCAGTTTGCATGTACATTGTACAAGGATTCAAGCACAGGCCAGTGAGCGGTTACCAGCCAGTGACCGCCCTTAGGCAGCGCCGTGCTTTTCCATCGCTGGCCCTGCAATCTGGAACGGGCTCCATGTGGCACTTCGCTTGGTCCAAAGTACCCATACCACCACCACATTCTACGCAATTCTCAAGACTGTACTTTTCAGCCTGGGTTGGATCGGGAGTGCCTCTAATTAGATGACCTTGAAGAGGCGCTATATAAATTTTCGGTATGAATGTATTGCGAAACATGTACTCATAAATTCAGTGTGCATGCATGCATGTACATGTATGTATGTATGTGTGTATCATTATTATTTAACTAATTAATTAGTAGATTCAATTGCGCTGGTGTCTAATGCACAAGGCATCCAAGGAGCACCAAAAGCAAGCTGTTATTAGGTCTATTATTATGCAGAATATCAGTCCAAGCAATAGCACGGGGAGGCAACTTATGATGGATAATAATTAATCCCTAAGAAAAAGTTAAGTCTTAAGTTGAGACTGTAAGTAAGTAAGTAAGTATATTCTTTATTACACCATTAGCAAACGCACAATGGGACAGAAGCTAGAAGCATTGATTGTAAAACATTGAAGTAATAATAAATCGAAATAAAAATGATAAAATAAGTAATTAAAAAAGCAAGTGTTTTCTTATCATTTATGCAGTAATCTAGCAATGTAACCCTTCCCCGTCAAAGGATCACATCGTGGTATCTCGCGATTATGCCAGCGAGGTCGAAGATAATATCCGGTAGATCGTATCGGAGGGAGCAAATCATGGAGGACATGCCCTGGGTTCTGAAGGATTGCTGCAAAGAGAGCATCGTCCGCCTTAGAACACAACAGGTCAAATGTAGGAGTATCAGTTGGCAGATACCCTTGTCGCTTAAGCTTACGTATCAAGGCAGAGAGACGTTCTCTCTCAAGACCATTGGAAAATCCCCACCAGACTGGAGATGAGTACAACATTCGTGCCACTGTGGTGGAACGTACAACATCATGAAGGCGGCTTCCAGTTAATCCATGAGAAACCAGGACTCGCAGAGCAAAAAAGGATTGTTTAGCTTTACAACAGATGTTGTTAATGTGCGAGGAGAAACCAATTTTTTCAGAAAGAGTGACTCCCAAAATTTTTATTCCATTTACACGTACGATCCCAGCAATGGGCGGAGGGGTATCTAGAGTTTTGATTCGAGGACGCCTTATTATGATTTCACAAGACTTACTATGATTTAAGCGCAAGTTGCAATTTCTGGCCCATTCAGCTATGTGGGCAAGTTCAGAGTCAGTGGTCGTTATGTTTGAGGCAGGAATTATCAAATAGCAATCATCTGCGTATTTGAATAATCGGTTCCCTGCATGAAGCAATTTAAGTCCAGAAATGGCTGCCAAAAAGTGGATTGGTCCAAGCCCTGACCCCTGTACAGTAGCATTTATGAATGACCTAAATGACTGAGCAAAACGAACAGACACACGGATGACAAAATTTAGGTCCAGCAACCGATGAAGCTCGTTCATCAAGAACAGTTCTAGTTCTAAATATGACAAGGGAAAGACACAATCAGATGGTTGAATAACGATAAGTCTGAGAATAAAGATTGATCTTCAATATTGCGTTTTGTTGGCCAGAATTCGATATTTAATAAATTATGAGTCCCGATTTGAAACAAATCTTTTACTGAACAGGAAGCCACTAAACAGATTTGAGCACAGGGATTGTGAGTTCATAGTTTGACGTATACTTGTGGCTGTAGCCAAAGGGTTCTGAACTTTTTGAAGTTCATCAAGTTTAACTTTGTTATGCCAACAAAAATGAGTTACAGTAATCAAGATGTAAACCAAAGAGGACCAACCACGGAACCCTGCGGAACACTGCATGTCAACAAAGCGCTAGACAAATGCAATTGAGAGCGTGGACTAAGATAAGTAGCAAACCAATTAAATGAAGGACCAGGAGCCCCTAACCAGTGCTGGAGACGATTTAGAAAAAGAGGATGGTCCACAGTATCAAAAGCAGTCGACAAGTAAAAAAAGAGCAAATATTGTTACCCTGTACCGTAGAGTAGGCCTGCAGTATGTCGTTATGAAGAGCAGGAAGCGCGGATTCTGTTGAACGATAAGCAGACTGAAAATGGGGAGACTAATAACTTGTAAGAAAGGAGTTTTGTAATTTTCTGTAATTTGTAATCTCCTGTAATTTATAATCTCTTGTAATTTATTACCTCTTGTGATTTGTAATTTATAAACGATTCATAACTATCAGTTCAACAATATTCAGATGAAATATTTCAAAGTGTAATCAAAGTGTAATTTTGTAATCTTCTGTAATTTGTGATCTCCTGTAATTTGTAATCGCTTATGATTTGTAATTTGTAAATGATTCATAACTAACAGTTCAACAATTTCAGATGAAAATTTTTATAGTTGAGATAGGTCTATAATCAAACAAGTCGTTAGGGTCGCTAGGTTTCTTCAGTAAAGAATGAACTACGACATGAGCAAATGCAGATGGAAAGGATCCATCATGCAATTAGAAATTGATAATTGATTCAGAAATTGAACACAGCATGTGACATCACTCTTTCAGAAGAAATGTGAAACTGGATGACGTATAGACAGCATTTGTTAGGCGAGGAAAAGAAAAGTTTGCGAACTTCTTTCAGAGTTGTCGGCTGAAAGTCGTTCAAGGCAGAGGGGCAGAATTAGGATCATGAAGGAATTTGTCCGAAGAAGAGAAAGCGACCAATTTAAGCATTGCGCCAGAATTTTCGTGTGCAATGTGATACCTTATTAATAGGCAAGTGAATGGTGTTGAAGATACAGAACTTTCATCGATTAAGTTAGTTAAATTGTAATTGTAATTAATTAATTAATTGCGACAATTTATATAGCATCGTTGGTAGCAAGCTACTTCTAGGATGCTTCACAAAAACGCACGAACACAGTTTACTGTCAGCGCAAAGGTTAATTTTATTTTATTTTAAAATCAATTTTATGCTACGGGCAAATATGCAGATATAATTGATGAAACAAGTTTTCGCAGAGATTTGCACTTTTGCTTAAACCTAATGCAATCCAGGGAAGAGTGGCGTAACAATCACTACAATTGACTTCTGCAACGTCTATAGCTTCAGAAATGGCAAAGTTGAACCAAGACCGTGGTGCGCTCTCTGTTATGACTATCGTCTTTGTTCTAAAAGAAATTTGCCTGTCACGGAGCTCACTTAGAGTAGGCCTACAGCCCTACATGTAGATTGGAAGTGCAAAGCCAGCTCTGCAGCTTTGCAGGAGATAGCCTTAACGGAGATGCTAAGATATCCCGTTCTAGCTTATTTTAAAATCAATTTTATGCTACGGGCAAAATTTTACAATTTCTAAATTTTGTGTCGGTTTACACGGGAAGTCATATTTTGAGAAGATGACAATATTGTCTGAAGAATATGACACAACAGAAGTAGCATTCTGCGAACCAGAACAAGTTATCAAGACATTCAAGGTGTGATATTTATTACGCGCAGGAATGGTATTGATCTCTTGCATGTAAAACCTTCTAAGATTTCAGAAAATTCTGGAGCAGTGATTAGCTACATAAATATGAATATCAGAGTCATCCATAATTACTCTTCTAGAAGGAAAAGAAATCAAATGAATTTCAATGAAGGAATCTTTAAAAGGATGTCAGGCAATAGATGTTCATGGACAGTTCCTGTTTGCTGCCAGAAACAAGAATAGCAGCCATGACCTACAATGACCCGGGTACAGATAGTACAGTGTGAATTCATGCAGTGGTAGATGTGATCCAAACAGAAAAGCAAAAGCTCTGCCTCTATCACTGCAACGAGGCTCATTCATCATATAACCACTTGTAAAGTAAGGTAAGAATTGAAAGCCGATGTATGACTATTGACTAGATTGAAGCCGGGTCTTATCAAGAACATGTATAGGCCTATTCAATGATTGTTAACAAAGAACATTTTCCAGGATCGTAGGTTTATTTCTAAGACAACAAATGTTTAATTGACCAATACCCAGTCTCTGAAATATAACTGGTCCAGATTTCTGTGTCTTCAGCCAAAAGAAGCAATTAAAGCAGATACAAAGACAACCTATGACGCGCAGTCGATGTCTATATTTGCAATCAACCCAGGACGGGAAATATTGTTACTGGTATGCAGTAGCATCCGGACATGCAACTGAATTGAAAAAGCAGCACAAAGAACCAGGTGAAATAAATGGACCAAAGCCAAGTTAAAAATAGACGAGACCGCAGTGATGCATGTGTATACCCTAAGACTAGAGACTGAACTCTCTCCACCCGAGTTGGCAAGAAGCAGAAACATAAACAATATACACTATAAAAGCAACCAACATAATTAGGTAGCCATAATCAGTATAACAGAAGTTTAAACCACGACGCAGATGGCGGCGGAAGTAAAAAGGCGTGACCTAAACAAGAAATAGGGCCTAACAGTTCTTCTTCTTCAGTTCATGGACGGTCAAGGAATGCAGATAATTCAGAGTGTATTAGTGTGAACCTAAAAATAGTAACATAAGCTATGTTATGGTTGGGATCTCGCTGTACCAATCCAGGTCATGACGGACAGAAAGCAGAGGTCAGCCGACGTCCGATAAGAACAACATGAAAATCAACACATAGAAGAAAGAAATAATTCAGACTTAGCTGAAAGCGAATACAGAGACGAACTAGCCAGAATGTTTTGGTGAGACAAGATAATCTAGCTCTTAAAACAAAACAAAAAAGTGTGCATGTATGTATATTTGTATTTGCGTATGTAGGCCATTGGTATTGGTAATGGAACCAAGGCCAGGTCAGCATCAGCTGTGAGAGAAGGTTATGCATTTACTGAGGTTTACACGAGGCAGGTGATAATCACCTAGAAAAGGACAGCGATGGGCACTTTTAACTACTGTAATTAGTAACTGCTAGTTATTACTACTTGCAAGTAGTTAACAAGTAGTTATAACTACGTTTAGTAATAAGTAGTTACAAAGTAGTTAACTACTTTTGCAGAAGTTATAACTGCAGTCTGCAGTTTAACTACTTTTCTTAACCACTGTAGCCTACTTCATATTATATTAGGCCTACTGCAACATTTTAAAAGATTTTAACAGATTTTATAAGATCTAGATAGGAAATAGTGAATATGTCTGGCTAACTTTTGCACAGTAACAACCGATTATTTGTTTTAGTCCATATGAACATTGCTACAAAATAATGTACACCACAGAGGAATACAGGCTGCAGTACTTTGTGATTTGATATAAATAACTAAGCTGAATATGTTTGCCTTGTTTAACAATTTTGTTCGTGCTTATGTAGTTAAGAAAGTAGTTTACCATAATACTGGCAGTTAAAAGAAGTAGTTGTAACTATTGTATCCACTGAAGTAGATAAAAATAGCTATAACTACTTTCTTGACTAGTAGTTAGGAAATTAGGAAACAACTGCCGAAGTACTAGTATATATATATATATATATATATATATATATATATAGTCTAACATATATAGTCTAACATATATATATATATATATATAAGGCTCGTAATCATAAGCTCAAGATTTCTGTAGCGCCAGAAAGCCAAGTCGTGGGAACTTGCTTATTCACAGGCGCTCAGTCAAAAACAAATCGATAGTAGGTAGGACGACACTCGGTTCCAGGTCAAGTTCCAGGTAGACAGTCAGTCGGCTACAGGATTGATGGCGTTATGAATTGGAGTTGGCGAGAGAGGTAAGTGGAAAAGGAAGAATCAAGAGAGGATTGTGGAAAAGGAATGTTTTAAGTTTAGAGCGAAATACCTGCCCGGAGATTGCAAGAGATGAAGTTTTGGTGAGTTTGTAGAATGGATAAGGTAATTTCCATAGTTCTAGGTGGAGTTTATGTCAGAGTGGTGGAGCAGCTATAGGGCTATAGGGCGATATCCAGATTTTAGGGATAAGGTGACGGGTGCCCTGTGTTCCAGCTTAAGTAGCGCGGTAGAAATTTGAAGTTTATGATTACGATAAAGATGGAAGGGCGGAGAAAGGCTTTGACGAGCTGAGTAAAGCAGTTGTATTGTAAATAACCGACAAAGGTAGGAAGATTTGAGGGATTGATAGGCCTAAATGTTGTAGGTAGGTCTAAGTGACAGAACTTTGTATTCTATTCAGTTTCGTAGCGATGGGTGTTCCAGCGGTGCCATGGAACAGGGCGCAACTCAAGAGGGGGCGCAAATTTTGAGACGGAATGATTTAATTATTAAACTATTTACTTTGTTTTGAAATATAATACCCATTTAAAATGAAATAAATGTAATAAAATAAAATGACAACAAATAAAAGTATATATATAATATGAGTGAAGAAGTGCAGGTGCATCTTACAGTGCGTTAGACCGGACGGAATAAACAGATCGACTGCTGCATTGTCATATATCTATCTATTAATATTATATATATATATATATATATTAATAGATAGATATATGACAATGCAGGCTTACTTTAAAATTGTCGTTTGAACATATTTATAGCAAATAATTCGAGATAACAAATTTGGTCGTTATTGGTTAAGCTGATCTATGAGGGTGTGGGGCGGGCTATATTTACGCTTGGCACATAGCGCAATTATAGCGTGCTACGTTCCTGGTTCTAGTATTGTAAGCCACTGAGGTGATTTGAAAATAGGAATAATGTGATGGTGCTTGGGGTTTTAGTGACAGCACGAGCTAAAGCATTCGATGGTGTCTATAGTCAGAAAGAGTGAATTGCAGTAGTCTAGTTTAGCATGGTCTATGGATGTGGCCTATAATAAGCTAATAGCACAATTGTACGACAAGAGATCTTCATTTGGTAACATCAAAAGCGATGATTATGTCCAACTGTACTGTTTTTCTTCCCGAGAGCATCCTTGTCGAAAAAAAACCCAGATAGACGGTCATCGATTTATTAAACTATAATTAAGCTACAATGCGGCCTATAATTATCTTTCTTCCTTTTGACAATCGCAATGACTAAGACCTTAAACTCGGTGCGCTTCTACATAGGTTACCACCCACTGGAGATAGAGACGTTCTGAGATTAGAATACATCAAAGGATTATATTCCATTCACCTGATCTTCCATCGCTGGGGTTATTAACAGGCGTAAAAACCAGAGACTACGGAACTCTGTGTGCAGACAAAGCCTGTGGGCGTTCTAGCTCTAGAGCTATGCATCTCGACCTGCCATAAATGCCATCATCAGGGCATCAAACTTGCGGAAGGTAGGCAACAGATGGTCTTCCACGTGGTAATTGCTTCCGCCTCTGACTGCCTTTTGCTTTGCTTCGTGTCTTGCAACCGACTCCCGTCAATCACTGCAACAGTCGATCTGTTTATTCCGTCCGGTCCTACGCACTGTAAGATGCACCTGCACTTCTTCACTCACAGCTCGACTTCTAGCCAAACACGGATTCAGCCTCTGTACAACTCTACTTTCTTAGCATTACAGATCTAAGCAACTGACGTTTTGTACTTCTTGAAATCGTAACTGTAATCGTATTCAACGGGTTAATCGAACTGTATATTAACTGTAGCTGAAAATGTGATTTTAGTACATCTTGGAATGAGGTATGCATACCCTTTATCACCCAGAGAGTAAACAATGAAAACTAAATTTGATATGAGCCTGACATTCTCCAATGACTTTCGTATTATTATTCAAATAACCAATGCACGAAATTGGAAGAGAAGGAAAGTATTTGATGGCTCCAGTTTCTGCACCAAAGTTACGCTCTTTTTGTAACCACAGAACCATTCGAGACAGTCTGCAGGAAGCCCAAAGTTTGAAGTTGCGACTGCACGGCTGGCTTACACTTGATGATCTAAAGCTGTTACGCTCATCATTGGACCCCCAAGGCTTCCATAAGATAGAAATAAGCCATTTATACCAGACGTCTGAAGCGTTCACTTAGCCGCTATTTTGACCTCACGCTGTTTCATCTAAGTATTGACTTTCCCGACAATAGGCGCCTCTACTGACACCATAACAGGTGCATGGCAGTTGTACGCAGCTCATCAAGCCTATTTCCCCGTTCCCCCAGCCTTCACCTCTTCCCTCCTCCAATGAGTGGATCCTGCGCATGCGTAGCGCCGATTAGGATAAATGCGCATGCGCGTATACGCTGACGTCATCGTTACTTTTATCGCGCATTGACCGACGCTGTATCTTTCCGCAAGAAACTATAAGTCTTCGAAGCTGAGTATAATTATACGCGTCTGCCTGTGTATCTGTGTATAGGCATGGGCTTAGAGCTTGTAGACACATATACATTGGTTCTATCTAATCTGTCCACTTATCCCTTGCGATAGTAACCAGGTTTCAATCTGGCTAACGATGCACGGGGAGCACACTGCCTGTGTGGCAAGCCTTCCTCTCCGTGTGTGTGTGTGTCTCTCTCTGTCGCTCTGTCCTTATCTCTTTCTCCCTCTCCTTTTCTCTCACTCTAACCTATAGCTCTCCCTCTTACTCCTTCCATCTCTGAACACTGCTATCTGTCTATGTCTTTTTCTGCTGCGTCTAGTTCCCTCTACGTCTCTCTCTATCGCTGCGTCTATCTCCCTCTGTACGTCTCTCTATCTCAGCCACTTTTTCTCTTTCGGCTTCGGCGTCTGTTCTTTGCCTTAGTCATTCATCATGACATCATCGACCGATAATATTCATAACCGCCGCACGCAGAAGTTACAGGATGAAGGGGAGGACGGAGGGAGGGACGGAGGGCTTGGGAGGAGGGAGAAGCAGGAAAAGGAAAGGGAGGAGGTTCTGTTGCATATATCAATACGCAGACCCGCGAAGCTGCTACGGTTGAAGTCAAAAGCGTTTGTATAGGTACTACTGTACTATATATAGACGATGTTTTTTGCCTAAATGTATATGTCTATGCGTATGATTATATATATATATATATATTTATATACATATATATATGCTCTAAGGTGGGCCACCAAAAGTAGCTGACTGTATTTGAGGCGATAGGTTGCATGGTGCAGCGGTTCAGCGTCAGCTATCAAAGCAAGCTGAGATCCAGATAATGGTCATTGCCGCCGCTGTGCCAAGTTTCAGGGCCACAATTTTTTCACTGCACTAAGTGGACTATAGTGACAAAAGATATCAGTCCAGAAATCGTTCCAGTTTCTTTTGCCGGAGAACGAACGAATGTAATCTTCGTAAAGTTGTGCAAAATTTATGATGCGTGGGTTAAAAATCAATTGCTTATTGGGAATTCGTCTTGCAGTCTCTATTTTCTCAAATTCTTTTTGTAATTCAATCAGTAAATTTGATTTTATTTAGTTCATGTCTTTGCTTTCCTCTTACTAATTCGTTTATCTTAATGAAGCTACATGAAGAACTTATAGGCCTGAATGTTAGAGGATAAATCATCTGTAAAAATGTCAACAACAAGCTAAGTACTAGGTCGTTAGGGTGACTGAAATTATTTCAAATAGCACAATGCTGCAAAACTCAACAGTTACAGCCAAAGGAATTTCAATTATGATAAAGTCACAAGTCGTATTTCTAGTCCAAAGCCGAAAATGGAGCGCCATTATTGCGTGCAATTTAACTGTGCAAGGATAACAGTAAAATCATTAATCACAGGATAATTAGGCCTATTTAATTTCATTCGTTCATTTACTTAGCTTGGGAACTTTTATAGCAGCATACAAATTGTACGTCGACTGTAGGCCTAAGCAAGATCTCTACAAGCAAAGATCATTCCCTTCATTCGCAACAGCAATAGCCTAGACTGTTGAGACATGTTACTGACTAGCGTACTGCAAACGATTATGTGATTACTAGAACCGACAAAGTGAATGCCTTGGCTAATATTACTTTTGCGTTAAACGTTAAAGATAAACGCAAGCACGCGTCCTATTGTAACGCTTTAACTTTTAACCTGTCTACAATAGAAATGCTTATGTTATTGAATGTCTGTTTCTGTTGGTGGAGTACTTACGTTATAAAAGTCAGAGAAAGACAAGTAATGTCTTTAATTATCGGCTTGGAATATTCTACTAAAGCGAAGTTATTTTGATCGGCTTCTGAGACTTTAAGCAGCAAACGAGACTGTCGACAAGAGCATCTCACTCGACTGACAGTTCAATCGACATCGTTTGGTATCCGCTATCCTTGGACTCCTGGTTCAGATTCTCTCTCTGAGATGCCTCACTTAGACCGTTTTCTTCAGTGGCAGTAGGTCACCTTGTGCGCATGCCCGTGACCCACAAGAAAGCGTCCGAGGGGGTATACTCGACACAGCTGATGATGTAATCGCAATCGCTGTCTGCTATGACTGCTTCAGTTCCTGAATGGATTTGTAAAAGCTGTTCAGATGCAGCTGCTGCCTAGCTTTAGCACTAATCTGCATTACCATCGCCATATATCGCGGAGCCCTATGAGCAGCTGGATGACATCAAACCGTTGGAAACGGAATACAGACAAAACCAGATTCTGTGGCTAGCACATGCAGACAGCATCATCTTTACCATCAACTTCCGTGTAGTACTTGATGGTTCGAGCATCGGGTCGTCGGATGAAGTTACGTGTCTTGGATTTCTACTCGAACGGACATCTGTGCCACACATCATAAAACTCACTGCACGCCGCATCAGCCGTCTGCGTCATCATCGCAGCACAAAGTGTAGCCAAGGCGTTCGTCTGTGGTTCGTAATGAGCCGTCTTGATTACTGCAACACTCCTGTTTGTGGCCTGTTCGCAGCGCATCTGGTAAATTTGCCTCTGAACGACCGAGTAACATGAAATCTGACCACATTCTTGCATCTCTCAATCAACTACCGAATGAGATCGAGGTTTTATGTTTATAGCCGCCTTCACCATTCGTCCCCATACTATTTCATCCGAATAGACCTTGCACATATCTTGAATGTAGAACTGACAGTCACAGTGACCTGTAAGTAATAGGCCTATAAGAGACTATAGGACTAAATGAAAAACTCACAAAGTTAGTCAGTTCCTCAGCCATGTATTGTGCAATTATATTTCAGCACCCAACACTCTTGACCATCGATTTCCCATCGATCAGTTTATGAAAGTTGATCTCTTAAAACTACTATGTTCTTTCAGGTGTATCCAAATGACTGAGAGAACCTGTGACAGCATAAGTTAAACAATTCCTACATTTTATAGGCATAAAGCCGTTAAAAGGCGTCTGAAGCCATGGAATCAAGTCATGAGAATCGCAGAGGTTACTGTTGATCGTCTAAACTAACGGCTGGAAGATGAGTTGTTTGGAGTAGGAAGAGGAGGAAGGTGAGTAAGAAGAGAAGTAAGTTGCAGAGGATGAAGATATGGGGGAGACGACCGTAGCTGGGGCATCGTCGTCGTTGTCTGTGAGAATGTTTATGGAATATAGAGTGAGGGACATAAACACTTTCCGGACCGCTTGAGATAAAAGCCTCTCCATGTCTCGATGAGACTAAGAGTGATTTTCAATGATAGATCAGTCGCATCCAATGCCTCCCAGTCCTCCTCCTCCTTGTCCTCTTTCTTGTCTTCCTTCTCCTCCTCTTACTCCTCCTCTTCCTCCTCTTCTCTTTCCTCCTCCTCATTTTCTTCTTCCTCCTCCCCTTTCCTCTTATTGTTCTTTCTTTCCCTCCTCCTCCTTTCCTCCTCCTCCTTCTTTTCCTCCTTCTCCTCCTCCTTTTCCTACTCCTCCTTCTCCTTTTATTCCTCCTCCTCTTTCCTCCTCCTGTTCCTTCTTTTCTCCTCCTCCTTTCCTCCTCCTCCTAATCGTCCTCACTCACACGTTCTAAGTCAATTCCGTAATCAATCACTGATATACCTGCTCATCTATGCAGAAAAAACTCAGCCACTTGCCGGCCATCCCTCCACCGAATCCATCCACTAAGACCCTCCACGTGCCTGCATGATAGCAACCCTAGATCTAGCACAACCACATATGTACATATATATGCATATATTGTATATATACACATGTATTTATATATATACGAACTATTCCATTGTTACGTGGTTGAGCATGGCATCCTATTCCTCCGTGGTATGTTGGTCTTTTTCACTCCCGCGGTGTCTGTCCGGGCACTCGTGGTCGGTGCTTCAGTTTTAGTTTTTCTTCTGCTTCACACGTTTCGTTTGGCTCAATCTACTCAGCAGCGTCAGGAACAGCAGCACCAGAAGGCCAGTGCTTATTACCCTCTTCAGGTTTAGTCTAGTCTCCGTTCTTCTATTGGGCGATAGCTTAATAGGTATCAGTAGATGCAGCGACGGTACTCTGATCCGAAGAAAAAAGCAGCTCGTTAACTGAGAGAGACCACTTCGGAAAAACAGCAGTTTAGACGGAATGTTTTTCCAGCAATGACTGGAATTTCGTAAAAAGTCACTTGTCGGTGGCTTAAGCGATCACACGTCGAT
The DNA here is from genome assembly GCA_963556255.1 of Allolobophora icterica. NCBI lineage: Eukaryota > Metazoa > Annelida > Clitellata > Crassiclitellata > Lumbricidae > Allolobophora > Allolobophora icterica. The sequence goes on along the minus strand of OY744606.1, from coordinate 53,644,546 downwards.
TTCAGTTCAGCAGATACATGAACGGTTAGAAATGGCTTGAACGGCGTCGTCATTTGAGCCTACAGGAGAATGCCCGATCATTTTACAATGTATGCGTCTGTTTTCGCTTTGGGGGTTTTCATGTCCAAACAAAAGTCTCAGGGAAAGCCTGGTCAAATTCTATTAACGCGTCATTTATATACTGCATCTCACTCCAGAGTATTGTGCTGGAACACGTGTATTCTGCAATTTTTTAAATTTTATTGTGTTAGTGAAAGCATGCATGGGCGTCCGCAGGAATTTTTATAGGTGCAGCAAAATGAAGTTTTTGCATAAAATAGCTATTAATGAACACAGGACACGTGACAACTTTAAACATAAATAATCGTCAAGGATTTGCCTAATAATTGTGTTTTTCGCATTGAAAATTGTGTTGGGACTGTTGTAACAATCATAACAATCAAAAGGTTTTGTAAAATATTCCCTAAATCCATGGGGAGCAACTGCTCCCCATTGTTCCTATGTGTAGACGCCATGAATGCATATAGCTCCTCGTAGAGAACAAACTGTTATGGCATGAGTGTCGCAATCGAAGGTTTCCCAGTCGGTTGTTTGCCGTGTGTTGATGTCGACCCTCGATTGCTTGTTCTTTTACTTGCACTTTTATTTAACGTGCCTAACTTTTCTATAGAAGATTCACGACGAACTTTGTTTAATTAATAAATGAATTTAATTAAAAGAAACAAATATATGTACACTAACTCTACGGAACTTCCACGTAGTATTAAAGCGTTTAGATATTAAATCGGACTATCTCAAATGTTGCTTCGTACAGCCTAACTACAGATCGTTCTTTCGCGTCAGT
>OY744606.1:53619781-53643502 GCA_963556255.1 Allolobophora icterica | reverse complement strand
TTTTCACTCCCGCGGTGTCTGTCCGGGCACTCGTGGTCGGTGCTTCAGTTTTAGTTTTTCTTCTGCTTCACACGTTTCGTTTGGCTCAATCTACTCAGCAGCGTCAGGAACAGCAGCCACCAGAAGGCCTGTGCTTATTACCCTCTTCAGGTTTAGTCTAGTCTCCGTTCTTCTATTGGGCGATAGCTTAATACGTATCAGTAGATGCAGCGACGGGACTCTGATCCGAAGAAAAATGCAGCTCGTTAACTGAGAGAGACCACTTCGGAAAAACAGCAGTTTGGACGGAAATCTTTTTCCAGCAATGACTGGAATTTCGTAAAAAAACTAACTTGTCGGTGGCTTAAGCGATCACACGTCGATTTCAGTTCAGCAGACACATGAACGGTTAGAAATGGCTTGAACGGCGTCGTCATTTGAGCCTAGAGGAGAATGTCCGATCATTTTACAATGTATGCTTCTGTTTTCGCTTTAGGGGGTTTTCATGTCCAAACAAAAGTCTCAGGGGACAGCCTGGTCAAATTCTATTAAAGCGTCATTTATGTACTACCTCTCACTCCAGAGTATTGTGCTGCAACACGTGTATTCTGCAATTTTTTAAATTTTATTGTGTAAGTGAAAGCATACATGGGCGTCCGCAGGAATTTTTGTAGAGGGAGCAAAATGAAGTTTTTGCATAAAATGGCTATTAGTGAACACAGGACACGTGACAACTTTAAACATAAATAATTGTCAAGGATTTGCCTTAATAATTGAGTTTTTTCTTTGAAAATTGTGTTGGGACTGTTGTAACAATCATAACAATCAAAAGGTTTGTGTAAAATATGCGCAAAATCCATGGGGAGCAACTGCCCCCCATTGTTCCTATGTGTGGACGCCCATGAACGCATGTAGCTCCTCGTAGAGAACAAACTGTTATGGCATGAGAACCCTCATAAACAGATGTGGTTCAGGGCAGCGAGCTGAAATAATTGGCATCTCATAATCTCACCTGTATTGGACGAATACAGTTATCACTTACTCACAAATTATACGCGAAATTATAAATGTGTAATGAAAGCAAGTGATTTTTTACATCAACGCTGGCTTCTTTCTTGCTTGGTTGAATTATGTGTAACTCGCCATATGAATACAATTTACACAAATTCATTCTTCGAGGTAGCATATGTTTTTTATAGTTAGGTTTTTAAACTAACGAATTAATATATTACAGCAATTAGAAAAGTAAATGAAAGCAGAATGTGTCTAGATGACCGTAACACTATTTTTGGCTAGCCTGCCAGCGCTTCAGCGAGTTACTTAAAAGGCATCTGCTGTGTCTATATATAACTTGCTAACTAATATAAATCTGCATTGTGTTAGAACTCTTAAACTTCTCACATTGCCCATAATATTTTACATTATCACTTCAGCCGTGGTGGAATTGTTTAGCTGAGGCTCGTCACTGCTAGGCTCAGGTTTCGAATTCCAATGTCATGCGTAATTTTACGTCATTTATGGAAACAGAAGAGAACGAAGTACGAGGAGGCGTGATTTTCCCAACGGCCATTCATCTTCTCCTTCTTCTTCTCTCAGCAATCACAGGCTATACCGGTTACTGGATGTTATTACCTCTGAGGCCTCGGTCGAAAGATCCGATAACTCACTGTAGTTTCCGGTGGCTCTTAACTGGTAGTTCGTTTCGCCTTACCTGTCGATCGTTCGAGTAATCAGGAACAGGTGAGCGGTTAGCTATGTGCATAAGAAGAACATGATGGACACGTGGTATAGGTGTAAACTCATAATGGAAGTCTTTTATGTGGAAACCATTGGCGCAACGTAGTAGCCAGTCAGCCAATTAGCCAGCCAGTCATCCAATCAGCCAGCCAATCAACCAGTCATCCAATCAGCCAGCCAATTAGCCAGCCAGTCAATCAACCAGACAATCAGCCAGCCAGACAATCATCCAGCCAGCCAATCAGCCAGCCAACAATCAGCAAATAAACCAGTCAGTCAATCAGCCAGCCAATTAGCCAGTTTGCCAATCAGCCAGCCAATTAGCCAGCCAGACAATCAGCCAGCCAATCAGCCAGCCAACCAATCAGCCAGCCAATCAGCGAGCCAATCAGCCAGCCAATTAGCCAGCCGAAAACAGTCAGCCATTCAACCAGCCATTCAGCCTGCCAGCCAGTCAGCCAGTAAATAAGCCATCCAGCCAATCAGCCAATCAACCAGCCAGACAATCAGGTAGCTAATCAGCCAGCCAATCAGCCGGCCAGCCAACCAGTTAAGGAAAGTTTTGTTGAATGCTCAGCTGAAGCATTCACACCACAGAAACCTTGCGGCTGCGATCGTCAGTGAAGAGTTGGCGGCAGCATTAATTTCAAAGAGCGCCAACAGCAGAAGCTTCCAGAGGCAGAGGCAGGTATCCGAGGAGGAGTAGAGACGGAGACAAATGAGGAACGACCGCGGATGAGACGATTTCTCTGAACCACGGTCCTATCCATCTGCACATCGTCCCATTTATCTTTCTAAATGTGCGCATGATCCAGGGCGCCAGAAACGGACTCAACGGTGCCCCATTTTCGTCCTTATTTTCGACGTTCATGTGAACAACGTGAAGGTTGTACTACGTCTGATTTATTGGGGTCGTTTCAATCGCCATCATAAATCAATTGACAGTCCTAGGCTTTGCCTCGGACGATGAAGTCTGGAGTCAGGAGTCTGCTTGCGGTGCCACGTCTTAAGACGCAAAGCTTCTGCCTCGTGCACGCACGTCGTGCCATGAATTAACTTTAACGGCCTGACTCGGCCCTCACAAGAACTAGTAAACCGTAAGGTAAAAAGAAAGCTATTATGGTTTCAAGGAACGCAACTGAAATTTCAAGGTTGAGCGCAAGCAAACGCCTGCACGTCCGCTGTTGTAGGAAAGAGGAAACCCAGCCAATTGTCGTCCGCAATATGGGATCAAGCTGGAGTGCATATTGACAAATTACCGAAGGTTAAAGTAGGACCATTTGTTCATTTGTTGACGGAAGCTCATCAGACGATCTGAAAAACGCATCGGTGCAGATAAGCAGAATAAGTCTTAGAACGAACTATGAATATTCTTAGATCCTAGGCAGAGTCCTAGACGTCGGGGAAAATGGTCTAAAACGTGAAACAACGACAGAGAAGGGTGATAACACGAGTTATTCGAGCAACAGGTGTTGTTTACCTGTGTAGCAGATTTAACGGCTTCACTTATAAACAACACCTGTGTGTTTACCTGATCTGATGAAGAGCTGCACTTAGCCGTTTTTACTCATTGCCTTACGTCATCCATTTATATTGCATTCTTTAACCTCAGTTGATCACCTTCTATATGGTTTATCATCATTCACTCAAGCCTTTCACCGACAGATGTTTATCTTATGGTGTTTATAGTTGGTCCTGCAGCCTCTTTGATATCCTCTCTTAGGCGGCATTGAAGCCCTCAAGAACTTTATTCATCATCGTTGCCTTCTACTACCAACTTCACGACGTCTGCTTAATTCAATGCCATCTCAGTAAACCACTGAAAACATGAATGTAATTGCATGACTCGTATGCGCATCTGACGCTTCATGAAGCACTGACATTCCTTCGGTGGGAGTGCCTTAAAATGGCGACGAATAACTAATTTGGCATCTGCGATTTGCTGTTTTTGCGAGTTGAAAATTCGGAAAATTGGCAAGAACGGATATAATACTTAACATTTAACACTTTAACGACGAGAGTGTACTATAAGGTATTGGAAAACCAATGCAGCTCGTCGTTAAATTTATTAAGAACTTTAACACGCTAGAAATCATCATCATCATCATCATCATCATCATCATCATCATCATCATCATCATCATCATCATCATCATCATCATCATCATCATCATCATCATCATCATCATCATCATCATCATCATCATCATCATCATCATCATCATCATCATCATCATCATCATCATCATCATCATCATCATCATCATCATCATCATCATCATCATCATCATCATCATCATCATCATCATCATCATCATCATCATCATCATCATCATCATCATCATCATCATCATCATCATCATCATCATCATCATCATCATCATCATCATCATCATCATCATCATCATCATCATCATCATCATCATCATCATCATCATCATCATCATCATCATCATCATCATCATCATCATCATCATCATCATCATCATCATCATCATCATCATCATCATCATCATCATCATCATCATCATCATCATCATCATCATCATCATCATCATCATCATCATCATCATCATCATCATCATCATCATCATCATCATCATCATCATCATCATCATCATCATCATCATCATCATTATTATTATTATTATTATTACAAACATTTCTAACGCGCGCAGTCACACACAAATGTGAATCTTAGGTGCGGTAGGCTAAGTCAGTCGCCAGGTGTGAAGTGCAGTTAGATATCCAGATGTTTGAAAGCCAATGAGAAAAAGCTAGATTTGAAGTGTTTCTTAAAGGAAGAGTTAGAGTTCCAGGATCGAACAAATATTGGTAGGCAATTCCATTCCTTGAGGGCAGCAACACGGAATGCACGAGTGCCCATGACAGTGCTACATCGAGGCTCAGCCATAAAATACCCTAAGATCTTTGACTGTGGGAAGGAACGTACGGAGTAAATAGTGGTTGAAAGTAGGTGGGAGTGCTCGCTTTAAGGGTTTTATCAGTCAAACACAGAGGCCAGTTTAAACCCAATTCTGAATTCGACACGAAGCCAAGGCTGCTGACCAAACAGGTTTCAGGAGTTGTACGAGTAAAGACACGTAACACGAACGTGTCCATCTTTCTTTGGTGCAACGTGGTACACGTCCGACTAGAGGGACAATTAAAATGGTTTGCATGAATTAACATGCTTCGTGAGCTGCTTAGATCTAACCATCACCGAGCAAGAGTTGCAGGACTGCCTGACGGAAGTCGGAGTACTGGATGCTACCTGTCGGAAGCTCGAGATAATCAATCCCCCTGGGGTTGTGGGTACCAGCGGCTTGCAACGACTAACAGCACCTCCATCTAATTAGCAACGGGCAATTAGCAATTGTCAAATTTGAACTGGGGAGGTTGAAAAATTATTCTTACATGTCCCGATCACAATTTCTTACGTAGGCCTACCTAAAACTGGTATAAGTGCTAAACTGTTGTGGGTGTACGTGTCCTCGATCCTTAGCTGTATACAAAAATCCAAGAATGAAGAATACTTATTGGAAAACTCTTGAGTTTTATTTTCAGAAGATTTATAGCTCTAGCAAAAACTACGAACTAAAAAACACTGAATTGGTGTGAATGTAAACTGTTGAAAAATAGGCCTATTAGGATGCACGCGAAAGGGAAGATAAATTGAACCACTGAAGGCTGTGCTGGTGAGGTTAACTTAACCTCCCAAGGTAATTTTTGAGAATTAACTGGAGGGGTTGAAAAATGAATTCGGGTCGAACCCTCTCAATCCTCCGGCAATTCAATCCCTGATTAACAGTTACTATGGAGCTGTTGTTCATGCTTATGTTGTTCATAGTGTTGTCTGATTTTCCGTTGCAGAGTTAAATCCCGTTCGCCCCGCCTAAAAGCTGATTAGTGTTTCTGGTAAGATGTTTGGTTGAGTGCTCGACGTCTGTGCTTCGTCCGGATTTCTGCATTTGATTAAACGAAGATGTAAACTGAAATACAAGAGGATGCATAGATTCATTTTGAAAACAAGAACGACGACGCCATTGTATCCTATTTCATAGCGAGTTTATGGACATTTAGAAAACTATTAACTCGCTAATTCGTTTTATTGGCTGCTGTAGAAATTCTGGCAATTCGAACAAATTTCACTGTCACTTTGGTCAGAGCTTCCGTATGTCAGACCAAAATGTGGAAGGACGGTCCAATGCATGAGAAAGCACGGTGTAATACGTGACTATTCAGTAGCTCACGGGCTGCAAAAAACACTCGGCCTAGGCTACTTGTCGACCTAGTTAGATCGAGATAGGAATGAGGGGCTCCTGATGTGTTCTGAGGCTGAGCTAGCATGTGTAGCTACACTTTCTAAGTTATCTTGATCCAAGTATTACGTTCGTGTCATCAACTGTGACTATCCTTATTCCGAAGACTTTCCATATTCTCCAGCAACAATTCACACTTTTCTCCTACAATCATTTATTACAGTCTAAAATATAATGGTTTACGATTCAAACCAGTTTGCGCTGACTGTCTGAATAAACGTGCGGTTGGCGTTTGAAGAAATGCTTATAGGTATAGTTTAGATGATAACTAGGATTTTGCTGTACCAAGTACCATCTGAAACCAGCACTTTTAAGACAAGAAGAAATGAGTGTTTGCTACATTATTTGAAATAAATTCAGAACAGGAAGTGCGTGCTAAAATTTGCCCGTTGGTTTTTATGCATGTAGCGTTTGAGTAGCCTATGCACGCACTACCTATGTGATGTTTTGCGGTTCAAGGAAGGGAAATACCTGCATATCACAACAGGCCTCATGCGTACATACGTAGGATAAGTATTGGCGATCACCACTGCAGCTTTAAATAATCGTCAAAAACACTCGAGTACAAAACCGTCCTTAACAGAAAAACAAAACCATCAACTGCAGAATAATGGACGTTTTTATGTTGAACTATTAGTCATGTACATTACAGTAATAGGCAATAGATAATGGAGAGGGAGTGGCAGAGAGAGATGCCGGTCTGTTTGTATGTCTCTGTTTCTTTGTTTTTTTCCATGCATCGATCTCTTGCTAACGGCATTTCTCTGTCTACGTATCTCTATCTTTATCTCTCGATGTTGTGACACGTGTTTCTGTTTCTGTTTCTCTTTTTTCGTCTCCTCTCTCTTGCTTACTGAAACAATACTGAAACTATGCTTTGAACCTGGTCGAGCCCTGCAGCCGCCTGTGATTGCTGCATCGATAGACCACAAGGCTTTGAGGGAAAGACTGAAAGACAAAAATGAAATGGGCAGAATGATATAAAAAGCGATTTTGCTGCAGCTTCGTGAACCACTGTAGTAAAAAATACGTACATGCACGCGCAAGCCCACGAAACAGTCCTAGTGACCTAGTCAACCTCTGCTCGTAATCGTCAGATGATGTTAATGCTGATGACTGACTTCTATGCCCGAAAGCAGGTCCATTGGTTTTATGAAACCCAAGGATGAGATGAGTGAGGTGGTTTCCCGTTTCCTTCCTCACAGACAATTGTGGGTGAACAACTTGTCCAAGGTCGCTACGCAGTGGCTTGAGCTAGATTCGAATCTGTGACCCTCCCATTACAAGGCACAGAACATACCGCTACACCACCGCGTCCCATCATCAGATAATAATTAGTACAGGGCCTAATGCATGATAATAATTATGATGAAGGTAGATCGTGTAAATAAATATAACACGTCTTTCTAAAAAATAGTTCGGCTGCCTCAGTCGAAGTTGTATTAGCTATAGATGCGTGCGTATCTGCGCTGAGGCGGATAAAGTTGCAGTATTATATATCCATCAGTAGGCCTATTCAACGAAAGATTTTTATTACACGTCATCATTGGTTCCATAGCTCCACATTTTCATCCAACACGTCACTGGCACAGCAGCACATGACACATTTAAAGTATCTATTATTAACAGCCTGCATCATGAGGTGTATACACAATCACAATTGTATGCTAAAGTCTTACCCCTTCAAATTATACATGATCAACTATAATGCGCCGTTGAGCTCGCTTTGTTATATTAGGTGTATCTTGACGTCTTGGTAGCAATGTTCCGCCATGTGACGAATTTTGTAATATAATATGGCGAAAATTTAATAATTTGTACTGATAACTAAGACCTGGATTTCTTCTTAATTAATGCGCCACCTGGCGAACTAATTATATTTTTATTACCTTATAATGTTCCCATTTTTAGAGGTTATGCTCCTACTAATACCCACTTTGGTGGCTATTATGGGCTCTAGAGCAAATGTCTCGCAACATGAAGTTTACTTGAAGCCCAAATAACACGCGGTCAGGCATAGTTCTAGCTGCGTCTGTCTGTCCATCGGTTACCTGCCATGAACTAATATCAAGCGTCTCCAAATTTCATGGCTAAATACTATAGGTATCCAGTTTAATGGTTTATTTGCTTCTTCATATGCATAGCGTTGTAAACGTCTTTTGTGGCAAGACTAAACTGCTGCTACTGCTACTAGCAGCAATAATAAACAAATAGTAGCAATTACAAATAGCAACAATAACAAATCACGGGAGCCGAAAACTTCCGTGCTGTTCGGGAGGTTCCATCCAGCAACGCGGTGAGCTGCATGAAACGGATGGCACCAAGAAGACTGGCTTTGATTCCGTGGCGTGCTGGCCGCTGTCTGATTCTGGATGTCACGGTGACAGATAGCGCCAACGTTTGCTTGGTTACCTATTGGAACCTCCGTCTCTGTCGATGTTACCGCTGTGGATACTAAAAACGAGCGTAAAGTCCACACAACCCTCTAGATGCTGTGCAGGCCCAAAGTCTGTATGTTCTTTTACTTTATCGTCTACCTACAACCGTTATTTTGACCGTACTGTATTTTTTAAAACCGTATCGTATTTATTAAATGCATATCTTAGCGTAATCTGCATTACAGGCTGTAATATAATTTATGTAATATACAGCCATTCTGATGTTATGCGGTGCAAAGACGTGTGTATAGATCAGACGTTCAAAGGAGCCATCTAGTGTGAAATTCAATTAAACAGGTTCAAAGTGCTTGTGGGAGTTTGCTAAAGTACCAGATGCTACCGAAGATGCCGATCGGAGGTTGCGCCAACTACTAGAAATGGCTTACGGGGAAACGTCTTTGATTACGCGAGACTTGAACTAACATGCTGATTGGGTAAAATGGGATCAAGAGAGAAAATTATGGGATTTTCTTCGATTTTATTAATGCCAGCTATCCGCAGCAGCACATCGTGGTACCAACCAGAGGGAAAACATTTTGGACTTAGTGATCACATCTGATGAAAATTTGCTAGAGGATGTGAGCAAGGGGAGCATTTGAGTACTAGTTAACGTCAGGCAGCCAATTGGGAATTAGTTGTGAAGCAGATTCAGGAAATAAAAGCTCACGTGAAGGACGCAACTTCTTGAAAGCCGAATATATGAATTAGTGAGAAAAAGGTTGAAAGGAAACGATTTAGTTGTTGGAGTAAAAGATATAGAAGCGATTAAATCATAGTTCTATAATAGAGATTGCATGTCTTCTTAATCACTTAAATCTGATGTTATGCTATCTTGTGCTATGTTATTTAATACTACATTGTAAAGGCGCCCTATCAGAACCGGTTGAAAAACTAATGGGAAACTTATAATTAGGCTTAAAAGATTTTTAATAGTATCAATGAAGATGTACAATGATATCAAACGACTGCACCGTTTCCATGTACAAGTACTGCAGGAAACGTTGATCGGGATAGTTCGTCCGCGGAGAAGCCACACGCAGCTAAGAATTGCTTCATAGAATAATTATTATAGTTTCTCACAGAAAAGGAATCTCTCCGTATTCAGAAAACTATACGGAGCAATAGAAAAGAAGAACGCGAAGAAGAAGAACGCGAATAAAATGAAGAGAAGGAGGAAGAAGAAGAAGAAGAAGAAGAAGAAGAAGAAACAGAAGGAGAAGAAGAGGAACGCGAAGGAGGAGGAGGAGAAGGAGGAGGAGAAGAAAAGAAGCCTCTCAAAATAGCCCCAAGAGGCAGCTTTGAGTATTAAATGATAGCGACTTGAAAGAAGTAACTGATTTTTTTCGTATAGAGACAGCCCCAACTCTGAGGTGAAAAAGAGGCAACTATTGTTAATGAAGCCAAGAGTCTCAAAAGTTCACAGGGCAGAGTAGTTACTTTTATTATTAGCATCATCATTAGGGCCTACTATTATTGTTACTATTATTTTTCTTATTATTCAAATCCAAGCCGATGAAAGGATTATTAGTATTCTAATCATCAATCATAATTATTAGCATCGTCATCGTCTACCATCATGACGATGATCATCATCATCGTTGTTGTCGTCGTCATCATCATCATTATTATCATCATCGCCATAATCATATAGCATCATCGTAATTATCATCTGTTTGTCTTCGTTTGTGCTGTAGGCTATGGTCATATAGCACCGAAAACCGTATGGGGTCGACTGCTAACGATCCTCTACGCACTGGTCGGGATCCCTCTGACCTTCCTCTATCTTTCCAACATCGGCAACTTCCTGGCCGACTGCTTCCGGTTGTTCTACAAGAGGATCTGCTGCGACATCTGCTGTTGCCAGGAGTGCGACAAAAAGAAATATCGCGAGAGGCTCAAGAATCGGCGCAAGCAGCAACTCATCTCCGCCCGAAAGAACCTCCGACTCGGACTTCCGCCCGATGACGTCATACCGGATGTTGTGCTGAACGGACCGACGACGATGAATCCGCCGGAAGGAGAAGACGTGAATTACACGTCTACGGTCGAGGACGAGACCGCCTGGTCAGCGAGACTCGACGACGAAGAAATGGCTTCTCAGAAGAGCCTTCTCGAAATTCCGCAGATCGATGACTGTCTCGAGTCTTGTTCCAGCTCAGGAAGTCACCCAGATAAGAGCGACTCTCCGGAGGAAAAGAGCCAACCGAATAAGAAACATTGTCCGGTGAAGATCAGGAAAGAGTCGAATCCTACTGATAAACCGAAAGTCAAGGAGGAGTCTGATCAGAGCGTTTCAAATGACAAACCTGTAGTAAGAAAGGACGACTCATTGGTTCGCGATGAAGGGTCGCTGGGCAACTGTTGTGACCACGAAGACGGAGGATTGAGGAAGCTCAATAGTGATAGAGAAAGCATTCACGAGTATGAAGACGTTCAAGAAACGGACATCTTAGTGGATGACAGTGACAGTGTCAGAGAAACGGAAATCCTGGCGGACGATGACGAAGACAGCGACAGCGTCAGAGAGACGGATATTGTCGCTGACGAAGACGATTCGATCTTAGAGACGGACATCATCTGTGATGAGTACATCGATCAGAACAACAGCAGCAGCTGTGAATTGAATCGAACCAACGACGACAATGATGACGACGACAAAACACTTCTTTATCAGTTCATACACGCCAAGGAATCGGACATCTCCGAAGAGTCCGACGCTCCTAAGAAAACTTCACGCGGATCTTCCACAAAAACATCGAAGCAAAAAATCAATGAACTTCAACAGGTCAAGTCGAAAGAGTGCGAACAACGACCAAAGGCGGTTGAGTTGATAAATCTGTCTCTTAGCGAAGAAAAGAAGAACCAGAAGTCGATTGAGCCAATAAATTCGAGTAATAAACGGAAAAAAGCGATCAAAGTGAAGAAAGCGCAGAAAAAAGATAAGAAATGGCTAAAAGAGACCGAGAAGGTTGACCTATCCGATCACGAAACTCCCTCGAAGACTGTTTTTGCGAACATAAATTCCGGCGACAGTAGCTTCAACCTGATAATCTCTGAGAAAGCTATGTCTCGCAGTGCTCACAATGCGAATTGTGGATCGAAGAAGAAGACGAAGCGAAAAAGGAATCAGAGCGAGGAGGATGCTTTCAGAGACAGACTAGTGCGAGCCAATACTCTGCCACTCGGCAGAAGACCGTTAAGCGATGCGAAAATAATGTTGCTGAGGACTCCGGGAATAGCAGGTCGATCAAGGCCTTCAAAAGAGCTCTTGGCGACGGGTGCCCAGATGGACCTGTTATCACCGCCTGTGCAACAGTCGCTGTATCGCAAGATCTCCCATCACTCGTCGAACTGTTCCGCCGTCAGTGGCAAAAAGTCGCTGGAAGCGTCTTCAACCCCGTCTTCGGAGGGCACTCCCCTTCCAGACAACGGCAGCTTTTCTGTCGGCGAGGATCGACCGGAAATGACGTTGCCCAATGACGTCGCCTACGATTCGCTGGACACAACGATCAATCTGTGGCCAGACGACTTCGACAAGGACCAACTGGACTTGGACGGCGACGGGAACTTGAAGGACTTGGATGGAGAAGATCTGCTTCCGATCATCTATCTGGACGATGCGTTCGACTACGACGAGAACCTGAGTGAGGTCGAGGAGAAGGTGACGGTCCCCGTCTATGTTTGTCTGATCATTATCGCCGGATACACGTTAAGCGGGGCGTGTCTGTTTGCCGGGTGGGAGGGCTGGGACCTGCTGACCGGGTCCTACTTCTGCTTCATTACGCTCAGTACGATTGGGCTCGGAGACATCGTGCCCGGATCGGACATGACGGAGTGGGAGAAGTTGGTCCTGTGCGCCCTGTGGCTTGTCATTGGACTGTCACTGCTTGCCATGTGCTTCAATCTGATGCAGGAGGAGGTTAAGGAAAGGTGTAAATACATCGGACAGAAACTAGGACTTCTAAAGGATGATGGACGCCGTGTATAGGACATGATGACTTTTAAAACGTTAAGCTACACATTCAGTAACTGTTCCACGTCTCTACACCGAAAACCACTCAGTAGTATATAGTCTCAAGGTTTAAGAATCGTTTGATTGACAAGGTGACACGAGGATAGCAGCCTAACTACAGGACATAGTTTGAACTTTCCGATAGAATAAGTGCTTATGTACTGACCACAGAAGGATACAATGCTGCGTTGGTTCAAATGGCGGCTCGCATTTTATGAATGGTCAAACATCTCACTGCTAACCGGAGTCAGAGTTGCTTACCTCAACTGTGCTTGCCAGCGCTATAATATCATCATCATGAACATTATCATCGTCGTCGTTATCACTAACAACAGCATCATCATCATCATCTTCGTCGTCATCGCATCATCATGAATAACAACAACAACAACAACATGAGCACCTGCAGCATCATGAAATAATTTTACCTATACTGCCAGCGTCGTGTTTTTACAAGCATACAGACGGTGGTCAGAGGTCAAATGTCAGGGTCATACATGTCAGAGGTCAAATGTCGGGTCACACATGTTACACCTGAACGCTCAGGTACGAAAGATACATGCGTCCTTTTTTTCTTTTTTGAGCATCGCTTGTGTCTGTCTTCCAAGAACTCGTTTGGTGCTTCGAGAGAACTAACTAGGCTTGTTTGTTTCCGTGGCATTTAGTTATTATTTCTAAAATTCCGATATAAGAAAGTTTTCGTTGATAAAAATCGAAAATCACTGTATATAACGTGTTGTTTCTTGATTTTTAATTTGTAAACCCAGCTTATTTTCTAACGTGCCTATATAGGCCTAATCAAAGGCAGTGTGTAAGAATTAGATTTATGCGAAACAAAATCTGCCGTCTGCAACTTAAAGAATTACTCTCTATGTAGCTGAAAACGGACCGGAGAATGTTCCTCTTGTGATGCTTACAGCTTTTTGTTTCCCAATGGTAGTGAACGCGTGCATCAGTTCATTCAAAGATCGAGAGCTATGGATACGTTGGCGCCTACTCGCCCAGCCCTTTTCCAGCAAAGTTCAACTACGAACATCTGTGCCGAGTACCCTGCTTGGTGCTGGTTCTAGGTATATGACCTGCCTCCTGTTGCTAAGCATGCGCCGTGCATTCAACGCTTGAATCAGCGAGAAATGCCGCCCAACCGACAGACCTGACTTAGCCTGTTAATAGAGTGGATATAAATAATTATGACGTCTTAAAGATCTTCCTTTTCCCTCTATATACTTAAACCCGTATTCTAGAGATTCTAAAGTAGACGAATATCGTAGTTTACGTGATTTCTGAGAAACACGAAAATGTGGCTGAACATCAGAGCTTCTGAAATGCGTTTTGTCAAGGTACTGAAAGGCTATCTGCACCTTACTAGTGCCTTCAATGACAGTTGCTTGTGAGGTGTTGAACTCAGTTATTGTCCACTGAACGTTTAGTTAATTGATTCCGTGTTCGTCTCTGTATTGATCATTGCACAGTCCTGACAGCAATTGGAGCTAAGACCTTCGACCCGACGCAGCTTGGCATACTGTTTGTAGGCATACTGTTTATAGGCATACTGTTTGTAGGCATACCGTTTGTAGACTGTTCTTACCTGCAGGCGCTAACACAACAATACCTCACAGACAAATATTTCTTATGCCGTCTGTTTTCATACCTTCTTCCTTGGACAATATTATATTGAATTTGTTCCAACCGCTTTTGCAAGCCACACTCAAAGACTTACGGATTCCTATAGCTATGAATGTTACTGCAACGGAAGGCTATATATAGTGCAGAGTTCGGTTTTCAGACTGACGCGATTGTATTATACGCGAACCTCCATGCAGTACTCAAAACATGACTAAAGAGCTTACGATAAAGGTGCGTCTTTCAGTCATATAAGTCTATGAACATTTCTAAAGCTAGTCGGTCGTATTTTCATAGTCTAAAAAGAGACGGAGACTAAACATTTTACTTTGAACTGAAATAACAAAAAGCGGAATAATTAAAATGAATAAATGATGATGGTGATGATGATGATGATGATGATGATGATGATGATGATAATGATGATGATGATGAGGCTGAATACTGTACATACTGTACAACTGAAATTTGATAATGCCCTATTGCAAAGTTCAAGAGAATCAAGAGTGCACATATATAGTAAGTCGCGTAACAGGATAATCAAAAACCATGCATAGACTAGAAGAGACAAGATTTCAACTTAAAGCGAAAGCTAGGTTCTCTCGGTGAGAGTCGCGATCGAATACGAAGAGGTAGAAAGTTCCAGATGGAGGCAGGGCCGCCGACATAAATTCCGGGCCCCTAGGCAGAGCAGTCACGGGCCCCTAGGCAGAACAGTCACGGGTCCCTAGGCAGAGCAGTTATGGGCCTCTAAACTATCTTTAGGCTTTATATAAATATAATATCGTAAAAAAACACACAAATTGAAATAATAAAACTGCGTGTACGACCGTACAATTATATATTTATATATATTATATACAACTAGGATTTTATTCAGATGCTCGAGGTTTAAACTGATTGTAGTTAAGCGTCAGATAATATATTTTAAAAGGCATAAATCATAAACTTTGTATAATTGAATATAATATTTTTCATAAGTTGATTGCGGGCCGGCCCGGGCCCCTAAAAAGTCGCCGGGCCCCTGGGCATTTGCCCCCCCTGCCCCTCCCTCTCGGCGGGCCTGGATGGAGGGACCAGAAACTGAATGAGCGCCATCCCAATACCAGACAAATCAAGACAAATAAAGCAGTAGGGGGTAGCTATGATCCCTCGGGTTCTCAAAATAATGTCTGGTTGAGATTGTTTATACTTTTCGATTGTTATTTAGGTAAGAATGGTAATAAACTAAGGCCGGTTATTTGAGCAAATAGCTGAATGTAACAATACTGAAAAATGTAGAGAATCAGAAAGCACCTGTGAAATTAGCTCTTCGACGCATAAATAAAAAAAATTCGAGCTGCGTATCACAGGATATGTTTTTTGCTGTTCAGATGTTTTATTCAAAGCACCATACTCGTCAGATTGAAGCAACTTTTGTATGTATTGTTTACTTTCTGTACTGAAGTCGGTAATGATTAATGCCAATCAACACAGATCATTATCTGAAATGACCAAATAGCCTACCTTTTTTTTATCACAATTGCAACATTGCTATGCTCTATGTGACAGAAACATAACAGAAATAAGAGAATCTGGCTACTTTCTATCAATTCTAGGTTACAACAATCTATAATAATTTGTAAAATGCCTTGTTTAATGCAAAAAACTTAAATTTTATGCTAGAGTCAACTGCAGCATGAAGCATTCACAACAAATGCAGCACTATTTGCAAAACGACAGGAAAAAAGAAAAAGAAATAAAAGAGTATATGTCTACCTCTTGTGACTTCTCAGGTACCTGATTGCATTTCTAAATCAGAACGCTGGTTCTCTGTCAAGAACCATGTAGATAAGTAAGTAAGTCTTCTTCTGGTTCTCTGCCTCATGCAGGTTCGAACGTTCGACGTCGCCACTCAGTGTGAGAATTGTAGTAAAAAGACTTTGGGGTGGGGGTTAGACTTTGATAAGTTTGATCCAAGTAGAATATTTTATCCGTATTTTGCAAACTGAGATAGTTAAAAAATGCAATAGAAAGCTTAAACTCCTTAAAGTGATGACATCACCAAATTTATTAATTAACATTGGTATACACTTCACACGGTCATAAATCTCACAATAATCCAGAGCATTACTTGATTAGTAACCCACTAAGTGAATCGTGAAGGAAAATGGTAAAATATATATTTTACCATTTTCCTTCACGATTCACTTAGTGAATATAATCACATGTGTGACCCCGACATTTGACCTCTGACAATATAATCACACTAGCACAACTGAGGGGGTTGAAAACGACCCTCTGGCGTGTGCAATGAAGACTTAACTGGGGTCCTAAGAAAGTACCCCCAACCCCCGACAAATCTCACCCTGTCGCCACTCCTACCTCTAGGCGGTGGCATTATTGTGTGCCGCAGACTCCACCATCTTTCGTCGCTCCACACTATCGAATCAACTTGGTCCAGGCGCTCGGAACATCACACGATCTGTCTCCTATAAATCGAAATCTGTTGCTTGGGCTCCACGTGTGTGCGTGAGACCCCCGCTGGTGGCTATTCCAGTTGTCTGTGCATTGTTTAGCACTTTAGCTTAAGCCTACTGATGAAATTTCTCTTCTTAATGAAATTGAACACCATTCAGTCTAGCGTGGAGAGCGCCTCTAGTTAGTTTTTCTTGAAGTGGCGCTATATAAATTTCTAATTGCAGTGACAATTAAAATTGAGACGTATGCGAACAGTAAAACTCTTAAACTTTGAAGTTGAGATTTCCCTATTTGCAGTGATATACATTCGCCACCTAGCGAACCAGTACAACGACAATGGTGCAATGATAAACGGTCTGTCAGCGGCGTCACTTGAAGTTTCTGGGTATATGCAGAATCGTTTCTGGGTACCTGCAGAATCGTTCAAGTGTCTATTTTCGTAATTCGGAATCTCTGTCCTTCTCACCTGGGTCCTTACTCCTCAACTGCGGTGTTCGCATATAGGACACAGAGATGTTTAAAAATCTCAAGACCTCCGGACCATGATTGACTGACCACTTGCCTTCCGATGGGGACTAGGCTATCCTCCGTCGTCGCTGATCGGAGTGATTGGGCGCCATATCAGTTCATATCTTCGTTGCTCGTAGTGATGATAATTTTCAAAATACTTTAGAATAGAATTAAATAAAACCGAATGAAATAGATCAGAACAAGAACAGATCAGAGAAGATCAGAATAAAATTAGATTGGGCTTTGGTATAGATGTGATAGGGTTTAGTATAGTTTAGATTAGATCAAAACAGATTGAATCAGATTAGACCAGGGTTGAATTGGTTTTGGATTGGATGCAACAAGTCACATGAATGTCTCTCTGAGGGTATGGGTGCTCGCAATTTGAGGTCTGTCGCCCTTACATCGTTACAGTGATGGGATTTGACACTAAAAGCTAAGAACGTTTAAATTTATTGCACACGCTATATTGGAGGAATTGAATAAATTCAATGTTGTGGCGTTCAACATCAGCTAATACTTTCGTAGGGGCCTACCATCAAACATTATTCTTCCCTGCGTGAATAATGCATTACCGACATGTACCGGTATACAGGTTTCCGTTTTGTTTAACCAATCTGTCTTGATAATCGCATATCTCTAAATGCAATTGAACCAAAAACTCGATTTTCCAGGATTTGTCGTGACTGCACGCCGGTCAATAAGCTCTTCGTTATCATTAGGTTTAGAGCTCTTGACATACGACCTTCGAGAGATAGGTTAATCCTTTAACGACGAGAGGAATTAGTTTTCCGTGCATTTTAGTGCACGCTCGTCATTTAAAGGTTGAATAAGTGCGAAGTATTTCATATGGAATTCAAACTTACAATGAGTATATATATTATTGAACTGAGGTAAGTCTTTGGCTAGTTTAGCAACCAATCCGTCCGTTGGAGAATTAGTTTTGCCATAATTCAAATAAGGAACATGATCAGATTAACTTTATTATATATTGCTATCATGGGCGTAGACTCTGGGGGGCAGCCGGGGCACGTGGCCCCCAATAATTGAGATGGACTGTACATCCAATACAACAAGTGTAGAATGAATAACCAAATGCTCCCCTTCCCAAATATTTTGGACAAGTTTGCGCCAGTGATTGCTATACCTAATCCATTTGATGATTTATACATCGCATATTGGAATCGTACTATGAGGTCCGTCGGACTAAAGGAAGTTGTTATTTAAGATGAAGGTTTAGTTTACTTTATGCTGCATCAAGTGTAATGATGGCAAATGTAGCGGCAGACGATTTCATATCTTTCTCTAATGTTTGTTGATTATCAAAAGGTCTTTCTTCTACCCAGTTGCGTAAAATATGAAAGATCTAACACGCCTAATCGATATTTGAGTCATTTTAGGAAATGGTTTTAGCGGCATCACTGACCAGCCATCGAGCAGCTATGAATCATCGAACAGCTATGAGGAACGATGGCGCTCGGCGTCCTTAATGACCGCTATGATGGGCGAGGAAGAGTACAAGTGCATGGGAGAAGTTATAGATGAGGGCTGTAAGGAGGAATGAGAGGAGAGGCCGCTGAGAGACTCATGGGAGGATAAGAAGGAGGAGAAGGAAGTGGAGGAGAAGAAAGAGAAGACAGAAGGAGAAGTAGAAAAAGAAGTAGCAGAAGGAAAAGGAGAAACAGGAGGAGGAGGAGAAGGAGAAGCAGGAGTAGAAGATGAGAAAGGAGAAGTAGCAAACAAAATAGCAGGAGGAGGAAGAAGAGGATAAGGAGGAGAATTAAAAGTAGAAAAAAGGCTGACGTAGGAGGATCAGATTAATGCAAATTAGGACGAAGAGGAAGGAAATAAAAAGAAAAAAGGCTGACGTAGGAGGATCAGATTAATGAAAATTAGGAGGAAGAGGAAGAGAATAACAAAGAAAAAGGCTGACGTAGGAGGATCAGATTAATGAAAAGAATAGAAAGAAGCTGGAGAAACGATGGACGAGTTGCAGATGCTCTTGAACGTCCGCGTAATGCCGTTAGATGGGCTAGAACAGAGAAGCTGCTGTCTTGGAAGCCCGCCCGTCGTAATTATTAACAGACTCAATTGTGAATTTGCCTTTGATCTTCCATTGAGCTCCATCTCAGCGTCCTCTATCGGTGCTGAGCCTCCAGTGCACAACCCTAAGGCAGCAACAATAAACGAGAAACATATTTTCTGTTGGGTTTGAACTATCAATTGATCAGACTATGTGCAACATTCACGCATCCGTTTAGAAGTCCCGGCTGTGAGTCAACTTACTACAACGCAAGCTTTGTTATTCACGGGATTGTGTTTCGTCATTGCATATCCTCGAAAACAGATGCACAATTGCACATGACACGCAACTTAACGCACACATTTTGTCACATATAACAAAGCGATTGCCTTATTTTGCTAGGGTGCAGATTCGTAATCTGATCATAGCGCCGCAGGTCTGAATTTCTCTCTGAGTCACTATTTTTGTGCGTCGAGGCTCAGTCTGTTTTTGATCAGACATAAGCCCGTGAATGCCTTCAGTATGAAACTGCAGCCGAAAGCGTTTGAATGGGAAAGCTTATCCGATTCTTCTCACATTTGAATTTCTGTCTTTGCAGCAACTCTATACTTCGCTTTCGAACACTGGCGATCGCTTAAAGGCCACCAGTCTGCCACATTTACATTCAACTGTCATTCATCTAGATCTCTTGTCACTGGAGAACAGATGAACTCTGTTTGATCAACTACTCAACCAACGCATTCAACAAATTTTCAATTGGATCAGCAGGAAACGAACACAAACAAATTTCTTAAACTTATTTCTAGCACAATTACAGAAATTTAAAAAAATTTGCCTAGGTTTACTTTTCGGCCAAACTAGCAGTAAGGTACTGCCATGTGATATGTGAGAAGACGTAAATTGAAGACCAAAGTGATGCACCGAGACAGGGCAGCCTGTTTTTTTTATGAAAGACATGACGCATCTGTTCATATCCCTTGACAGCCATGTTCATAACACTTTTGAGGGTACATACAACATAATTTGGTACTTATACACTAGACTAGAGATTCGTTATAACACGCTATATTAAAGACGAATTCTGTTATAGCATGGATCTTAAATTTTGTTCAGTTAGGGCCTACAGAATAACTTGCTGTATGAAGACTTCATTGTGAGGCAGTTCTTTACATGATGCTCCCATAGACAGTGTTGTAACGAGTCTCTGGTGTCTTGGTACAACATTAACCATGCCTGCACACCTACACACTCCTACACGCAGTGTAACAAATCAATTCTGCCTTACAGTCCTTAGAGTGCTCTCATGAGAGCTACTGTGCATATGTGTTGTGCACTAGAAATGCATCACTTTCGTTTTTACTTCAAAGCAGCCTAAAATTTATGCATTACAGTACGATACTTTACGATACATAACAGTACATATCACTTACTGCTGACAACCTTATTTGTTTGTCATCTGGCACTCGTTTATGGCCAGCAATGACAACTAAACACTGACTCAGAACTAAGTCTCGCCCCCGTCGTTGTCATCTTATGGCAGGTTCCAGTAAACACGATGCATTGCAATTGCGTTGGCGCATATTGCGTCATAGGTCTTTATTTGGAGAAAATTGCACGATGAATGTGTTTCGAGTTAGATCAAAGCCGCCTGCAAATCTATGGTCGTTCGAAGTTCCTCGGCCCTCATCTGGGACCACAGTCCAATCATACCTTGCTGAAAATGAAAATGAAAACTAGGTTGGGAGTTTTATTGTTCCACTGGTAATAGCCGTTGGCACTTGTATATTGCCACCGGCCGAAGCAAGGTCAGACCGTTGCGTCACTCGAGCGTTGGCGACTGACCGGGGCTGCAGTCTCCGCTGCCCGATCATTGCAGGATTTATTACGACTTTTTGAACATTCGCATCGATGCTCCGTCTAAACGTCCCGATCGGGACGGCTTTACTATCTATATTGGATCGGCATGAATCCTTTTTTTGTGAAGACAAGCGTAGTTTACTTTCTGGTCGGCGTACAGAGGAGTGAGTCTATACAGCCTTTCCAGAAATGTGCTGCCACAAATGCATGAACATCTTCTTCAAATAGTGAAGAGAATTTTTAAAATAAATTTTGACTGTGGACTGTTCAGTATGACTATAAATATTTAAAGCGTGCGCACCTATTCTGTGGAAAAGTAAAGCTGCATAGACTGTGTAGGGTAACAACCGTTCAAACTCCTGACATAGGGGCCTAGTTGATGCACAGGGCTAGATGTAGATGAAGATAGCGCCGTTATATTTCGCTCTCACATCTGCTGTGACAAACAGCGCCGTAGTATATCAGCAATCAGATAACGTTAATGCGAATAAGCCGATGCTTATTCGGTATTTCAGTGACGACCATTTCCTGCAGCGCTGTAAGTAAACAGTTGTTTAATATATATCCCACTAATTTGTTTCACGTGCGAGTAACAGAAGCTTTCCACGCCGTACTTCAGCAGAGGCGTTTTCAAAGACATTGCAGCGCAAGTTATTGCATTCATGGAAATTGAGTCACCAGTGTTTGACGCAGCTTTCGCGCTATCCGTGAATATATTTCGTGGTACAGCCATTTCCGAAGTAGGCCCAACTATAACTATTCAGAATAAAACTGTTAAATGCTGACGTCGTCTGGGGTTATGTCACATTGTGAGGTGTTTAGCACCTCTGAGTCAATAGCCTCTTGTTTTGTGGTGTCTAGCCTGTTCCGGACTGTGCGGAAACGTTATTGCGAAGTCTAGCATCACCTTAGGATCTATACATCCATCGTCTGGCTATCTTTACCTCGACCTTGGGTCATTGCATCCTAGCAGAGAAATGAAATCTTTATGCACTGTACTGTGAAGTATCGTTAGGATTCGTGCGTCGGACAAAATGCTTTTACTGATCAAGCATGTAGAGCGCAGTGATAAATCTTGTGAACTGCATCTGAGGAGGAGCATCGCATAAGCACACAGATACGATCTGTAGCATGAGCGACCTCCTTCGGATCTTTTCAGCGTCTAGCTCGTTGTATATTACGCTCACGCCACGTCCGTGGTCGACTCGACAGTGTAATATATCATAACAGAGGATTTCTATAGCGTCTCTCAGAAACTCAGAAGCCGTTCAATAAATGGCCAAAAGTCAGGTGAAAATGAGCATATACTATCCACAGCTTTCTGATGACTCTCTTTGTTTGGTGTATTAGGTATTCCCTACCAATTGTACTTCAAATCTATTTATATGAAAAACTTACCCTCCCTTCCTTTCCAGCAGCCATCCGAGTCTCTTAATTCGTTCGGAAAGATTAGACGCTACATTATTTTATCTTTACCGTCAAATGTTGGGCCCAAAAGCACCTCTGGCCTATTCAGCCATCTGTAGCGATGCAGTAAGCAGCAAAGCTTATGGAGCCAATATAGTTTAACGGTGGGAACTGGCATTTTTACTTTTCTTTCTTCGTTTTTTCTTCTTCTTCTTCTTGTTCCTTATTGTTCTTCTTCTCGTACTTCTTTCTGTCTGTGTAACGTTAATTCTAACGAAAACACAGTTTCAGAATTTATTTCTCTGCGATGTGTGTCAGTAAGTTTACATCAACCTATTCTTCATAAGTGCCAATTACTTGTGTCTATCCCTGGAGGAACGTCAGCCAATTTAGCTATCGTCAATGTTTCAGACAGTGTCCTCGACTTCTACGTTTTTTAAAATAAATAATTAATCGTTTCTAGCGACGTCTTAAATTACAACAAACGTTCTCTTTTGTACTTATAATTCGCTTCTGCTGTTAAACAATTCGGAGCGTCTGTTAAACATATCATGCTCTCAATGCCGTTTCCGCATGAAAGAGCCTACATTACGTCATGCTCAGCTGATCGACTATACACAGCATTTCACTGCACTTCACTAAGGTATGGACTACACCACACAGTCCTGCAATACATAACATCGCATCGAATAACATTGCACCTCATTATATTAGGTGAGTTACTCAAGCACATTTCGACCGTATCGACCGTCCGCCCGACCGCCTGACCATTCGAGGGACCGGGTGAGGGACACGCCCCGCGAGTCAACCAAAGAGACAAAGGTCAAAGGTCATCGGGCGAACAGACCTCTCACTCTACGTCACATAAAGAGAAGCGAATGCGGCGGAGGACATCCTGTTAGCCGTTGCTCGACAATGTCGTTTTTGCTTCTCGCTGACAGAAATCTGTCGCTGGCCCTCCTCGGCCGCACAGTCTCTATTTCATGGGCGGTTGATACACTGCTGACCGCCGGCGGCCATTATCGCTCCCAGCGGACTGTCACCGCCGGTCGTCCTTCCGCCGGCCGCTGTAAATATCCGCCACTGCCTCGTCCCCACAGTCCGTGTTCACAGGCCCCATCTTCAGAGCAGCTACACTTCAGCAGTCTTCTTACACACAAACATACATATATACATAGAAGTGTGCAATATTGTATAATGTATATGCTATATATAAGTACATGAGCACTAGTATGTAAATATAATTGTGTATGTGATGTGCACACTTCCTATCTTTATATTGACATTTCTGACCCATCAAATAGATGTGCGAGATGTGTGTATGTTTGTGTGTGTTTATGACTGTAATCAAAT
>OY744606.1:53527281-53614781 GCA_963556255.1 Allolobophora icterica | reverse complement strand
ATAAATTGGCAGCGGCGGCGGCCAGGTCTTTCGTTCGGCTGCAGCAGCTGGGTGCTGACGATGATGCGGAGGCTGAAGGCGTTATTCAGGATGACCGCCAGCCTCTCCACGCCCAAATCAAATCGGTCATCTCCTCCGGAAAACAACAAGGCCATCTAATACGCTGTCTTATCCGTTGACATAGCGCAGCTGCTGGTGGTGTTGTGGGCCGGTGCACTGACTCTGAAGCACCATCACCAGATGCTATGCGTTGCGGGCGCATCATTTGTATGTCTAGGTCTGCTACGACTACAAACATATAGGTAAGAAGCACGGTTTCTTTACATTTATCTTTGAAACTGATGAGATGTAAAAGTAAGCTTATAATAATTGTATTGATGAGTCTAAAGTAATTGCACAAATCACCGAAATGTGCGTGGCTGAAATACATTTAAATCTATTGCGAATTTCTTCAAAGTTCAGTTCATAGTAATCTAGTTGCAACTGTCAGCATCCATTCGTAGCTAATCTGACTATCTCTATAGCACCATTGTAAAAAGGCTCAAAGTCTCCATCGATGGTCAGGCTGTTAAGTAAAATTAGTTGCATGCCAACATCCATGATGATTTCGGTCGAAAACCAAGAGTGAACCAGACAAGAGAAAACAAAACAGGTTTCGGAGAAAGTTTTAGTCGAGATTTGGGAGCCAGTGCAGACTGTGGAGTGTGGAGAGCGGACGTTTGCTGGAAGAGAGTTTCATAGCCTGGAACGGCCACAGAAAAGGCGCCCCGCTTAAATGAGTAAGTAAGTAAGTATGTTCTTTATTGAACCGCTTGCAGACGCACTGCGGCTTACAAAACACAAGCATGCGAAACGAGGCGCAATAAACAGAATAAGGAAAACCAACAGATAAGTTAAATGATGATAAGTTGGTGTAGATGAAATTAGGTTAGATTTAACTAATAAAGTTTGGATAAGGTATATAACATTCTTATGATGAAATCCCATTCCCAATAGATACATGTAAGTTAAATGATGATAAGTTGGTGAAGATGAAATTAGGTTAGATTTAACTAAAAGTGCCCCTCGAACTGGAGTCACGTGCTTTTTCTGTGGGAGTGTCTTGACACTTGCTCTGTTTAAGTATTAAAGATGTTCTTGTCCTGGGTATAGTCAGAGCAAGGAGTCAAGGACTTGGTCAAATAGTAGCAAGTCCTGGAAGTCAGCTTAGAAAGAAGATAGCGAAGTTGGCTGAAATTCAGAGCCGTATTTATAAACGTTTAGCTCGGTCTGAAATATTATTAGCTACGGCAGCCAACGCAATGACTTAAGGATGGGGATATATGTTCTGATACTTTTGAGTACAGCTCCTGCCATAGTATTGTAGCTCTTTGAAGCGTCGTCATAGTATTTTAGCATTTTCGAATTTGCTTCTTGCTCTCTTACTCGCTTCTTACTGGCATCTATGCAGAGTCCCTGGTTGAACTAACACGCAGATCTGACGGAAGGTTATTTCAGGTGGACGGCCCAACGACTTAATAAGGCACGACGTTGCATCTTCGATTTGCGTGTAAAGGGAGCAACAAGTTCACGAGGAACGAAGAATTAGTAAGCACCGTCTTACAGTGTAGTGCCTTATAAATCATTCTGCATGCTCAGTGTTAGCACGAAGCTAACAAAGACCTAGAGAATGGTGCGCACGTCCTTGACCACGTCGGTCGTCATCCAATTCTGCGGTTTATCTCGTCTAAACGCAGAATTTGCTAAGTAATTTCGTAATGGAAACTAAGTCTTGTCTTTGGCCGGAGTTCATTTGCAGTTGCCGGTTCCTCCATCTGGAACACTCTATAGCCTCATGTTCGAGACTTTCTACAGCTGTAAAGTGAAAACTTAACTCTTCCAGTCTACCTCTTTAGCGGTGACGGTTTAACTTTAGAGAAGATTTGTGAAAAAATTGAATTGAGGTTCTTTAAAGCATCCAGTCACCCCAACACAGTCTTCGCCAATTACTGCCTGCAGAGCACCTTCAAAAATTCAACTTAAGAAGAAGGTGAACATGCATTTGAATTACTGCACTTTAATACATTGCTGCATAAGAAATCCTTCATCACTCGCTCACTGTAGGCCTACAACAATAAAAACTGGATTAATGCTGGTTCTAGTAACTGTTCTTCTGATAACTAACCTGGCTCTTTTTATAGACCCGAGTAACATAGGCGTAATTTGTGGGGGGTACGAGGGGTACCAGTCCCCCCACTTTTTGGACTGGGGGTACCGTACCCCCCACTTTTTGAACAATGCAAATCAATATTTTATTATTGTGCTTTCCCAGAGATCGCAGTCTCCGCCTTGCTTCGTGTATGTAAGAAATTGGTACCCCCACTTTTTAGACCAAAGTTACTCCTCTGCTTACCTATAATTAATCAGACCATAATTAAGTCAAATTATCCAGGGATACCTAAGTCTAAACTTCTGGAAGGCATAGGCTAATTAACTGATCACATTAGGGGAACTCAGTATCATACAATTCTTGAACGCTTCGTGAAGCCTATAGCCTATAGGCCTAATCTACTGGATAGCCTAAAACCCAGGAAAGACTAAGACGACAAAACCCTATCTCTAGCCTAGAAGGAATAAGACAATTCTTTTTCTTTTTCAACTTTTATTGATCGAACAATAGACTTCATCGATCTAATTAATAGACCGCAGACGAAAGTTCATCTTCAGCGGTCGCTCGGATCTTCTCTATCTCCAGCCGAACGATGGACGGACGGATGGATCCGACGTAGGCCCGATGGCGTCTAGTGGCGGCGTCGTCGGCGGCGGCGGCGTCCGTGGCTTCGTCGGCGGCGGCGGCGTCCGTGGCTTCGTCGACGGCGGCTGCGTCGGCGGCGGCGGCTTCCTCGTCCGCGGCGTCTCCGTCTTCGTCGCGAAGGAGTCGTCGCTCCCTCGTCATCGTCCTTGGTCGCCGCTGCTGCTGCCGATGCTCTCGGCCGAGCGCTGCGAGACCTCGACCTTCCTCTCACTGCGACGTCATCTCCCAGTTCTTCTTCCTGTTCACCCAACAACAAACCAAAACCCTTCCCTAAGAGAAAGCCATAATAGGGACTTACACCCAATAAGATATAATATAAGTTTATAATATACCTCTACGCTTACACCCAAATATAAATCATTGCAGGCCAGTGTCTCAGCTAATCTGATTAAACATAGACCTACAGGATTAGTAATCGCAAATAAATGTAAGCAAATCCTATTTCAATCTAATTAATCTGATATTTATCAATCTAATATAATTAATATCAGTGCTACTTGGTAGGCAATCTAGAAGGGGCGCTATATAAAATGTGCTTTAATAATAATAACAGCATAAATCAAATCTAAATACCTTAACCTAAAGCCTAGGATTGCCCTGTTCTCTTGTAAGTTTGACCCTTATGCTTGCCAAAGAAAGCTCGTCTTCGGCTAGCATAAGGTCAAACTTACCAGTTCGAGATCTTCGTAGTCCTCCATCTTGTTGTTCTTCCGATCTTCTTGCAGCGTTGATGGATCTGAGCGACTTACTCGACTCGGCCCCCTTTATGGGCTTCTGCCCAAGAGAGACCAATCACAGCACAGCTCCGAACACAATGCGTTGCCATGGTAACCAATATTCAAAGCGGTCGCTTTTAAGCACTTTCGGCCCTAGAGAAACCGTCCTCAGCCAATCACAGCACAGCTCCGAACACAATACGTTGCCATGGGTGCGACTTTAGCGTTTGTCTTCTCAATTCAGAAGACGTACGATGACAAAGTTTGAGCAGAAGTTATACGCTGGCAAAGTAGGTCGTAGTATACAGGGGCCTACAGCGGTCAGTGAACTCAGTTAAAAGACTTGTATTTTTTATTCAAAACCACGTAAGCAGACACCGTCGTATTATGTTTGCCAGTCAGGCCCGAATTAAGGGGGATGCGAATTAAGGGTGCTGTAGCACCCGGGCCCACAGTTTTGAGGGGGCCGCATTTTCGGAAGTACATTAAAAACTTTATTGTAGGCCCCTACTTCAAGTAGGGGCCTACAATAAAGTAGGTTACTTGTAATTGGCCCCCCCGCTGATGATGGCCATAGGCGTAATTTGTGGGGGTACGAGGGGTACCCGTACCCCCACTTTTTGAACAGTGTCAATCAATATTTTATTATTGTGCCTTTCCAGAGATCGCAGTCTCCGCCTTGCTTCGTGTATGCAAGAAATTGGTACCCCCACTTTTAGACCAAAGTTACGCCGCTGCCGAGTAATGTTTACGTTCCTGAGATCAGAGTTTCCCAAACTGTGGGTCGCGACCTAAAAGTGGGTCGCGAAGCTCTGGCAAGTGGGTCGCCAAAGTTTTTCGAGAAACAGATATTTTTTCGGAGCAACAACATTACATAGGCCTACATTGTTCCAACAGAGAGTGGACAGACGACATCGAAGATTGGTGTAAAAAAGATCTGCACATCTTAAGAATATTAGCACAAGACCGGGGACTTTGGAAAAAGCTGATAGATTATGCATTGGACACCTACGGGCCTTCGGCCCACGGATCCTGATGATGATGATAATGACATTGTTCCATTACATAGGTACAACAGTTGCTTTTGGGTTGCAATATAATTGTAAACTGTTTTACCTAAGTTTCCTTTTGATGCTTTAAATATGCCAATTTCTAAACGCTGTACGTAAATCCGCATATTTCGTTGCCAATTTACGAAACAAATTCTAGTACACAATGCTCAATTTTACACAGTGGGTACCGAGACTGCCAAGATATTCACAAGTGGGTCCCGACCCAGAGAAGTTTGGGAACCGCTGCCTTAGATCATAACTTTTGTTATAGATATGTATGCAAATAAGACATTATCAAATTGTTTATAGGCCTAATACTGCTTGTGTTTAATTTGTTTTACAGCCTCTTACTGATATTATGATCTTTTTGTATGTATTGTTGTAAGGTATGAGCGTTTGTCTTGTACTAATAAAAGATTACTTATACTTACTTACTTTACCTATACCAATCAATCAGTCACCTAGACATTTATAGCGCGCTCTTCAAGGCTCTCAATGTTTGCCCACATTCAGTGCGCACTTCTGAACTCAGTAAGGACAGCATTATCAAATTACTGTTGTATTGTACATATTAGAGTTCACTGTTGCTATGTGTTTACGAATCGGACTTATTCTTCGTTTCTCCGGCTAATTTTGTACGTTTTGACGGTATTTGTCTACGTGCACCAGGCTACTCGATGGTTAGCTCGACGTGCGCCATCTCCCAACTATAAGAGACCGCTGGGCAGTGGCGTTATCGTGTGTCGCGAACGCTAGTTCCTGTCGTCGCTCTATGCTATAGAGTTTATAGTACCTAGCATATGTGTACTTATTACATACTCACCTTACTTTTTTTAAATTTCTGGATGCCAGTGTTACCCGTATATATCGGTGTAACATTGATCTCTAGTTGAAATGTCACATGATGCCAAAGTTACCCCCCAAATCCGGGGTAACTTTGTCTTTTTTCGAATATTTGTAAAGAATAGAATAAATACAGAAAAAATTCTCAAATTGTACAGAGTCGTAAGTAACATCCATAATGTTCCTACTTAAAAAAGTCAAGACATTTCCTCAACTCGTTTAGGTCTAATCCTCAAAAACCTCCAAACTATGCCAATGTTCCCCCGTTTACTGTACCTGATATTTAATTACAGGCATAGATACCCTACATATATAGATCGACGTAAGCCTATTTCATTTTTTGCAGGGGTTATGCTCCTATTGGTTAATTCCAATTATTATGCTTTTATATCAATTATTAGAGTTATGTTAGTATTACATTACTCTATTACAATTCTGTTATTATTACACTATTTTATTACAGTTCTATTATTGTTAGAGTTTTTAAATCAAATCCAGGTGTTTTGATTACCGTGGCCTCAAATCGTAAATCGTGGCCTTCGACCCGAACCTTCAACGTTTCTAGTGATTTATTTCTTCAGTTACTGTTTCGGATATATTATCTAGTTTGCGAGTCGTTGAGTGCACCCTTCACTCAGGTTTTGACTGATTTCCTGACGAAAGGAATGTGCGTGCAACCGTTGAGGCGCAGTCGTAAATCCTGTCTTTCGTGTGGAGCTGAGGGCTCTATCTCAGAAATCTTCCGTCAATCAGTGAACGTTCTGTCTACGTCTACGCACAGAATTTGACTGGTTTAAAAATCAATGGATAAAGTGCTCAAAAGCCAAAGGAGCCTAACAGGTCCAAAAACATGATTGGGAAATTCATGGTCTGCATGGGATGTTAATCCAGATCCAGCTTTGCTAGTTTTGCTAACTGATTGCTAAATGTTTGTCAATTTGTTATTTAAATGTCAAATAGTGCTTTATGATTGGTACGTGATGTAAACCAATGATAAAATAATGCAACTGCCATCAATATGTAGATGGAATATGGGTTACCCTAATACAGCGGGGCTAACGCCCCTTCTGGGTCGCCCTTGTTCCCTGTTCAATGTCACTTGTATTAACTCAACTATATAACTTAGCACACAGCATTAACTCACTATTTAGAAAAATGTAATAACAGTGAAGACTCTAATATTACTCCTAAACTTCACATAGCAAATGAATGAATGTATTAACATCATTGCTTCAATGTTTCACACATTATGATGATATGTGCACTGTTCATGGAATAATAAAGATTGATTGATTGATTGATTGATTGATTGATTGATTGATTGATTCGTGGGACACAAGCAACACCCGTGGAGCCGTTGAGTAACTGCGGGAAATAGCAATATTGCATCGCATCGAAAAGGAACAGGGTTCGTTCTGTTTTTGGCTGTGGGGAAATATGTGTGTGTGTGTGTGTATGTTCGCCGGTTCGCAACTCAGCTGTTACGAAAAACAAACACACTTTTAACTTCGTCTGGACTATAATTCTTGAATCGAAGTCGATGATTGCCTTTCATTCCAAAAATTGTGTCGTTAACGGTAATCGATAAAACACTGACGTACGGCAAATGGAAACAAAAACAGTGGCGACACATTGCCATCTGATAGCGAACAATACTGCATGGCCACCTGTTCAGACGAATACGCAATACACATATGCACACGACAGCATGTGTTGTTTATGCAGACTCTGAGATGTGGTGGCCAACGTTATGCAATCGAAGTTCAGGGCTGATCAATTACATTCAACTCATTCATAACTGTTTTGTTTAGATCATTGAACAGCGTCTTCAAAATGGAAATGACTTATAGGCCTACTACACCCGCCTATAGTTAAATCATAGGCATATTACAGCTCAACGCTACAGGGCTGAGCTATGTATGCTGCATGCAGCAGATGTACAATGGTGTACTCTTGCCTTATACAATAGACATCTATGGACCAGTCTATATGTGTGGGTGTGGCCATACATACATGTGTGTGTGTGCTTGTGTGTGTGTGTGTGTGTGTGTGTGTGTGTGTGTGTGTGTGTGTGTGTGTGTGTGTGTGTGTATGTATTATACATAGATATATATATGTGTGTATATATACATATCGTATCGTATTTGGAGATTTGCATAGCGCTGCTCACAGCTGAGGCCACTCAGCAGCGCTCCCAGTGCGAAGGCTACGAGAGAAGAAAAAGGTTTTAAGCAAGGAAAAAGATGTAGGAAGAGATCCAGAAAGTAAGGTTACCCGTAGAGAGGAAGGAAGGGCATTCCACAGGGATGGCCCATGTTGGCAAAAGATCTAGTTTGAGCTAAAGTGGTCCTGGCACATACGTGTATAATATATATATATATATATATATATATATATATATATATATGTGTGTGTGTGTATGTCTGTGTGTGTGTGTGCGTGTGTGTGCATGTGTGTGTGGGGGGGGGGGTGTGTGTGGACGGGTGGATGGGCGAAAACACGCGTGTTGTTATTTGCATTACGGTCGCATAAAGCAACGTGGTGCATGATAAGACAGTTTGATTTTGTGCAGAGCGATCGATCGTCAAACCGGTTTGAACGACGACGCATTTGTCTTTTCAGATCATCCGCCTGCTGCGCTGTTGCCATTTTCTCGTTGCTTACACGAATGGATGTCGACGAAGTAGATGACGTCACCGAAGACTTGCTGACGGATGAGGAGGACGAGGAGGAAAACTCTGACCGCGATCCGGACTCATAGGGTAAAAAAGGGATCTACCGGCGGACATTAAAATAGGCGCGCCGAGTGTGATCATAGCCCTCGGCGGGGTCTAAGACTGTCTATGATCTACGGCTCAGCCGGGTCTACATGCAGTCATGTGGATTGGACTGATTATTCTGATCACCCTCGTCATCGTCTGTGCCCTGCTGGGGGCCATCTACGCCTATATCTATTTCACCAAGATCAAACCGAGAGCCCACCTACGACCCAGGGGTCACGTGATCGAACAGCAACCGCTCGACGACGATGGCGTCGAAAACAATCATGGCGGCGGAGGCGGAGGCGGTGGCGCCGCGCAGCGACCGGAAATATTCACGCACCTATTTCTCTTCCGGAAGTGATCCTTCCTCAGCCAGCGTCGCGAGTACAGGCGTCTCGAGTTCTCGACCGGAAGTGGTCGCCAACCATTCGCGAGTTAATTCTAAAGCCACTTTGCTGCCCGCTGGACTTCGAACCTCCGCCTTCGGTATTCAAACTCTTCTGCTGGGTTTGGTATTGGATCCAGTACTCGATCCGATACATTGGTAAATCAAGGAAATGCACAAAGACATTTATTTGCTGCTAGGAATTTATGAAGAGGAATCGTTGGTTTTAGTCAGGATAATTTTCTCGTCTGCAACAAAGGAATCACTTCGATCCAGGTTTTAATTGAATTTAGCTTATTTTAAATTTGGCCACGTGTTCAACCACGTGGACAGCTTTTGACAAGACACGTGTTTTTAATGCTTTAGAGACACGAGAACAAAGAGTATTAAAGATTGTGATATTTATTAAGTCCGTCTGAATAGATATAGATATGTCTATGGATGAGAAAACACGAATAAAGAGCGTTCAGGTGTTTATACAATAAAAGGTTCTTTTTAAATAAAGAATTAGGTCTAGGCCTACCTTGTTCCAACATTGCAGGGTTTGTGGCTGTCAAAAGGTCAACAGGTTACGTGTCGAAAAAATCACAGTCACTTGGCATCTTATTTTGACAACGTAACGAAATTAGATTTCAGGTGATGGATTTCAAAGCTTGAGTGAAAATCAATATTTATACGCACTCTGTATACAACACGAATAAGATGGTTAACATGAATATATACAGGTGTGCTGTATATTTTACAGCCCTACTTAGATTAGCCTATACATATATATTGAACTTACTTGTCTTTAGTTTTGATATATTTTGTGAGTCAATATTGGGCATTGGCTAAATGTATGTAAATAACATTTGAGCAATATATAGTTTTTATAGGTTTTATCTAGTTTTTAAATCTATTTTTCTGTTGTTTTGCTTAAATGAAGTTTCAGTTTATAATTGACTTTCGTTCGGATAAGTTCGATTGATTGTATATGCGCTGTCTCATGGGGCATTGTAATCACAACGTCTTGTGATGAATAGTTTAGATGCAGACGAAAGAATAGGAATCGATGCAATTCCGATTCTATCAAATGAAAGACGTTCAATGACGA
This sequence comes from Allolobophora icterica, assembly GCA_963556255.1. Lineage (NCBI taxonomy): Eukaryota > Metazoa > Annelida > Clitellata > Crassiclitellata > Lumbricidae > Allolobophora > Allolobophora icterica. Next base: position 53,605,136 of record OY744606.1, on the reverse strand, counting down.
AGCACTTGTCAGGGAAGCCATACAATAGTGATGGAGAAAAGCAGTCGCCGCCACCGCACATTCTACTGTAGACCATTCATAGCTGTATAAATTATGTGCATAAAGAGAAGTCTGTCTCAGTAGTGAATCTGAAACTGGGTGACTACTGCGCATTCCAACTAAGGCCCCAAAAAAGCGCCCACGAACTTTGCTCTTCAGGATTTCCGATATATCCGACACCGCTGCCTGATGCAATGACCTCTGTCAAAGAATGGACGAATATTTCCTTCTTAATAGCAACTATATGGATCTACCACCGTTCGTCCGTCCAACAGAGGAGGAGCCGCGCTAGCTGGACGGAGGGGCGGCGACCGTCGTGGCCTCTCAGGGTCAATTCCAAATGAAATTACAGATATTTCAGAGAAAATCAGTCATACAAGCTCTGCGGGTCGGACAATGAAACTCTGAATGATCAACGCGAGCAGAAATACATCAATACACTCTATTGAATGTGAATGAGGCACAGTGCATTGTCGTAGATTAACATCTACGAATCGCACAGTATAATAAACCACCTGGTCGACACAAAGAAACACGGCTTGGGTTAATCAAACAATGCAAAAGAATTAAATAAGTAAGACGGGAGCAGAATCAGAGAAGTGACGCGGATGGCCACTTGTTTTGTCTCGGACTACAATAACTTTTACCATAGCATACTTATTTTATTGGATCAATCAGCTTCTACTTTGATAGTTTACGTACATCGTACATGGTATCATGCATGTACAATTGTACATGGTACAATGTGGCACATACTTGTACATACCTCGTACAGTGAGAAGATGAAAGGTTCGTTTAAGATGAAAATGCATTCGCATAGAAATCAAGTGACGACAGCAGCAAAAAGAGTTAAAACACCCAATTAACAAGAAGACGATTGGGATCACGGTTTCATCAATCACAACATCAAAGGCTGAGCTGTTGTTGTCTGGCGCTACATTTATGTTTAAGATCGCAGCAGAATCGACACTGCAGATGTCGTGTTCAAATGTAAACGCGGCGTTTCAAGTGCTGGCCCCCTACACTGCATCTGCCGCCCGCTTTGTCAGTTCTCACGATTGATCGCTATTTGCCACAGGCAAAAATAAACGCAGAGAAGTTTATCGGACAAAACGGAGCTCATCACTTCGCACTTTGAAATATATTCAAGTCTATCCGATCAGATTGCTAACACGATTTAACACTCGGTTGTACGTTTAAAAAGCGTTTATGCTGTTGAAATAAATTTGTTCTCTGCGCAGCATACAAGTAGGTATATTGGCATAATAGAAACAGAATAAGAGCTGAATTCTCACAGAATATGGGTTGCATTTATGCTAAGCAACAGTGCCAACGTTAAATGACCAAAATAATGTCAACTTTTTAGGCATGCATAACTGTTCACGCATAATATAGGCTACTCATAGGATGCATAAAATTGCATATGTTTGCATATGGATGTCAACATATTGCACAAGTGAATTGCGAATTATTTTGTGCCATATTGCTTTGTGTCATCGTTGGTAAGAACATATTATTTCAGAAATATCAATTGAAAGTCCTTAAATCACCGGCATATTGATCGTTGCTGAAAAAGTTCGCCGTTTACAATATAATTACCGACTACAACTGAGTTCAGTCTGTCCGCTAAATAAACCAATGCTTGCCTCATTTACCACTTCGTTTGGGCCATGCACATACATACATACATACATACATACATACATACATACATACATACATACATACATACATACATACATACATACATACATATATACATACATACATACAATACATGCATACATGCATACATACATGCATACATACATACATACATACATACATACATACATACATACATACATACATACATACATACATACATACATACATACATACATGCATGCATGCATGCATGCATGCATGCATGCATGCATGCATACATACATACATACATACATACATACATACATACATACATACATACATACATACATACATACATACATACATACATACATACATACATACATACATACATACATACATACATACATACATACATGCATACATACATACATGCAAACATACATACGTACATACACACATTGTATATTAAGTCTAAATGACTGATCTGCAGACTGCAGAGGCGTGCAGTAAGAAGTGTCATGCCAAAGTTTAAATCAGGCATCGATATTAGTAGAAATTGTTACCTTTTGTCTGTTATGGTTAGTCTCTATATTTACGTTGAAATTCATCTTCATTCTAAGACAACTATAATTGTAGCGCAGTGTAGCCATTCGAGCCAATAAGTAGTCCTAACCTGCTTTGATATTAAATTCATTATGCTATCATTATGAAACGCATCACTGCCTCTAAGTTTGAACTTGCCAAATATTTAGTTATTCAAGAAACACAGTTCTGTAACTTTTAAATGTTTATTACCATAATTTGTTGTCTGTTACATAGGCTATTCTGTTTAATTTTTCAGTTTTAACATAATTATAAACATATAATTTTTGTTACAGTTTTATTGATTTGCCAAAAATTTGCCAAAAATTATCATAGTTTTTTGGTCATTTAAATTGTTTTCTATTTTGAATTATCAGTTTTCAATTTCAGATCAATGAACAAGTTGGTGGTGGTGATGATGATGATGTATTTGAACATATAGGGCCTACAGAAATGTAAATGTGAACATGTATATATCAGAGGATGAAGGTAACCCGCTTATAAAATTTAGGCGATTCGGTGGGAGTCTCTAGAGGCAGAACTTTACAATGAAGAGTGCACACTGTATGATTTCAGCTGTGGATTTAATTGTTCAGTTCCGTCGAAGTCCTTTACGATTCTACAGTTAAACAGCCCGTATCCGGATGGCTATAGCCATCCACAGGCAGCGATCCGCTGACGAGATTCTACCCACAGGCATCAACAGAGCATTTATTGGAAATAAAGCGAAGACGTCTGGACTTCGATTCAAAAGCCTACAGAAAGTGCACGACATTTCTTTCCTCACTATATCACTCGATAGCTCTGTGCACTGACGAAGATGCACTCAACAACCCGCAGGCTAGAATGAAAAAATACAAACTGGAGAAATACTCTCTGGAAACGCTAAAGGCTGTCGGATCGAAGGCCGTAATACTATAGGAATTGAGGCTACGTCGCAACAAACCACTCGGATTTGATGGACGCAGATTAATGGTAATCGTTATCCTAATCTTAGAATTTATGAATCGCCAATTAAAAGCTAAGCGTAGGGCACAAACTTATTCATGAGCGCTTGGTCGAGTCAGAAGGGTTTTCTAGAGATGGCAAGTGTATAGACCAACTCGCACTTGTAACAATTACACTAATAAACAGCACAATACTATCACTAAAGGACGCTTTCAACTCAGCTGCGCCGAATGATCATTATCCCAGCTGCTGTTGCATGATCATATATATATATATATATATATATATATATATATATATATATATATATATATATATATATATATGCGTTTAATGAAAAACAGGTGACACCTCAACTGGGTACAATCGTTAGAAGAAAATAATTGGTTGTTGAGTGGTAATTTAAGAACAAAAGGCCAAAAGTGTCAGCTACGTGGGTATAATACTCGGGGGATAAAACTACGCACGTCCTGTATTGGCAGAGGGCCGTTGCCGAAGGCTATATATGGCCGCTGAGCCAAACGGGAGAAACAGGTAGTGTAGCACATGAGACACATTTGACCTGACCGCGCAAAAGAGGGAATTGTCAACTCTTATTGCCATCTCCTCCACACCATCATCCCAGCTAATGTTGCATGATCATCATCCCAGCTGCTGCTGCATGATCATCATCCCAGCTGTTGACACATGATGCTCAACCCACTCTTCTGACATGATTATTAACCCAGCTGCCGTTATATGACATCATCGTGGTGGCCATCTCGTGATCATCAACCGTCGACGTCAACTCATCTGCCGTGGCATGAGCTGTGGGATCGACTGGGCTGTTGTCTTCTCGTGGGGGCGTGTTATCGTACGGAACGGAGTTCCATCACGCCTTCGGCATCAAACCATCTGATAGAAGTGGGGCGGATCGATCGAAATGTTGCTCCATAAATACAGCTTCATTAATATTCCGACAACAATAAGCCCGATCAATAAGCCGTTAATTCATCCTAAAATAGGATGCCAAGAGTCTCCCTCGATGCACATCGATAATCGTTGTTTATAATGGCTGTCTGTTGGCTTCTAATCAATGGCCCGGTACGGAACTCAGGATTTCGATTTCGTTTGCATAGTCGGTGTTTCCCAAGGCATCTGCTGTTGACTGACTACGGGGTTGAAGTCCTAAAGTCAGACATAACAAAGATGAAGTCCAGCCAATAGTCTGTCATATCTTGCTTTGCAGCCACGTGAAGAAGAAGAAAAGAGGAGGAAGAGGAGGAGAAGAACAAGAACAAGAACAAGAAGAACAAGAAGGCCATGAGGCAGCCATGGTATGAAGTGTTATCGACTTCATTTTCTTAGCCTCGGCATATGAGGGCTTCACCGTCGCGTCTCATCTTCCCAACGACAATTGTATTGTATTGTATCTAAACATTTATAAAGCGCCTCTCAAAGTGTTCGCTAATCAGAGGCGCGCCCAGTGCGAGAGACCCAGTGAATAGAAAGTGGTTTTAAGACAGCGGAACGAGGCACTTGGACCACCAGCTAATAAAGAGGCACATGTCACTGGAGGGAGTTGATTCCATAGAGCAGGACCAATGCAAGAAAGGGCTCGAGTTTTGGCCATAGTGGTCCTGGCTCGTGGTACAAGAAGATCATGGCGATTAAGCGATCGCAGTGGACGGAGGAAAATAGCTGAAACTGGCAGACGAACAAGGTCACAGAGGTACTTGGGTGCTAAGCCTGTATAGGACCGAAGGACTAAAGTGAGAACCTTAAGAATCCGAGCAGTAAGGGGAAGCCAATGAAGATGATCGAACATGAAAGAGGAAATACGAGACCAGCGAGGAAGTCGGGCTATTAATCTGGCCGCAGCATTTAAAACAGTCTGGAGGGGGAAAATACGGACTTTTGGCAGCCCAATCAAAACAGAATTACAGCAGTCAATTCTGGAGCAGATGAAGGTGTGGATGATAGTGGTAAAAACGGAGGAGGAGACAGAGCGTCGGATTGCTCTAAGCCGTCTCAGGTGAAAGTAAGAAGAACGGGTAAGATTAGCAATGTGTTCAGAAAAGGTGAGCGTACTGTCAAGGACAACACCAAGGTCACGGACACTAGAGAGAAAAGTGAAATGACGGGAATTTCTCAACAAGAAGTGGGAAGTCTAGTTTGAGGAGCTGTTGACGAGTACCAAACCATATAAGCTGCGTCTTAGCTGGGTTCAGAGAGAGACGATTAGAAGACAGCCAAAGGTGTAAATCACGTGAGAGAGCATCAATGCGTCCAGTTAATGCAAGCTGTTCTGAGGGAGTAGGCCTACCATGAACGATCGAGCGCTTGAGCGTCGTCTGCATAAAGATGACCGGTTCATAAGTTCTTTGCAAATACAGCGGAAATGTCAGCCGTGTATCGGAGGTAGGCTAAAGGAGAGGGCAGAACCATGTGGCACCCCAAATTTAACTCTGACCCAATGGGTTCTGGAGTCTCCGCAGACAACCAGTTGCGTACGACCAGCGAGGTAAGACCGGAACCAGACAATGAACGGTCGGTGTACTCATCATAACTGAATGTGTTAGGGAATGCACGCGGAGCGGAAATCTCGAACCAAATTTCTGAGAGATTACTATAAGAAACAGAAATGCAACTAACAACTTGACGGTTTAAAATTATGCAGCGCAGTTTTCAAGAAAATTGCCAGGCTAAGCTTACTGTAGAAGCGTATCGTGGATTTAGACAAAACTGGAAAATTGTGACGTCGTTTTACCTCAACTTTGTTCTTATTATTTTCTTATTCGTTATCAAACAGTAGAATTGGCAACGGCTACGTCTGGAGTTGAAGGCCCTTGGGCAGAACGAGAGGCGTTGGAGAAAAGGTGAGCGTTGCAGCAGATTGTGTCGCCTATGGTCATTCGCCAGATGTCTGCAGGGTCGCTAAACATCCAGTCTGACATCATGAAGTTAAGTTCTCACGTATACTGGTCATAACAAGGTTTAGCGAAGTTCTAAACAAGGGATACCTTTCAAACAAGATCCAAGCAGAAGTGTGGCCTTCCTTTGCTGTAAGAATATTTTGAAACATTTTGTTTCTTATTATTTTATTATTGGTTATCAAACAGTAGATCAGCAACGGCTACGTCTGGAGTCGAAGGCCTTTGTGCAACACGATAGGTGTTGGAGAAAAAGTGAGTGTTGTAGCAGATTGTATCGCTCTGGTCATTCGCCAGATGTCTGCAGTGGAGCTTTCGGAAGTTGGGATGGGCGTCGAACTGGCTGCCACACGCTTAGTCGTCGTTCACATGTAAAGCGATTTTTCTCGATGTTTTCTTGGCCTCAAAATTTCTAGTCATGATAGAAACTGCATTTCTAGAGTACTCAGGGCTGTAGTGGTAAAATTAGAGGTGAGTACACGCTACCGGTTAGTTTTCCTACACAAATTAGAGGTGAGTATACGCTACAGTATTTTGTGAGTATACAGTGTTATACACTACAGTATTTTAATATAAATAAATATAAATATTTTTGCGAGGTGAGTATACGGTCTCTAGAGGTGAGTATACGCTGTATACCCGCGTATACCCTCGACTACAGCCCTGAGAGTACTGTACAGACACTTCGCTAGGCCTCCTACTGTCCTACAGCCTTATCTGACTGATTAGTGATTACTCCAAATTAGGCCTACCACATTTATTTTCTGTCTCTCTTTCATCTTCTTCCTTTGCTTGCTCTTTTTTTGTATGTAACTGGCTGCGGTTTGTCAGCAAGAGTTCAATAAAATATATATATATATATATATATATATATATATATATATATATATATATATATTTAGATGCAATTCTTTTTCAGCCAACGAACACAGTTGGCGCCTACCGTTCACTTTAAATGGCGTGGCAGACATCCAAAGTGACAGCGGTGGTGAAGGATATCATCCCATCGATTCAATTTTGCCTATCATGAAATCTGCTACTTTTAAGGATTACTCCATAGCAAATACGGGGTGCATATGGTCACTGGCGTAAACTTGCCCAAAATATTGGGGGGGGACATTTGGGTATTCATTCTACACTTGTTGCATTGAATGTATACAATCCAACTCAATTATTGGGGGGGGAGGCTCACGTGCCCCGACTATCTACGTTGGACTATCTCCAGGCTGTGTATAGTTCAAAATTCAGCGGACGCAGGTCGGCCTACACTACACTTGTCCATGTTCAGGGCGTGTCCAGCTGGTTGCTTCCAACCTCTTGGAGGGATGGAAATCGTAGATCATGGTCCTGTACGCACTCGCCACGAGCGATTTTTCCAAACAGCCGAAATGACGGCCTTGTTTGGATAATTTCTGATACTGACCTACTGTTCATCGTGCGTCTATACACCTTTGCATTGACGATGTGAGACGTCTTAGTAGCCAATGATGCATATGGACCAATGTTGATAAGCACCCACCTACGCATCCATGGCGGTCCTTGACTAGCGCTCAAGTACTATGCCTTGAAAAGGTGGAGTTTGGTTTTCACCAGGATGCTGGTGCTCCAGGCACCTAGTTTAGGTTGCTTAAGAATTCCATGGTAAATGCCTACCGTTCCCCACCTCAGGTCCGCTGTCACCAGTGATGGGCACTAAACTAATTTTTTCAGTTAAACTTAAACTATTTTTCAACTATAAAATAGTTTAACTAAAGTTAGCAACTGATTTTGGAAATAAGTTAACTAAACTAAAAATATTTAGTTAAACTTTTTCCAACGTTTTCCAACTTTTTCCAACTTTTTCCAACTATTTATGAAAAACACTTTCACAATAACAGAGGTTAAGTGAACTGTAATAATGCAAATCGTCAATGACAATAATATTTCACTTTCAAACTATTTACTGTGTACTCTGTAATATCCTACTACAGCTCTACCAGAAAATAATGAAGACAGTTGCAAAATGGACATTTTGCACTGAAGTTCTTACACTTGCTTTTGTCTTCTTTCAGTTTTACCTGAGTGAAGCAAGTAGTGACTAATAAACTATTCATTTTAACTGATGAAGTCTTTAATTCAAATCATTGCTAGAGCCAACTCAAATAAAGAACAGATAAAGAAAAAGAGCAATGTCGTTATTTACACTGCGCCTTACTACATACTGTATTCTATCCAGAGGCAACACCAGTGTTAATAAGTAAGTAAACGTCGCGTTGAGTTGTTGACAGTATTCGTTGCGGAAAATAGTTGCTTAGTTGCTGATTTTGTTAGTTTAACTTTTTAGTTAGCAACTAAAAAATATTAGTTAAACTATGGTTTAACTAAACTATTTTTCTAGTTAAACTTCATCCTTAACTAAAAATTGAAGTTTAACTAAAAGTTATCAACTTTTTAGTTAACTATTGCCCATCACTAACTATGATCCATATGGACCATTGCTGACAAGTGCCCATCTACGCATCCAGGTCCTTGATCAGCGCCCAGGTAGTATCCCTTGAAAAGGTAGCGCTTGGTTTTCATCCGGATGCTGGTGCAAGCACCTTGTTTAGGTTGCTTAAGAATTCCATGGCAAACGCCTCCCGCTCCCCACCTCAGGTCCTCTGTCACCATCGGTCTCAGCAGGAGAACCGAGGTAGGTACTGTAACTCATGAACCAGCTCCAGCTGATTACCTGCTACGTATACGTAATCCAGAGTAGGGCGTTTTTTTTATATAATCTATCAATCAATATTCGTTTAATTCAACAAATCCAGTTGACAATAACGCAACAGATTACAGATTACAGAAGCATGAAAATAATAGAATGGAGAATAAAGGGATGTGTCAATTAATAAGCATCTTTGAACAAAACACGAGGAATAAAATTACATTTATCTTTAGCTGGAAGAGCAAAATTAAGCCTAATATATAAAATATTACATTAATTAATTATCATAATATTTGCATTACTAATAGCACGAATAATGCTACGCATAATTCTAATAATATTAGCAATACTAGTAATAGCCTGTAATATTAATATAAAAAACTATTAGTAGGAGTTATTATAGTCTTATAGATGTCATGCGACTAAAGAGTGAAAGAAAAGACCTCAGATCTCTAGCGACGACATCTTGAAAGACCCGGTGCACCATTTGATTCTTCGGAACTACACGGATGAAATTTCATGAAATGACATTAAGAGGTCATTAGGAACAGCAGGTCTAGAAGAAAGACCCTTGCGAGCGAGCCATCTGCTGCTTCCACAGGGACCGTTAAGTGGCTCGCATGCATATTGGCTGCGAGATGAAAGGCGTTGGCTGTTCCTATATGGCTCCTTAATCTAATTTCAGGCGAAGGATGTTTACTGGTAACGCACATGGAGCCAAAAACCCGCGTGTGGAGCGAATATTGCTTTGAGGCGAGTCTTGTTGGATGCATCGGTGTTTGAAGCGCTGATGTCGATTGTAATCTTTAATATTAGCGGCATATATATATATATATATATATATATATATATATATATATATATATATATATATATATATAAAGAATGGTATATGTATATGGTTATCAGAGGAGTGTAAGATTGTACATTCTGTCCAACAATGATTTGGCATCATTCGAAAATTAATGACCATCAACAGTGATTGGCATACTGCATAGCTTTGAAGATTGTGGATTTTGGGTGTCTGCACTCTGCAGTAGAGACGCGCATTTACGTGTAGGTGCACTAGGCGCGCGCCTAGGGTCCCCAAATCTCGGAGGGCCCAAACGAGTGAATTTTTTAATTATAAAATGTAGCATTTTTGAACTTTGAATTTTCTTAAACATAACCTATTTTCAATTTTTTTACAGTTCAACTTAGTCTTCGTGTGTTTTTGCACATGATAGTCTAAACACCATCAGAGTCTCAGACTCTCAGTTTAGAAGTTCAGAATTAAGGGCCTCCAAAACTGCTTGCGCCTAGGGCCCCGTTTTCTGTAAACGCGCCTCTGCTGCAGTAGATGCCACATGTAGCCTACAAGAAGGTGCAAGCGAGGCAACTCAACGGAATCTATGCCTCGTCAATCGTAATCTTCAAACTTCTAAAGCGCCATAAATAGTTATCGAGATGCTTACTCGGTTCTATGACATCGGTAAACATTTTGACAACATAAATAGGCCTACTGTGGATTTTTTATTTTGTGAATCTTGCATTTTAATTAAAATGGTAGGCCTATAGGGGCCTAAACAAACTTTTTAAAGAAATCAAGTAATGACAAAAATATCTCCAAATTCAGTTGAGGATGAATCATGTCAAAAGTCTTCCGTAAAGAGGTGAATGGTTTAATAGATATCGTATGCCGAAATTACTCTAAAAGTACCCTATTAGAAACAGTTCCGTTTCAGGTTACCCAGTAGCGGGGAACACGAGTATATTTAAAATTACACCGTTGAAGTAATGACATCTAATGTTAGTCAGTAATTTTGCTTAGTTTGTTCTGTAATCATTTTTAAAGATAATATATATATATATATATATATATATATATATTGTTATTGTGAAAAATAAATATCGGAAATGAGAGGCAGAATTGAAAAATTAAAAATACATATCGCCTGTGCGATACGTTTTAGATTTTTCTCGGTCATGTACTGACTTTTACTTCTTATTTTCAAATAGCTATTCGCCTGATGGCGCCACTAACTTTCTCGTTCGTAATTTAATGGTAAGTAGGTATAAAATAAGACGAATAAGCCCTTAAGAACTCCTAGAAGCAGCAATGGATGAAAGATACTCTGCCAGCATGCCCACTTGGAGCCCATATAGGACTAATATTTCCATAAGGGACCCGTATAGGATCAATATGGGTCCCATCTAATGGCCATGAAAATGCTGCAGGGTAGAGACTGTTTCTGATAGCCTCGGCATATATGTGACCTCGGCCGAGAGAAGGGACCACTTGTCGCTTTCTAGATTAGCCGGAAAACGCGTTTTTACGCTAAACGACTATATTGATTTTTGCGTCTAATTAATCAATCTGTAGCTCGGACTCACTGTACTACAACGAATCTTATGCTACTTGATGCGTTAAGGCTAAATTTAGGCATTAATGCATTGGGTACAGACATATTAAATTTTTTTATGCAATTTCCCGCCAAATGATATTTTATATTTTTGTGAAAAAGTGCATAAATTATGGTCCAAACGCTCTGAAATTTTTTCCTCATTTTACCTAAGGTGTCAGGATGTGGAAACTGCTCATAAGTCCATTTGCGACAAGTGGTCCCTTCTCTCGGCCGAGGTCACATATGATGACGGTGGCCAGTCCTCTCCTTCTCCGTTTTATTTTCCCACTTACATTGTGCGTTTGCTGCATGTACTCAGTTTATGCCCGAGATCGATAGATGGGGCATGTGGAAAATAATATCAGCTTCTTATGCACTTGGAGGTCAAACAGAGGAAGGACAATTAAGAAAATGGACTTAGGGCATAGGCGCCAACTCTTGCTTTTGTCTCTGAGTGCCTGGGTCCTCACCTCTCCCTTCCCCCTTCCCACTCTGCTTAGGTAGGTGAGTTTTAGCGGATTTTCGGAGAAAGAAAATTGTTTTCTTGTCAAAGGTTACGAGGTTAGAAAAAGCATTGGAAATCGGTGACGACGTTCCAGTGCTATTTATTTGTTTTTAAATAATAAATAAATAAATTATTTACTTATGTACGTGACTGTTAAGACCATGCACTGTTGGGTATTTGTGCTGTAGTTTTACCTCTCAAGTTGTGAGATTACTTAGTTGTAAAAATTTGAATTTAAGGTCCGAATTCTTCTGGGTGCCAGGCACCCACTGAACTTTCTCTCCGCAGTTGGTGCATTGGCACCCAAAGCTCCTAAGGAGTCGGCGCCTATGGCTTAGGCCTATCTGGTGATTGAGTGCATGGAGTAGAGGTTAACGAGTTCCAGAAGATTTTATCCTCTACCCGTTCCTGTTATCGGGTCTTCGCCTCCTCTGCTCAGTTTCCGTTTTTCTTATCCACTTGCATCTTTTCCACTCTGTCCGTGCACCTCAAAACGCCATCCACATGATCCATTCCACCAAAAGACAATCCCTTTCCTCGATCGGTCGGTCGGTCCATGTTTCGATGCAAGTCGTTCGTGAGTTGATCATATGGAGTGGCCGTGTCTTCATTAGGCGCCAGCGATGATTTACAGCTATGGCTTGCAATTGGCCATTTGCAGTCGACGTCGAAGAAGAAGTAGAGGACGAGTTATTAATGAGGAGTAGGCTGGAGGAGAGAAGGAAGCCGACGAGGAATATAAAGAGAGAAGAAGTAGGAAACGAAGATGTAGAAGACGAAAAATGAGAAGATGCATAAAAGAAAGAAACAAAGAGCAGTTGTAGAAAGAACAATTATGACATGTACCACTGGCTGACAGTTACTGTCTGGGATCTGTCTGTCTGTCTTTCTGAGAGGGGGGGAGAGAGAGAGAGAGAGAGAGAGAGAGAGAGAGAGAGAGAGAGAGAGAGAGACAGACACACACACACACACACATACACATACACACACAGGAGGGAGAAACGGCATCCACGACGTGTAGCAGTTAACTAGATTACCACACGGCGTCTTTCTATAATGATAGGCAGTGATAATTTAATGGAACAGTACAAAGAAAGGCATTGCGCCGTAGAAAGAGATAGAGATAGAGACAGTGACAGTGACATAGAGAGAGAGAGAGAGAGAGAGAGAGAGAGAGAGAGAGAGAGAGAGAGAGAGAGAGAGAGAGAGAGAGAGAGAGAGAGAGAGAGAGAGACAGACAGACAGACAGACAGACAGACAGACAGACAGACAGACAGACAGACAGACAGACAGACAGACAGACAGACAGAGACAGAGACAGACAGAGACAGAGACAGAGACAGAGACAGAGACAGAATAAATGGAATGATAACAATGTGTGTGACCTTTTTGTTTTGAACGAGAGCGGCAGGAGAATAACGAACAGTACTGTCCATCAGCTTAACAGATGACCGTGACATTATTAGTCTAACCGGGAATCTGTTGCGTTGCCTTCAATAACCTATGGGCGTCCTTACAATATTATTGCTGCTGGATTCCTCTGTACAACGGAATGAGTAGCCCGCAGTGTAGCTGTAGCGTGGTTAGAATTCTCCATAACAAAGCCTTGTGATACTCATTGTGGCCTTAGCAAGGTCATAAATAACGTTAGATTGTCTATAAAAGGTCATTCCTATTTTATTTTATTGTATTCGGTTTTATTGTATTCGGATATTTATAAAGCGCTTCTAGCGGGAGGACCAATCAGAAGCGCTCCCAGTGCGAGAGACTCCGAGAGAAAAGCAAGTTTTAAGAAAGGTAAAAGAGGAAGAGAACAGAAGAACGAACGAACGGAGGAAGCTCATTCCAAAGATATTGAGACTGAGGCGACATCGGTGGCAGTAATTTTACCAGCCGATAAAGCCAGTTTTTTCCAACTACACCTTTGCTATTATTTTGTGTCAGGTCTGAATAGTAGCTCAGGAAAGGTTGGCCAAGCTTTTATCGCAGGACTCTCAATCGTGTAGCACCGCATCGCATCTTAGAATCATCACTTCATATCGTAGATTACTGATTAGGCCCATTCTTACCGAGAAGACGATAAGGCTATACGGCCATTCACATGGCGCGCTACATCAAGAGAAGTTCTCAGTATTGCTTCTGATGTAACAAAAAGACAGAATAGACTCAGACTAGATTTTAGAACCAGCCAGCAGTTTCCAGCACGATTCATCATATACTGTGGACATTCGAGCCCAGAAAACAATAGTCAAACAGCACACAGTTGCAACTCGAGTTGACAGGAAGATGGATTTGAGTCCGGAAAAGCAGCCATAAACACACAAGTAGCCTCATATATTACTTGAAAACTGATATACAGTTCCCTCAAATCATTAGGAAAGCCAACAAGACGAATTGCGAGAGGACTTTTCTCATTTTGAAGACCTGACCACTAACGCAGAAGAGCCACGTGATATACTGCTAACATATTATGTTGTAATCTACACAGAATGTCTGATGTAAATATGTAGAAAGTGACTAGAGATCATTGTCGACTTGGTATAACAAGTAGGCCTATAGAACAGCACCACTTATATATCATAACCATTCGTTCATCGATACACACTCTTCTGTCTAACCATATCGTACATATGTGTATGTAGTACATTTCATATGAACAGCGTGAGAATTATAAACAAATACTGCAGAGGTTAGATTTTGATGCGTTTGATCCTTGTGGAGTTTTAATATTTTATCTCTATTTCGCAAACTGAGAAAATTAAAATAATGCAATAGAAAGCTTAAACTCCTTAAAAAGATGACATAACCATAATTATTTATTAGTATGCAATTCACATGGACACAAATCTCACAATAAATCAGAGCATTATTTTATTAGTAACCAACAAATCGATTTGTGAAAGGAAATGCTTTAATATATGCACAACATAAACTAGCACAACTGAGGGGGTAGGAAACGACCACGCTGGAGTGTGCAATGAAGACTTAACTGTGGAGGTCCTTAGAAAGACTAGGGGTTTAACCCCCAACCCCCCGACAATTCTCACCCTGCATGTGAAGACGGGAGTCGTGCGCAGGTGCTCGAAGACATTAAGGCGTCGTGCGACTGATGAAAAAGGCTTTAGCTCCTGATAATGACGACGACGCTTTACATCGTAAGCTGTCCATCGGATGGACGTATGGCAAACGGATGGATGGAACGACGGATATCCAAAGGATAAAGAGTATTACATATAGCGCAATATAACCGACGTCGCCTTCTCCTCATCGTCGTTGTCGTCGTCCTCATCCGTTCGGACAGAGGGACTTATTTAGCTTTCCCTAGGATCGACCCTTCACGAACGTCCGTTGATCCTGTCCTTTGTGTCTCCCAACCGCAGTCTGCAGGGACCAAATTTAAGGCAATTTCAGGTAAAGGCAGAGTTTGTCTGTCTGCTCTGAATGGTACTGGTGGTCACGTGGTCATTTGGTCTCTAAATTAGCTTCATTTCTTTCGGTGAAGAGAAAGGCAAAGAAAGAGGCAGAAAGATGGACCGGCAGAAATATATATATGTATATATATATAAATAGAGAGAGAGAGAGAGAGAGAGAGAGAGAGAGAGAGAGAGAGAGAGAGAGAGAGAGAGAGAGAGAGAGAGAGAGAGAGAGAGAGAGAGAGAGAGAGAGAGAGAGAGAGAGAGAGAGAGAGAGAGAGAGAGAGAGAGGACAACAAGTAAGAGACAGTTCTAGAAGAAAGAGAGTGTCATATAAACCAGAAACAGAGACAGAGACAGACAGAGACAGACAGACAGAGAGCGCGATGGACGGTGAGCGAGAAAGAGACATAGAGATATGGAGGCATGGATGGAATGAAGTAGAGAGAAAAGGAAGGGAAGGAAGGCGACAGGGAGTTAGGAAGGGAAGAAGTGATGTCGGGAGGGAGAAAATGAGGGTAGAAAAAAGTGAAGCACCGACATAGACAGCGACATAGACAGACAGAGTGAGTAAGAGAGACACAGACAGGCAGAGTGAGTAAGAGACAGAGACAGGGACAGAGCTTGTCTTTTGATGTCTATTGTCGCCGACAGCGGGCTAACCATATTCACGCGTCTCCATAGCAACCAAGACTCATAGTGCAGTAAGGCGCAGTGGTCAAAGGTCATCGATGGCGCCACTTTAACCTCTAGCGGATGTTAAGAGGCCTGAGGCAGTTGGCCTCATAATTCACTTACCGTTTTCGAGATGACGCCACCTAGGGACTCGGCTCCGAACAGTTTTTTCGTGTAAACCTTGAGGCGCAGGATAAAACACGGTTAGTTGTGATGTCGAGTCTTTCATCTTTTTTCACGGCTTCGTGATCGTGTGCGTGCAAGACATATTAAAGCTAAATTCCGTTTCTCCTTGAAGACTTAGTGTTTGTTCGTTACAAGTACGTGAGTCAGTTATAACGGTGGTATGCAAAGGAACAGGAAGACTGCTAGATGTGTTGTTATAGGAGAAATGAATAGGTAATGATCATGAAATTGGTTGGGGAGTTGAAGATGAGGAAGAAACGAAGAAGACTAAAACAAGCAGATTATGAGGATGATGAAGCAGAAGAAAGAAGATAAGATGAAGACGAGGAAAATGGTGATTGTAATTTAACAGAAGTAGCAGACAATGAGAATGATCAAGAATAAAAAGGATGGAAACCAGGAAGAAAAAGAATTAAACGCAAAGGAAGATGAAGAAGGAGAAGAAGAAACACACGAAAAGACAAAAGAATAAGAATGAAGATGAAGAAGAAGAGAAAAGACCAAGAAGGAGAAGAAGAAACACACGAAAAGACAAAAGAATAAGAATGAAGATGATGAAGAAGAGAACAGACCAAGAAGGAGAAGAAGAAACACACGAAAAGACAAAAGAATAAGAATGAAGATGACGAAGAAGAGAACAGACCAAGAAGGAGAAGAAGAAACACACGAAAAGACAAAAGAATAAGAATGAAGATGATGAAGAAGAGAACAGACCAAGAAGGAGAAGAAGAAACACACGAAAAGACAAAAGAATAAGAATGAAGATGAAGAAGAAGAGAAAAGACCAAGAAGGAGAAGAAGAAACACACGAAAAGACAAAAGAATAAGAATGAAGATGAAGAAGAAGAGAAAAGACCAAGAAGGAGAAGAAGAAACACACGAAAAGACAAAAGAATAAGAATGAAGATGATGAAGAAGAGAAAAGACCAAGAAGGAGAAGAAGAAACACACGAAAAGACAAAAGAATAAGAATGAAGATGAAGAAGAAGAGAAAAGACCAAGAAGGAGAAGAAGAAACACACGAAAAGACAAAAGAATAAGAATGAAGATGAAGAAGAAGAGAAAAGACCAAGAAGGAGAAGAAGAAACACACGAAAAGACAAAAGAATAAGAATGAAGATGATGAAGAAGAGAACAGACCAAGAAGGAGAAGAAGAAACACACGAAAAGACAAAAGAATAAGAATGAAGATGATGAAGAAGAGAAAAGACCAAGAAGGAGAAGAAGAAACACACGAAAAGACAAAAGAATAAGAATGAAGATGATGAAGAAGAGAACAGACCAAGAAGGAGAAGAAGAAACACACGAAAAGACAAAAGAATAAGAATGAAGATGAAGAAGAAGAGAAAAGACCAAGAAGGAGAAGAAGAAACACACGAAAAGACAAAAGAATAAGAATGAAGATGATGAAGAAGAGAACAGACCAAGAAGGAGAAGAAGAAACACACGAAAAGACAAAAGAATAAGAATGAAGATGATGAAGAAGAGAACAGACCAAGAAGGAGAAGAAGAAACACACGAAAAGACAAAAGAATAAGAATGAAGATGATGAAGAAGAGAACAGACCAAGAAGGAGAAGAAGAAACATAAGAAAAGGCAGAAGGAATAGAAGGTAATGAAGTGGAAGAAGGAGAAGAAGAAGAAGGAGGAGGAGGAGGAGGAGGAGAA
This sequence comes from Allolobophora icterica, assembly GCA_963556255.1. Classification (NCBI taxonomy): domain Eukaryota; kingdom Metazoa; phylum Annelida; class Clitellata; order Crassiclitellata; family Lumbricidae; genus Allolobophora; species Allolobophora icterica. The sequence continues at coordinate 53,587,506 of OY744606.1, read as the reverse complement.
GAAGGAGGAGGAGGAGGAGGAGAAGAAGAAGAAGAAGAAGAAGAAACGTCGCCTTCTGTCAGTGCTAAGCCTATTTGATTGATGTTCTTTTTAAAAACAATTTTGTAGAGCATTATCGATTGTTAGGGAGGGTTGCGTCCTACGGTGCGTTCGACGTGTAAGCAGAGGTCGTTCAGTAGAGGGGGTTAGATACCGTGGAAACCGTCATCGCCAGGAAAGGAGTGGCAAGAGATGCTATTGGACGACGACGATGAAATCCTTCGGATGAATGATTATGCAGCCTAATAACCGATTGCCTGTCAATGGACGACAGCCAGATCTCCATACAGGAACCACTGAACCCCAGTTAATCGTCTCTGACAGATTGGCAGAGTGACTCAAGGACAGTTTCAAATGATGGATTGACACGCTGCTATAGTAAAGCAAGGCGACACACTATACCGCCGTCGTACTATGCGTAGCTTGGCGTGCTGAGTGTGTCCCGCTTTAATGTGGCTAACTGAACTGAACAATTGATAATTATTGAAATTTTCATGGTCACAAAAAGATGACGCTCCGATGCCTTCATGCGTCTTCCGCTTTTTTACTGCATGTGGCGCCATCTAGGAGTTGGTTCTATGCACGATTATTGCAACGACGCTGAAAATAAAGTGATGAAAATTATTTTCTGCTTGACTGATTTGCCGTATTAGTTGAGTTCAAAGAAGGCTCGATAATGTTGTTTCGGCGCTGTAAGAAGCTGTAATGTCATTTGTGACAATCATGGTTTACAAATCTCCCTGTAGCTGATGAACCGTTTAATTCGTTTAGGCCCTGTGTATGCACATCATAGGCCAATAACTCATCCATAAGCGCAGCAAGTTGAACTTATCATCCAATGATCTGCATGCGGTCCGAAGCAGATTCCATGAGGAAACCCTGACATTAAACGCTCGATTTTCGTGGCGGCATCAATTAATGGACAATATAAAAATACTAAAGTAACAGTATTTCTAAACATAATAGTTTTGTCAAAAACACTTTACAACTTTGCAGTGATAGTAAACAAACACAGAAAATTCTTGTGCTTTTTGGGCGCCTATTAATGCATTTAATATTCTGTTTTTAATTCCAGCGACATTCGAATCTGTGTTTACGTTATTAAAATATCTAGAATGCTTATTGCTGCCATCAGTGCCCTGCGACCTAAGTTAGAACTGCCTTACTTGCCACATTCTGCTCAAGATAATTGTTACAGAAAGCCGTTAACGATTTCCTTTTATCTCGGACTTTACTATACAAGGGTCGCATGAGTTCACAGATACTTGGTCCTAAAAATGCATTTAGTTGAAATTGATGACAGACCGTCGTTTCGACAGACTCAGGCTCAGGCGTAATTTGTGGGGTTACGAGGGGTACCCGTACCCCCACTTTTAGGACTGGGGTACCGTACCCCAACTTTTTGAACAGTGCCAATCAATATTTTATTATTGTGACTCCCCAGAGATCGCCGTCTCCGCCTTGCCGCGTGTATGTAAGAAATTGGTACCTCCCACTTTTAGAACAAAGTTACGCCCCTGGACTCAGAGATAGTACAAAAAAAACGAACGATTAAAACCTCAATTTCATGAATATTCAACACAACAGCCATTCAGTTGAATTACCGTAGATGTGGCGTTGGTTGGAGGTCGATGCATTTAAGGCAATCATTTAAAATAAAATCTGTTGCACGATTGCGTCGCTTTGTAATGAATAGAAAAGTAGGAGCTTCCAAATGTCAAGATTCTTCCGCTCACAGACCCTCCCTCTTCTTAAGAATCCTGATTCTCGTCTTAAAGTCCGGCTGTGACCAACATCAACGCAATCGATTGCATCAACTGCTTTCAGACGAAACCCGTTAAAAGCATTTCAATGTGCAGCCTGCTTGACATCGCTCTTGACACTCAGGACCGCCGACGTGTCAATTTCTGTGGCTGTTGACGTGATGGAGATCTGGGTCGACTGCTGTCGTTGTTCCGGCTGCTGCTGCTGCTGCTGCTGCTGAGGCTGAGGAGGCATGAGATGCCTCTGATGCATCTCCTCGTCAGATGAACCTAATGACCGGCATCCAGCTGCACGTGGTCGGCTGCTGACGCAGTTGTCGTTCGCCTAAAAGCAACGACTTCCTGTCTCGGATTCTCTTTCATGGCTGCCAGAAACGTTATCCTCTGTTGACTTTTGATATTTTGATCAGGATGGCAATTTCAGTGACCTCTTTTCTCCAGTTTTCAGCATGCTTTTCGTTTGCTAGTTTAGGGTTTCAACAAGGTTATGTAGTCAAACCTCATGTTATTGCTACTGCGTTGAGGTATGCCTAATAATGCTATTGCTTGGCAATCGCAGGCCTACTTGATCTCAGTTCATATTTTATCTTTCAAAAGAAACAAAATTATAGTTTCAGATTTTCTCTATGCTTATTTAAAATAATATTTTAAGTCATTTAAAGCATTTTATGCTTTAAATAGCTTCAATATAAGTGCATCTATTCAAATTCTAGCACTTTTATAGGTTCTTAAAGCGCAAAAATACCACAAGAGGCCAAATGCAAATTCTGGAACGCATAGGCTTATATTTGCACAAATGGCTGGCAGGGAAACGAATGCTAAGCCATGTACTCAGTTTTTGTAACATTATGATGACCATAGATTGGTTGAACGACCGATTTTTGCATTTGAACTTTCTCTGCGAAGGTCATGTGTAGACATGGCTTTAAAGTCCTGAACACATTTGTTCATTAGACTACCATTGGGAGCATACAGTTAATGCTTAGCACAATGATGGTTAAGGTTAATGCTTTCACCTTATCATAACTCAAGCGCTATATATATAATATATATATATATATATATATATATATATAAAGTAATAACTGAATAAAGTCCGGTTTATATAGGCCCTATATATATATAAAGTATATAGTAACTGAATAATGTCCGGTTTTTGCTCGATTTTGCTTCCATTTGGTAAATATGAGTAGGATTTTTTTTTACCGGTTCTCTGTAAGCAGACACATAGAAACATTAACCCATTAGCAAATGACCTTTGAATCCCGAGGACCCAATGTAGGCCCCTCTTTCAAAAAACATTATTAAATATGCAGCTGTTGTCTTTGTGACGAGTTCACGCAGAAGTGCCTTGAATTCCACGAAACCTTTCTCGCTCATGCAAATGGTGATTTGCTCCAGATGGAAATGCTACTTGGAATAGCTTTGTCGTTTAGGTCTAAAATAATGCGCTGTTCCAATTACGATACACCGTGTCTCTTAATTTAGCAAAAAGTATGTGTTAAGCTTAGGGAAAGGGAAATGACTTTCGCCGGCGGACATCTTTAGACTATTATACATGCTGACCAGGACAGATTTGACGCATTTCCACAATCGATGATTTTCAATATCAATTTTGTTTGATGCTAGCTAATTCTGTTAATCATCATAGCAACTCACAAAACTTGCACGGTTAAGTCCTCAGAAATCCTAATATAAATAGACTGAAGAAACGCAGAATCAAAGAAAGTCGCAGAGAAAAATAGAGACATACACAGTGAGAATTACTAATGAGAAACGGCTAGCAGCGACAGACAGACATAACAGAGAAAGATGGAAATAAAAGTAGACACAAGGAAAACATGATGAAAAAGTCAGGCAACAAAAGAAATGGATAGAGGGAGAAAGAGCAATAGAAAAGACGACCCAAATAAAGATAAACCCTTTGACTGAGTGTTAGTTTGGCGAATGAAAGTGTGAGAATACCTAACAATAAACCACCATAGAACCACAACAATAGCAGACATTGCACATTGCAAGCGAAATATGTGTATATATATATATATATATATATAATGGATAGACAACCTCTGAAAGTGACAGACGATGAGAGATTTAAAGACACCACGGGATTAAGACATGTGCAAAATCGACAGAGAGAAGCAGTCAGAAAGAGAGACAGAGACAGAGAGACAGCAACATTAATAGAGTTAAGTAACGAGAACGAAGGCATTACAGCAACAGAGAGATAACGAAAGAGATAAAGCTATCGAACGACAGAGCAATGGATAGATAGTGATTTCGTGTCTTGTATACAGAAACGGATTAGGAGAGCCATCGATGTACTTCAATCATTTCTGCTGCGATGATCCCACCAGCAATGCCTCTCCTCCTCCTTCTCCTCCTCTTCCTTTTCCTCCTCCTTCTCCTCGTCCTCCTCCTCCTCGTCCTTCTCCTCGTCCTCCTTCTCCCTCGTCCTCGTCCTCCTCCTCCTCTTTCTCCTCCTCCTCCTCCTCTTTCTCCTCCTCCTCCTTTTCCTCCTTCTCCTCCTCATCCTACTCCTACATCTCCCACATCTTCTACTCCAACTCCTACTACTTCTCCTTCTCCTCCCCTCCTCCTCCTCTTCCTCTTACTTCTCCTTCTCCTCCTCCTCCCTCTCCTCCTACTCCTCTTCCAGCTCCTGCTCCTACTCTTCCTATTCCTCCTCCTCCACCTCCATCTCCACTTCCTCTTCTTCCTCATCATCATCCTCCTCCTCCCACACCTCCTACTCCTACTCCTACTCCTCCTCCTCATCTTCCTCTTCCTCCTCCTTCTCCTCTGCCGCTTCCTCCTCCTCCTCCTCCTCCTCCTCCTATTTTTCCTCTTCCTTCTCGTCCTCCACCTCTACCTCCACCTCTTCCTCCTCCTCCTCGTTCTCTTCGTTCTCTTCCTGTCTCCGCTGTCGTCGTCGCCATATATCAGCGTCATGCAAGACAGACATTCATTGCCTGCCGTGTAGAAGTCTCGTTCCTTCCATCGACTATCAACGACATCCACAACGATTACGACTGCGCAGCCAATATCAGCGAAGCACCAGCAGAGGCAGAGATGCCCACGCTACAGTCCAAGGCGATTAATAGCCCATCACTGACGGCAGTCATGCGTGCACAATCTCCACTGAAGCGCAAACAACCGAATGCAAGACAAGTCAGTCGCAGATGCGCTTCAAGCACGCACGTCCTCTGGTGATGGACGTCCACTTCTGAATGTCCATTCTGTCTCGGACAACGATGACCGTCCATTGCACTGATGACCATTTAGAAGAATTAATCCGAAATCGCGAAGAAAGTCCATCAAAGAAGTCCTACGACTGACAGAATCTGCGACTGAAGGATTACTTAACCAGAAACGCTGAGAAGGAAACCGCATTAAGGCTCTGTCCACTTTCCTCTCGAATCTCCATTGACTGTACACCCTTCTGGAGTAGACTCTCACTACAACATGCCTCGTCTTTCCATGCAGACATATCCGAAAATAAGCGTACTTCTGGCAGATGGCACTCCTGGTTTCTTCTGCTAAAATCATCGGTTCAGAAGTGATTGCTTTAGGCAACAGAAAGAAAATGAGTTAGATCATCAGCCTCAATATCATAATGGCGCTATAGAAATCCCGAGATCAGATTACTATGTCCCTAAGGTAAACGCAGAATAATCGTCGTTTTCTGAGTCTAAATTCTGAGTAACATAGTTTTTCCGTATACCATGCACTCCCCTAAAAGCAGAAGAAGCCAGCATAAAAGGAGACAGGCTCCGACTCGAACTTCCTCGCACACAAGGCACAAAAAATAGGCCTGCTGTTTCAATATAATATTAATGTGTTTCATTCTTTTCTAGTTTACATGACCGCCGTTCATTTTTTAACAGGGCACCAGTCCGTCGTGACAGTTTCAGCTCAATTTCAAGCGCCATTGCTGTCAATCCATGGTTAATGTCAGTAGCCGACTTCCATTTAGAGAAGCCAATCGATACGCAGAGTATACATACGACACAATAATACCACATGTATACCGCACCCATTTAAAGCAGCCCACCAGTGTTTAGAGCTGGCTATTATATGAGAATCTACGTCACAGAGACACACGCATTTTGTTACATCGGCTGTATGGCAGACTCACGCGTTGATCTACGTACGTACAAAACACACAAGGCATAAAACATGCGTGTGCATGTATGTGTAGATCGATTATTATGATGTACACTGTGACAGGAAAAAACAGACCTCCAGAATCATTATTTTGATAACTACTGGAAATAAATCATTACTCATGTTTAATACAAAACTAAAAGAACTTCGGTTCAAGGATTGTTCAGATTTATTTTGGTTATATTTTAGCTAATAGTTTTCTGTTCGAAATGTCCTTCTTCGGCTCCAACACAGGGCATCGATTTCCAGCTGATGCCATAATATTTGCATGACTATTTAGTTTACAAATGACATCATTGTGAATTTTTTTAAACAAAGACTATCAATAGAATTCCCAATTTTAATTTTAATCGTTGCTGTAAACGCTGGTCACGATTAAAAGTTTCAAATTTATTCAAATGTTTGCTCTGTTAATTTAATAGCACTATCAGGGTTCGGTTTTTCCGTTCGCAGTGTATATATATATATATATATATATATATATATATATATATATATATGCATTGCACATGTTGAGCACCATTATAGCTCCATTCGTATTCATGTGCTTGCATAAATCATGGTTAGATATAGACGCTGGACAACAATGCAATAGCCAGCCATGCAGCAGGCGAGGCAGTCGACCACCCTTTCACCGATCGACCAAATGTCTACTACTTCCGTTTCCTTACATTCATCAGACGTCATCCAACCTAACAATATATCATTCCTTGTTTTCTTTAATTACCTCAGCTTTTCGTTTCTATTACAAACTTTACAGTTTCTTACTCGACCCAGCGTTCGTTATTGTTTGAACAATAGGCCATTGTTGTTTTATGCCTTGTGGGTTGGACGAACCCACAGAAGAAAATTAGTCGGATGGATGTCGGGCGCCACTGTAGACTGTGCAACGTGGGTGAAGCTCACCGGTTAAATCGCTGCAGTCGTAGGTTAAAACAGATTTTACATGGCCCAAGGTGGTTAAGAGACTGGGAAACGTCTTTTGGGAATGTATGTAGGTAGGCATCAAGTCGATTAATGTAGCTCCTAGTACATTCCAAAGGTGCTCCTAAAATAGCCTCTGCTGTATTGTCACCTGTAACGTCCTCATAACTACTGGATAATCATCGTCACCGTTATTTTCGCAAAAGTATTCCATCAAGACATTCTAGAGATCACCAGTGCATGGTGTCCAGTCCAAAGACGTTTTAAGCGACATCACGTAGCCTAGAATTGATTGAAGACCCTCAAAACTAAAAAAAAATAAGATAATAGATAATCTCACTTTTTCAAGTGATGACACCTATTTCCAGATCCGAACGCTGTTATACTGGATGCAAATGGATAACGAGGAGAAACAATAATGGTGCACCCTGTACTGCATCCGCTCTCCATTCTATCTACCTTTGCTTGAACTGTGGTCAAAGCAACACTACATGGACGTGATACAATGCAGAGCCATAAGACACACTGCTTCCCTGGATTAGGTAGGCCTATTATAAGTAGGTTGTCTTTGGCTAGTCATGACAAGACTTAATTGTGTTTACAAACGTCTACCGTTGGCATCAACCAGCAGAGTTTGCAAAACATAATACAAGCAAAGGTAATAATTTACCTGTAACTTATACAAGCATACATCGTTGTTAACATTAACCGCTAATGCTATACTCATAAGTCTACAATCACGGCTTCATAAAATTTAGTTCTTCCCAAAAGATTACATCAGCACAAAGTATTGAATATATAAATTCAGCGAAGCTTGGTCTGGGCTTGTAAAATTGAGACACATAAAACACAGGAGAGCAACGAAAATAACAACAAAGAGATTAACTCCGAGAGCTTCAAGAGATTAGATGATCCCGCTTGTGCCACCTTTACTAATTCATCATTTTTTTCCATATAAAGAAGCTTTATTTACTCAATAAAATTTTGATTTTTCAGGATTACCTCGAGACCCGATGCAAGCTAAAACAGACAAAACCCAATTGTGAAAAATGATCCCGTATACATTCAAAATTGGTTTTCTGAGTAAATACGCAATCCAGTTTGGTATCATTCCTTCCCACGGGTCACGTTTGTATAATTCCATTTTCTACGTCTGCCAGGATCCCTCAGTTTCCTGTAATTTATCCCTTTCTGTTTTGATCCGCAATGAATTCTCGCTGGAGCAAACCAATATCAGATGATTTACAGCTTCGTTAAAAAAACAAGTTAAAGCCGCTTCGTCTAAACCCTCAGGCGCTCGATAGGGCATACCCTTGAAGGCCTAATTAAACGTCCTAGCTGACAAAACGACGTCCCTTCTAATCGCACGAAAACATGGAAGAAAAAAGGCAATCTTTGGCCGGAATGTCACTCGAAAGGTTAAGGCAAGAGTTCAATCAGATTCTCAGACGATAAGAGCTGACATGGTTATGCAAGTCTGTCGTCCAATCGTGCTTGGGACAATTAAGTCAAGTTAGTCTGAAATTGCAGATTGCATTTTTAAAAGGCATTTGATCCGGCCATAGCGATATCAATCACGCGCAATTCGGCTTGCTTCAGTTGCCAGATGATTGCTTTCGATGGGTTCAAAGGCAGAGGATTTATTATGCCATCGGTCAGCGAGCGCCCGACTCCAGGAAATGGCAAGTTGAGGCTGCAGGAGCTGACGCTTCGCTATAGCCGTAGACAAGCAGAATATACAAAAGCAGATACAAATAGAAGTAGAGCATAAAAAGGCAGCGTATAACCAAAGGAGAAGTAGCAATAGTAGATTCGTTTTCGAGAAGCATTAAAAGAATCAACAGCAAAACTGAAGTATAAGCAAAAAAGAGACATATGACATAGAAGCGATTTACCAGAATGCAAATCACCATGGAAGCAAGAATAAAGCAGAATAAACAAAGACGAAGACAAAGGAGAACCTCACGCAGAAAAACAGCAGCAAAAAATCCAAACAAATGAGTAGCCTTAAAATTTAAGCACCAAGAGTAAATTTCATTCTCATTAACATAAACAGAAGCGTTAGCAAAATTGAATCAGAGGCAAAAGCATGATCATCGGAAATCGAAGCAAAAATAGAATTCAAAGCATCAAAGGCAAACACAAAGGAGATGTGCTAGAAGCCATAATATATAGCTATAGAAAATGATGGAAGTTTTGGCATTGACAATGGAGTTAGGGAAATAGTACCATTGGAGAGTTACAGATTATGTACCAGTTAGTTCTCAACTACTCAACTGTTCATCTGAGCCGTCCATAACGTGTATTGCTATTCTTAACAATCCTGAACAAGAATAACATTTTGATCATGTACTAGACTGCTTGATCTACATCACACGAGACGATTCAACTAAAACCCCAAAAGTCTAATCTACTAACGAGAACACTTTTAGTGTCCGATCGACACTAGCCATTATCAAAACTCAGCCTCATCTTGCATCTCTGTCTGTTGCTATCTGAACATGCAGTATCCATCTACCTTCTGCCGTTTTTAAGCATAAGTAAATAAATAAATAAATAAATAAATAAATAAATAAATATATATATATACACACACACACACACACACACGGAGTCTATGAAAAACACAGTGAGTCCTGATTGGTCATAGTTCAATGTTTTATAAACCATCATACCAAATTGGAAAGATATTCTTAACTGAACAGACAGCCACTGTAATGATTTAGTGATAAATGCTTGTATCTTGATGTATTGTAGTTATGACTCTAGCCAAAGATTTTAAGGTACTATGGATGTACAATACAACGCCACTATATTTGATATTGCCCTCCTCTCCAGTTCAGATTTGCACACGACCATACGACAAAGCATCGATGTATCATAGTGAATGACCGCCAAGCAGCGTACCTAGCGTTAAGGTGTACATTATGAATAAGATATGGCCAAGCATTGATCCCCGAGGGACGCCACGCATTGGCGAAGCTCTGGACGAATAATTGCCATTTAGGCATACGGAATCTATACGCGGACAGAGATAATATTATTAGCAAAGCAATTCAAGACCACCAAACCGAAACCAATGCTGGAGGCGATGCAAAAGATGGAATGGTCCTCAGCATCAAAACCAGCAGACAAGACAAGAAGAGCAAGCGCTTGAACAGTGTTAGAAGAATCAGTAGCATCATCATCAGGTGCAGCGTGGGTGGCCTTGCAGAAGGACACAAAATTAGAGAACCACGAAAGAAAAACGCACATACGAAAGCATACAAAGAGAGATAATTTAACAATGAGACACGCGTTGGATGCATGACAGAGACAGACGAACATAACAAGACGAAAAGAAATACACTCAGTCAAACAAGATGAACAAGATGAGGAAGATCATTGAAGTTGCAATTTTAAATGAGAGAGAGAGAGAGAGAGAGAGAGAGAGAGAGAGAGAGAGAGAGAGAGAGAGAGAGAGAGAGAGAGAGAGAGAGAGAGAGAGAGAGAGAGAGAGAGAGAGAGAGAGAGAGAGAGAGAGAGAGGAGACAGACAGACAGACAGACAGACAGACAGAGACAGACAGACAGACAGACAGAGACAGAGACAGAGACAGAGACAGACAGAGACAGAGACAGAGACAGAAACAGAGACAGAAACAGAAACAGAAACAGAGACTGAGACAGAGACAGACAGACAGACAGACAGACAGAGACACAGAGACAGAGAGTCACAGAGACAGACACAGAGACAGACACAGAGACAGAGACAAAGAGAAACAGAGACAGAAACAGAAACAGAGACAGAAACAGAGAAAAGCAGGACGAGAAATGAACAGAAACAGAGAAAAAAGCAAGAAAGAGACACCACAATGAATTGGAGACGTCTTACAGACCTCCTTTGGTCTGTTCTTCTTCTTCCCGTTCGTCTTCGGTTTGTATTCGGATGACAAACACATAATGGCTTCCTGGTCGTCTCATCTATTCGCGCCGTCATCCTCCCAATGCATCCTCTTTCTCCCCCTCCTCATCCTGATTCCTCGACGTCTCCGATTCCTCTTTTTCTCCCCTTCCTTCTGATTCCCTCTACGTCTAAAATATTCTTCTTTCTTCTCCCGTTCCTCCTGATTCCCTCGGCGTCTCCTATTCCTCTTTTTTCTCCTCTTCCTCTCGATTCCCTCGAATCTTTCTCCTGCCCTTCTTCTCCTGCCCGCCCTTCCTCCTTATTTTCCCTCCCTCCACTTGATTCCATCGGCGCCTCCTCTTCGCGTCCTGGTCCTCGTAATTAGGCCGGCCATTGTTACGTGAAATCGATACAAGCGACTGCAGCAGCAGGAGCAGGAGCAGCGATGGCATTCACCCGCATCATCTATTGCCATCCGAAACAACGGTGTATAGCAAGCACAGACATGCGCAGAGACAGTTATGGCTTCATACTTAGCCATTCATCAATGCCCGGATGAATTGCCACGCGGTCCTTGATTCATTAGCATATCAAATGATGCGCGCAAAACATGTTCCGTGCAAGAGCCGAGTGTTCAAGCGACTACGATCCAATATCCTTTAGCATACACTTACTGCTGACCAAAGCTAGTTAGGCCTAAAGCCTACACTGGCCACTATTTTAACATGTAAGAATGGACATTGAATAAATATCTCACCATCATGCCAAATGTGTACGTTTCGACATTTTCCGCGAATTGTGTCACAAACGCGGTGTGGGGCATATTTGTTAGACTATAATTATAACGACTGCATATGTATTCTTTGTTTGATAAAGGACTGCAAGCTTACAACTATAGCTTCTATATCTACTCTATGTCTTTGGTATGGCGGCCTCGTCCAGGTCGAAAGGACTGACTGAACATTAGGCCTATTAGTTGAAGTTTGACTGAGGAAACGAAACTTTTACTTTAAAATAAATCGTCTAATCTATAAAATTTATATTGCCACCTGAAACAACGGTATATAGGCCTATAGCAAGCACGTGGCATGTTGGCCGACTGATTAGAGCGTTCGGTCTCCAATGCGGAGAGTACGGGTTCGAGCCCCGCTCGAGGTAGTTACTGTGGAAACATTTGAGCAAGTCCTTCGCTCACAGTTGTTCTGCTCCATCGATGCTCTGAGTAAGTCCTTCAGGGACAATTGCTTAACACCATCGATGCTCTGTCGTATGGTCGTATGCACTTCTGAACTTTGGAAGTAGGGCGATATCAACTACAGTTGTATTGTATTGTATTGCATTATATATTGTTTTTTATTCAACGTGCTTAACCAATAATAATAATAATAATAATAATAATAATAATAATAATAATAATAATAATAATAATAATAATAATAATAATAATAATAATAATAATAATAATAATAATAATAATAATAATTCTATATAATAGTTTCCTTATATGCAAATTTGTCCGTCGTATGACGCTACGTCACAGACGGCTTCTGTTCTATTGTGAAACCGTTTGTGACGTCAGTACTGCCGTCTTGACGACGGTCGTCTTGACGACGGCGATCAGAGCATTTTAACCAACGATTCATATAGGCCTATTGTGATACACTGACGTCACGTCATAATTATGGCGGGTTAATACACTAGTAATAATAATAAGAGTCAACATCATTAGTTAGTATCTTGCACCTGAGGGATCATATATACCTCGGGTAAAAAAATAATAATAACACGGACAATTTCTATAGCGCCGTAACGCGACTATGCCGCTACAAGGGCGCTGTACAGACACAACCCACAGCCTAACATAACCAATAGTCTGTCTGACATTGGAATGTAGCGACTAGGCTTCTGTAATGATAACGGCTGTGCGCTATTGTTTCATATCTGATCAGGGTTTGAATTGTCAAATTTGAACGGGGGGGGGGAGAGGTTGTTGAAAAATTCTTACATGTCCGGATGTACAGACCGGAATTTATTACGTACCTAACACCTGTATACATGCTAAATTGTAGTGGGTGTGGCTGTACTCGATCCTAAGCTGTGTCCAAAAATCGAACAATGAAGAATACTTATTGGAAACTCTTGAGTTTTTTCAGAAGATTTTTTACAAACACTGAATTGGTCTGAATGAAACTGAGAAAAAAATAAAGCAGTAGTTTTCATTAATTAAGTAAATAAGATGCATTGAATCACTGAAAGATGTGCTGTGGGGGAGGGGGGTTAACTTAACCCCAATGTAATTTTTGGGAATTAACTGGAGGGGTTGAACAATTAATTTCGGGGTTGAACCCTCCCAACTCCCCGACAATTCAATCCCTGTATCTGATCGAATGTCCAGAGATCGTTGCCCATTGGAGGTTCGAGTCCGGTTGCCAGAGGGACCATGCAGAGAGAGGCAGAGCAGCTGTTACAGTGGGTTCGTGGAGGACGAGAAAGCTTGGAAACAGAGGATCGGATGGATTAGAGATTAAGAAAGCTTTGGTCAACTGTATCGAAGACATCAGACAAATCTAGAAGAGAAATAGAAGAGAAATTTGAACAGTCTATCGCCAACAGTGTGTCAGACAAAAGTGTGATGCTTTGTGCATTTATAACGGCGCTATACAATTTTCTGGGTTAGATATGATATTATCGTCATCTTCGTCGTCGTCATCGTTATCAACTACAGCAGAAACATGAATGCAATCCGTGCTATGAAGAAGAGGATGGGATAGATGAATGGTAACACTCGTGGCCAGGAGAGCATTAGATCGAGGTTCGATACCCGTAACCCTCTCTAGGGCGGCGTCTTGCATGGCTGCCAAAACGTGTGTCTAATCAAGATCTTGATTGTACTGTCATGTTTCAATGTATTCTTACAGCATACCTGACAGTTTGAATTAATAACGAAGAAGGTTATTATTATATTCGTGTCGCGAGGCTCGAAGTAATTATCGCTGCCTCTTTCAGTTAAACTTAACCAGGATTAATTAATTAAGCTAAAAGAAACAAGATTTTCTAAAGGCTGCTAATTTTACGTAACGTGGCGCCATCTGGAGGTGTTGGAAGCTGAATATTTACGTCTTCGGTGTTTTCTTAATTTTACTACTTATGATATTTTCAATCAACTGCTAAACTACTTCGAGAGTCGAGACTACAGTAACGCAATATAAATAACTAATTAATAAACGATGATAATTACAGAGTGCTGGATTAAAGGCACAATAACCTAATCGTTTCAATCGAATCGGTTGGGCAGCGTTTAAAGTTGGTGGGAACGCGAGGACAATGCTGTCGAAATTCATTGCTTGCGTTCCCACTGAACCCTAGAAGCCCAGAACCCTGGTAACGCAGGCGTTCCAATAAAACTGTTCTTTGGAGTTCCCACTGCTCACACAAACCACTTTAACTATATATTTGTTGTCCGGACTTACAGTGATAAACCTGAATTAATGCGAATTTTAAAGTTTTCAGTAGCAATATAGATATGTTCATAATAAGCATATATTATACATATTATCTGTATATATACAAACAGCTTTATATGTGGTCACATATGCATACACATAAATACATTTATATGTGTACAGCGTGCGGCCGAAAAAAATAATCCATTACGAAATTGCGATTTTTCGAAAACCGCTGAATATTTTGTTACAAAACTTCGCCAGTCTATTTGACACATATCTTTCTACAGCTTAGCTAAATCTAATGAAATTCGAATCATGAAAACCAAAATGGCGCAGCCCTGAAGTGAAACAATGTTATTTTCGTTTCAACAGACGATTACTGACAGCAATAAGTAACAAAGTAACGACGCAAACAGTAATGTAACAAGGTTCAAGGTTACTTATTGTTATTTACAAGATTAGGCCAAGTGTTAAGTTTTGTGCAAGGAATGTTCGAAGTGACCACCGTTTGCTTTTACGCAAGCTTGCAGACGTTTTCGAAAGCCCAGAACAGACTTCTGAATGGTCTCAAGTGGCAAGTCATTCCAGATGATTTGCAACGTATTTTTCAGTTCAGATATCTTGCCCATGTTGAATAAAACTGTTTGCTTACAATTGCAATTTTACTCAAAATGTAAACAAAACACCGTCTGCAAAGCGGAAATGACGTAATTATGGCACACCGCAGGCTACTTTATGTAAAAATATGATTTCCTATTTCGTGAATGCCGTGTTCAGTTGAAAAAATGCAGTTCTTTCTTCTGCCTGATGTCATGATCACAAATATAAAGATACTGACATAAAACTTTCAAATAATATGCAAAAATATGTTACAAATAAGAATGAAAATATTTGTAACAACACATTCAGCGGTTTTCGAGAAATCGCAATTTTCGTAATGGATTATTTTTTTCGGCCGCACCCTGTATATATAAATATATATATACTATGATATGGGCCCATACATTCGTGTGTATATATATGTATATAGGCATATATATATATATTTAGGCCTATATAGGCCTACGAAATGCTGTGAATGTCAATTGATTATTTCTGTGATAGAGTCCAAGTGTTATTAAACGGCACATGAATGGCGGAAGCTCATCCTGAATCAATAATTCTATTTGAGCGTATCATCCTGTTTTTGATGTCTTCGATAATATGAGATGGTAGACTACTGTTGCTGCACTGTCGGCGTCGATGGTGGCATTGGCGTTGCCTATCTTTCGGCTTATCTCCCATGCCGCGACCACCGTGCCGCCGCCACCGCCCACCACCGTGCATAAGCCTCAGCTGTGCCGGCCCCTATCGCCCCACCCATGGGGTACGTTATTGACCAGACGGGGTCCGTGTCGATGTTTATCTTGGACGGAATTTCCCAGATGGACGATAGACGTCACGAATCACACGGAACCAGAAATATTAAGAGATGTGTAGCCGTAATAAACATGCCTCTACCATCTGCTGATGCGCGTCCGTGGCTTTGCGTAGACGTATTGTCGGCCACTGAGATCTGATATCAACAACAACACAACGCTTAAGAGAAGATTTGTCTGGTAGTATGCACGTATACGCACATTTGCTCCCCGATTGCATCAAAGACATATGTTTAAATCAAAAACATGTGAAAATTGCGTCCTCTAAGGTTTTCGATTTTATGTCCAAATGGCGACAAAACCAATTGAACGCATCGCCACAGGAAGAGGATGATATCAGAGCCACAATCGTAACCGAAATCCACAAATTTGTATAGCGTATCTTTGTGAGAAACTCGCCAGAGGGCTCTCGAGCTGACAATGCAAAAGAAAAGAGTTGTAGGGATTGAGTTGAGGGCACTGTAGATAACTTGCTGATCGAGTCGACTGTACGTGGGGTCTCTTCCTAATCACATTGTTTATGGTTGAGTCAAGAGTTGGCAAACATCCTCTATCTCGATGGAATCGGGTTGAGAGCTTTCACCGGTTGATGACGCAAGACGACCTAAAGTATCGTTGAGCCCTGAAAAGATTTACGACACAGAAACAGAGTGTGATAGAAGAATTGTCAGATGATTTACTTACTCATTGGATTTGACAGAAACAACATAGTAAAGAACTCAAAGCTAAGGAACTAAAAGTGTCTTCCCACAATTTACTACAATGATCAAATACTTATACTTCTGCGTTTCGAATAAAGAATACTCTGAAAATAAATGTTTTGTGACTGTTCTGATAGCATTTAGGATGGTGGTTGGGTCGTGCATGTAATATGAGGAATGAATATTGGTTGGGTCGTGCACGTAATATGAGGAATAAATATTGGTTGGGTCGTGCATGTAATATGAGTAATGAATATTGGTTGGGTCGTGCATGTAATATGAGTAATGAATATTGGTTGGGTCGTGCACGTAATACGAGTAATGAATATTGGTTGGCTCGTGCATGTAATATGAGGTATAAATGGTAGTTGAGTCGTGTATGTATGTATGTATGCATGTATGTATGTACGTATTTATTTATTCCGGATATTTCTATAGCGCCTCTCGAAGTCAACTACTACTCAGAGGCGCTCCCGACTACAGCATGATACTGTGCCGGAATTTTCACGCCGAAGCGCCACGAGCAATTGCGACTGAAGGACTTGCCCAAGGTCCGTACGCAGCGGCTAGAGTGGGATTCGAACCTGCAACCCTCCGGTCACAAGGCGCCAACTTACCACTGAGCCACCACACCCCACCTATGTATGTCTGACAGTCTGTATGTATGTATGCATATATGTATGTATGTATATATGTATGTGCATGCATGTATAGAACTTATATATGTACGCATGTATGTCTGACTGGAAGAAGCTAATCTTTGCAAACTGATTTGTATTTGTATTGATATTTTATAGCGCCAGTAGTCCCTCACAAAGACGCTATATAACAGATCTAAAACGATGCGACTTGAGATAAGTTAGAAACCACCGGGTTGGACTGTGCCATTACGTCTGATGGAAACACAAGCAGTAGAATTCAAGTTGACTTCTTGTGACATTAATTTAAAAATGTTTTGGGACATTCGACAGGCACAGCTTGAAGGCATTCGGCTCCAGACAAGATCCAGAGTTAGATGACAACAGCATCTGAATCCACTCATCCATCGAACAACGTCCGCCATCAGTTGCTGCTTATTTAATGAACTCTAAGTTGGTGATTTTTTTTGGAAATGTGACAGGCTCCAATGTCTGACCTTTCGCATAGACCTGAAAAATAGGCCATTTAGGCAAGGGACAATGTAGGCGTATAAATAATTGCGCTACACAAACTGATATATATATATATATATAATATATATATATATTTAATATATATATATATACCCGAGAGCCATTATTACAACAAAGGGAGTAGCGGTCAGTTTCCCTTGAGTGGTCGTGTTCGTGTGATAAGTCATCACTCGGCAAATGAAACACGTTACACGTGCTTAAGCCAGATGAAAGAAAGGCGCTATAAAAGGGATTTGAACATCTGAGACGATGCCATGGTTTCTGCGGGTGTGTCTCATTGCATCGACTTCCATTATTTTCCGATTCCCAGTCGCCTTACTATATATAATAGGAAAGCATTTTTGCAGAAGAAAAAGTCAAACAAAGGTCAAACTGCAAAGGTCAAGTGCCGACCATGCTAGCGTTACTACAGGCCATGCAATGTATGCATGAGTGCAATGGCATCCATATAAAGGTCAAACAGCGTCAAGGGTCATTTCCCATCCGCATTGTTTACCCAAGTGTTTCAATTTAGGTGAAGACAACGGTTCTAGCAATATCTTCTTACCCACCAATTTAGCACAATCGTTCGAGGTCCAGTTTTACACTTAGGATTTAAGCTCAGACCGTAGTCCCATAAAACAGAAGTATATTAAAATATTTGAACAGTCTTTTATTTCTGTGTTTCTATCGTTGCCCTATCAGGTTAGTACCGTCGAATTTACTTTGACTCGGACGTCATTTCTCTTTTGCTCATCCGATATCTCTAGAAACGAATCGGAGACATTTCTTGTTGTTTGAGCGGAGACGAGAGATTTCTCAGCTGCTTTGAACCTCTATTGCTCTCATCTTACAGGCAATCACCCGGCGTTGCTCGTGTGACTCGACTGCCTCTCTAAAACTCCTGCTGTCTGTCTGTCTGTCTGTCTGGCTGTCTTCGATCGTCTCTTTCGAGACAGATTCAATCAGATTCGTTGTCAAATGTCGTTCTTATCCGTCGACTTTTCTACCGCTTCTCCTATCAGTCGGATCTTTTTAATCGCAATCTGACTGAAATGTAGGCCTATAGGTCTTAGTGGATCTGCTCTCTGGTAATTGGTTTGGTTTCTCCGAACATGGGACATGGGTAATCGTATACACATTGGTCACATATGCATCGATCGTGTGGTGCTTTTAAAACGGTTTGTAAACAGCAAAAGCAGTAGTTTATTTGCAACGATTGCTTCGTTATAGTTAGTTGCTTCACTGGAACACTCTCCACTGGCTTCCTGTGCCCCAGCGCATCCAGTTAAAATTGTTCGCTCTTATGCGCAACTGTTTGGTTGGGGTAGCTCCTTCATACCTCAAGACCTTCTGTACCTCGATCTCTTAACTCCATGGTCGCTCCAGTCTCCGCTCGGACGCAAAAAGGCCTTCTGGTTGTTCCCCGCATGCACTGGGCCACTACTCGATCTAGAAGTTTTGTCTATGTTTGCCCCGCTAGTTGGAACCGTCTTCCGCAGGAATTGCGGCTTGAGCTTCTCAGCCTTTCTCTTCCTCTGTTCCGGTAACGCCTGAAGTCTACTATATTTTTTTAGCGTTAGTAGGCCTACTGAATTGGGTCGGGAGCGCCTCTGAATCGTTGAGTGGCGCATTCATAAATGTTCGATTACAATATTTTACAATTATTACAACTGTTCACTTTTCTCTCCGGCAGCTGCCATATTGGACATGTCATTTACTCTAAGAGCCGTGCATGTCTAACGTTAATCCGTTACTCTTGTTTTTTTCCGATGTCATGCGAGGCTTCAATTTAGGAAACCCGGAATTGAGCCATGCATCAGAATTATCTCCTATTGCTAAGCAGATCGTGTATAGCAGCCGGACATGGTTTTGCATCGATGAGTTAACAGATTTCCATGTTTTGCACATCATTTCGCATGTCAGGACACAGCGTAAATAAGTGATATTCGTCCCTTAAAAGGATTTTGTTATATCACATATTACCTCGTATGTCACCAACCATACTGGATTAATATTTTAGATTCAGAAAAGAACCACGTTATTCTGATTTGTTGATGTCTACGTCAGGATCGATGTTGTCGGCATATTCACTTGTAGTTTTCATGGCTTGGTTTTATAAATATTTCCATGTTGACTTTTGTTAATTTACTGGGGGTTAGATTATAAGCCTACTAGCACCGTCTCATTGGATTTCTAACAGCGTGACATGTTCAGGCTTAGACCTGATTCTGAAATTGACTTACTAACCTGAGTCTGGTGGATTTGATTCGACTAACTGTCGATAAATAGGAAAATGTTTCTGAATTTCTTTTGTCGTTTTTCTAGTCAAATATGCATTGTATACGCATGATAGGGGTTAATTGCCCGAATCAGGGAATGTAGGCCCTACTTAGGTCATTGACGAAACTATAATAAGCCGGCTTCTTTTTTATAGTCCACTGTGCTAATGCATTACGCGTGAAAACCACACTGATTTGTTTTGTAATAACCCGGAACCACAGTATGCCATCTACTGCAATGACCTGGAACAACGCAGTCAACCCAAGTAAAATTAACTGAAAATTAGTGAATAGGAGGGAAAATGAAGGAAACACTGTGTTTATTTAGTTTAAAGACCTATCACGCGCAAATGTACGTTGTGTTCCTCGTGTGCGTTCGAGAAAGGTGAGCGAAATCTGAATCCGAGTGGCGAATATATGTGTTCGCCAGTAGTCAAGTCATGCAAAGGCCGGAATAGGAGATGAGTCTTGATAATTTGATTTAATTATGATAGCGAGTTGGCAGATCGGGCGTCTTGTGGCATGAGGAGCAGAGATGTTGAAAGCACGTGACATTACAATTAATTCCCGAACCTAGGTTCCGGCAACAAACCAGTGTCAGAAGAATGCCACATTTTTAGAGCCCTGACAATAACTGCGCATCTAATTCGTTTTCAGGTTTAAAATCTAGAGGTATTAATTTTTTTTGTTTTAAAAATCTTATAATAGAAGATGGCGGTTTCTTGTGACTATCTGTTTTTTGCTGATTAAAAATTAAGAAAAATGTATATTGAATATAAAAACAAACACATTTCTTAACCTCTCTTACGATCTGTTCCTTAAGCATATCTGCCATTGTAACCAGGATATCCTTTGAAAACACGCCGGGGCAGGCACTCAGTTGGAGGAACACTGGCTTCCTGTACAGCCGACACTGATTTTAGAAATCCAGTTCCCAAAATCTGTTCTTTTTTCCATGCACGTCTTCAATCTCCTGCTAATCTCAACTCACGTTGACTAAGGCTTCAGTGTTGTGTTGCTTAAAATAGCAAAATACCAAATACAACTATTCATTGCCCGGCCTCTGGATCATGCCTTCGTATTTGATCATAATTTCACTCGTTTTGTCCTCGCGGAAATTCTTTGTGCTGATACGTAGCCTACATCTTGGTCTTCTTCAATTTCCGGAAGCATTTGTCTACTCTCGCTCATGGTCTGCAGATAGTGTTAAATCCTGAACAGAGCTTCCGCAATTTCTTAGTATTTTTTACACAGAAATATCCTACCAACAGCACTTTCTTCCTGCAATTGAATATCTCTGGCTAGTTTGTGCTTTTTCAGCTTTTCTGCATTGCACATTTGGGGTACTTGTTAGCATTTCTTTTCTCATCAGACCTCCATCATTCTTCCAGCTGCTGATTTCCTTCAAAGCACCCAGGCGCTTCATCACATTCTCTAAGCTTTTTGGTACAGCAACTAAGCTCCTCGGCAGAGCCTCTGAGCTGTTTGCTAAGCTTCTTTCCAAGCACCACACACACACACACACACACACACACACACACACACACACACACACACACACACACACACACACACACACACACACACACACACACACACACACACACACACACACACACACACACACACACACACACACACACACACACACACACACACACACACACACACACACACACACACACACACACACACACACACACACACACACACACACACACACACACACACACACACACACACACACACAGATAGAGAGAGAGAGCGATCTAAAGCTGAATTTCATCAACATATTTCTGGACCATATATTATGCATGTGTGCAATGTGAAAAATAAGCGAAATTATATCGATAAATGCCAAGTCCAAGCTCTGATCCCTGAGGCACACAGGCAACAGGACCTGAGAGAGATGAGTATTTTGCAATTTATTGAAAATTATTAAGATAAGAGACTATTAAGAGAAGAGCAGAACCTGAAAGTTTAAATTATTGAAAGAGTCGAGAAAACAGAATATCATCTGAAGTATCAAGTGTAGCACTCAAATCAATAGATACGAAAATGCCAGAATTCATTGATTGAAATAATTATGTTGTGGCTACATGTGCCAGTACACGCAGTCTCGCAGGTGATTGAAATGTAGACAATCATTTAGCTTTTTTTATTAGCTTCACTACGTGGTGCTCCTTTATTTAGGCAGTAAACCTTAGAATTTCATTTATATATAAAATTAAAATAGTATACTATAAACTGCATGTTTGGGAAGTTAAGCAGAAATTTGTGGCTTTAACCCATTAGCCCTGTAATCGTAAACGTAATCGTTATCTCCAATTTTCTATATATACGCCACTGTAAAGCTAAGCACAGAACACTAGCTTATTCAAGAGCGCTGCGTCATATCAGAGGGGTTGCCCAGAGATCGATGTCCATTGGTGGTCCGAGTCCGGTTGCCAGAGAGACCAGAGAGAAACATAGCAGCTGTTAGCTGGAGCAGAGCAGCTGTTAGCTCTAGCTGGAACCATCACTGTTATTATGATTCTCATAGTACAGCAGTTAAAAAGAATATTATTATTTATTTCCAGTGTACATATAAAGATACAGTATATGATATCTGTAAATATTATTCACAACTGTAACCCGGGTGATATAAGCGACTTGCCATCGCATGTTGCACGAATGTAAAACTGAGTGTAAATGTACACGTCATTATATAGCGACCATAAATTATATGGCCTCGACCCTTCCCATTTTCAATGAATTGGTTGAGAACTTTAGATCCTTCAACACTGCTGCTCGTTTGAATGGACGCCTCTACCTTTGAGGTGTCCGTGTAAGGACTGTGCTTGTCCGAGAATCAACTCTCTTAAACAAGCCTCCATCGCATCCCTATCCATGCCATTCTTCCGACTCGTTGTATTTTTAAAAAAACTTGGAAACGAACGCTATGCATGAATCTTCCTGATGTTTAGTACTCCAGCATCAATCCACTCAGCACCATTTGCTAGCTTTTCTCTCCACGTCGCCCCACACTTATGTGAGAACAAATTGACAATTCGTCGTCGTTAAAATACTTCATTGCAAACTCTGACACGTGCGCAGTATAAGAGACTGAATACGGGCAGAATCTATGGTCCTCTGAATGACCCCAATTATCGCTCAGTAGCGCCGCCGCTTTGATGCATGGATTATCGTGACAAACGAGTAGGTTATTTGCAGTCGCACTCCCCGCCACTACACGTAAGTAGCCGCGCAGACTGGCATTCAGAAATGAACACCCTGGATAATGAAAGCAGTCAAGAACGTAAATCAATCTGTTTGGCTGTTTGTGCGTAATACGTCTCCAAAACCCGGCGATGCCCTGGCGATAATTCTCATCCTGAATTTAAGTGGTATGAAAATCGAACGCGGATTCACCATTGACCACCACCACCACCACCACCACCACCACCACCACCACCACCACCACCACCACCACCACCACCACCACCACCACCACCACCACCACCACCACCACCACCACCACCACCACCACCACCACCACCACCACCACCCACCACCACCACCACCACCACCACCACCACCAGCTGTATATTTGCACTAGGGTCACAATCATGGTGGGCTTCATAATGTACCCACTGAACCCGTCCACTGACCGCTATGCAGTCATAGGGGTCGGAACGACGTTTATTATGCATGCATGGATTACTGGATAATGGTTGATTTACTCCTGATGTGGCTGCTCAATGATTGGATCCCGAAGGATCTCGGGTCCTTTGTGCATATTGCCGATGATGACCTTTGCCTAGTGCTGCATTGTGTTTATGTAGCACTTACTAAGATAAGCCTTTGGGTAATCAACACTAATAAATCAAGCCGCCGGTTGCCTCGTTGTAAATAGCATTAATTTCACATTCAGTTGTCTATAGAAGATTTCCAATGAAATTACCTCTAGTGCAGTGCTCCCAATGCCGCGGTACGCGAGAGCGCCGAGAACCCGCTCTAGAGGTACAGCGGCTGGATAATATTTGTGCAGCTTTTTAAAATGTGAAAACTACTGATAATCACAAGTGACATTGACCTATTACTATTATTTACAACTTAAGTAATGTAGAAATCTTCGCAGCACTGCGGTTGAACACAAGAAACGTCGCTCGTAATCAAACGGAAGCGAAATAAATAATTAATAGCGAAATAAATGCAATTAATGCCAGGTGACGTTGACTGACTGACTTTTAGTAAAGGATGCATTGCCCTGAAAGAAGTTGGCTACAACTGCTCTAATGCATACTTACATGTAAACTCTTTGCACAATTCAAAGTGCCTACGATAACGACGTGTTTATGACATGCATAAATATATAAATAACCATTTTAATATGTTTATATAGCCTATATAACTTTATTTATGACCATGTCATAATAATAGTTATCCATTTATCTATAGGGCTCCTTCAGACGGAATAGCGTAATGAAAGGATAGTTAACTGCATGGAGTCTGCTAGGCAACCTGTTCTAGAATATTGGACACTGCGTTGCATTGTGGAGCTTGAACCAGCGGAATAACCAAGTGCCGTTGCACAGATGCATGCAGCCAGGTGCAGGAGAGACTGAGACTTAACAGCGTCCTAATATAATATAGGCCTAAGTTAAGCAAGGACACTGAAAAATTGTCACTGCGAAAGACATTAAGGCATATATGTTTTCTAGTTTTGTGAGACCTTCTCGTGTAATTTCTTTAACAAGGGGCCTCCAAGCTTACATAGATTAGGGCCTCATCAAGTCTATTGTCAAGCACAAATGTATAGGAATAGTATACCCCAGTAGAGCGATAGTCTGAACCAGTGAAAGTGATGCATCAAATTGAGTCAAATATATACAGTGTAATATATATAGAAATGGATATGTATATATATAATATGCGCAATTGATTCCTATACAATTTCCTGCTGCATACTCAGTTTTCTTTGCATTTCTTGGCTCGTGTTCATGGCATAAATTGTAACTGAGGTTCATATATAGAAGTGGAAACGATTCGTGCCTCTATAACTGCAGATCAAATTGCATCTGTTTAAGGATGATTGGCTTGGTATTGACGTCACGGGCACTGACTCCAGCCACATGTACCCTGATTATGTCAATAGAGCGCCTGCTCCATTTCCGGGTCGCAGTTATTAATTTATTGGCTCCCATAAGGCCCTTCGCATCTGCTTCCGGAGCCAATTCCTCTTCCCATCCCATATGCGCGTTAAGTGGACCGCAATCATGTGCAGTAGGTTCATTGATGCATCGAAAATCAACCCATTACCGCAGCGACACGATTTGTCCATAGTATAATTTGCATAATTAGAAAATCGTCTGGAAAATTTCCATTATCTGATAGGTCAATTAACTCTTTGTCTCTCGTTTCATGTGTACATGTTTCTTCCCTCTGAATGTCTGTCTCCTTGTGAACGTATACGAATGCGTCTCTCCCTGTTTTTTTAAATCTCCATTCCTGTCTAAAGAAGAAGCAGAGCAGTCCCTTAAGCTAGCCCTGAGGCAGCCATGGGTATGAAGTGCTAGCGACTTCATTTCTAAGCCTCGGCATATGAGGGCGGGTGGCTAGTCCTCTCCCTCGCCGTCTCATCTTTCCACCGACAGTGTGCGGTCAGTGTACTCATTATAGCTGAGTTGGTTATGGGGTTCAGGTGGAGCAGAAATCTAGGACAAATTGTCTGCCCTGGCGGGGATTTGAACCCCCGACCTCTCGATTGACAGTCCAGCACGCTAACCACTACACTATCGACCTATCCTGTCTAAAACTGGATATCATTCGGAAATGTTGACTGGGATACCACACATAGTAAATTCCACGCTTAGACCGATGCGAAAGAATAAAAATTAGTTTTTTAATTGTATGGATGACGTGCTTGATTGGTTTCTGGCGCTGAAGTACTTTCAATCATCATCGTTTATCCGATCAGCAGCAGAATCAGCAACGGTTGTTGATATAACAGAGCTTGCGATGCGTATTTTTTTTATAAACTGACCGCTTCATCGTTCCCGTGATAATTGCAGTTCTAAGAACGGAGTATATCGCTAAATTTTATTACTATACACGGGGCATATTATTAATTATTATAGGCGACAATAATACTATTGTAGCCTAGTTTGCAACAATGACGCACCAATGTAGCGTATTCGATTAATGTAAATGTAAATGTTATTATTATGTAGGCCTAATAATGCTTTGGGTTGGGTGATGTTCCTAATTTTGTGACTGAGGAAGGCTCTAATAGTAAAACTGGTCTATTATCAGGCTATGCTATTGCCTATAACCAAAGTCATTGATGCACTAATGAAGATGACGCTGTGTTGGCTACGGGTATAGAGTTATGATGCACTTCATAGTAGGCCTATCAACATTGTACACGTCGATAGCTTGGTGGCCATATTTCGTTTTCGCTTGGTTGCACATAGACCAGATATTGGCAATTAATATACAATAGGCAGTCTTTAGCTCAAATAATAGCTAGGTTAGAAGAACTGCTCTATTCCTGCCTTATCCCGGCCTTTGCATTATGTTAGAATCATGTGAAGAAACAGACGGTTTAAGAAAAGTTAGGTTTCATCGAATGCAAATCTGATAATACACTTGCACGAAAATGGCTATTTATTAACACGAATATTTATATAGCGCATTTCAAATGCGCACAGTCAAAGAAATACAAATTACATGCATCTACTTATTCCAATTACTTTTCCTATACAACGGCGGCAACGTCCAGGATAGATTACGCTTTCTTGTAATTCCATTTGATGAATGCGTTTCGCTCAGCGTATCTTTATCCCAGGACCCGATGTATATTAGAATCTCTTAGGCAGTCGATAAGTAGGCTCAGACTACACACGTTTAGTTGCTCCCACTTTGTAGTTCTGTACAACAACGCTCAGTAGACGGTGTAGTGTCAAGCACGTTATGCTCACTAATTCCACGTGATGAATGTGCTTCTCGCTGAGCAATGTACTGAAACTTTTTGCCGACTGTCTAAAGGGTGGATGCTTTTCTTCAGCCCGATGGTCGGCCTTGTCATCATTTCCAGCGTCAGCAGCCATGGCTCTTCGATTTCACTATGATTTCTATTTAAGTCCTTCATCATCTCCTGCAGCCAGACTCATGCATCCATAATTGCACGGCTGCTGCTGCTGCAGGTTCCATCTCTCAGCCTCTTCTCCATCCGGTATCTGAGGCTGCATCGTCCATCCTCGCTGCACTTCATCATCCACGTTGACTGCCGCTTCGGCCTCTGCTATAGTTACCTCTCCCGTCGATAGAAAAACCGACGCTATAAATAGATGTGTGGCCGTGACCTTTCTGCACGAGGTCTAATCAATGAAACATGCTAACGCACACAATACGTATGCGATGATCAATACAATCGGTTCCATATATACACACTTCATTTAATTAATTTCTCATGACGATGCACTTACGATATATATATATATATATATATATATATATATATATATATATATATTACAAGCCTGTACTGCATACATATCGTCATGCATTTACATATGATACAATATGTGTAGTATAGTCATCATTGTATGTATATTTCATGCCCGTTATATTCAATATTCGGTCGATCAATTTATGTGCAGCCATCAGTTTAACAGCCTATGTTTTCAGTTAACAACATAATGAATCTAGACGATCAACCGCAGATTATATGGTTGAAGTAAATGGTCTTTATAAATGTAGGCACGTTCACATATCCATGGAGTTTCTGCAAACAGAGATCTGTAACACGAGATACCGGTACTCCATACAAGCTTTTATATTACTGCATGGCTGGAGTACATACAATCATTGATTTATAAATAGGTTCCATTGAATATATATATATATATATATATATATATATATATATGTTCCATTGAACATATTACATAGTTCGAACATATCTTATCTTATCTTATGATTACTTATTAAGCGCCTCTCACAGCATAGACTATTCAGAGGCGCTCCCAGCGTGTCAGCCCCGAGGGAAAAGAAAGGTCTTTAGGCAGCGGAGAGAAGAGGGCGAGATCCCATGCAATATCTTGCTACGGAGAGAGGGGGCAGGTCATTCCATAGGGAAGGACCAAGGATGGGAAAAGGACGATGCTGAGCCATCGAACTCCTTGCGCGAGGGACAAATAGACCAAAGCGGTCAGCAGACCGAAGAGGGCGGGAAGAGAGAGCAGATAGAGGTTTACGCATTAGGTCACAGAGGTATTTAGGAGCTTTCCCAGTTGAATCCTAGAGACCAGGAGAAGGACCTTGTATTGGATGCGGAAAGCAACAGGAAGCCAGTGAAGTACATCAGTCATAAAGGTAGTTGTGTGAGAGAAGCGAGGAAAACGGGCAATGAGCCTAGCAGCCGCGTTCAAAACAGACTGCAGAGATGAAAGGCGCGCTTTAGGGAGCCCAGCAAACAATGAATTGCAATAGTCAATGCGGCAGCAAATGAAGGCATGGACCATAGTAGTAAACACTGAAGGGGAAACTGATCTTCTTACAGCCCTTAAACGCCTCAGGTGATAGAAACAGGAACGTGTCAGGTGGGAGAGGTGTTCAGAAAACGAGAGGGTACTATCAAGGGTGACGCCCAAATCCCGAACACTGGATGAAATGAAAATCAGGGTATATTCACGACAGAAGTGGGATATCAAGTTTAGAAAGTTGCTGCTTAGTGCCAAACCAGATCAGTTGGGTCTTACAAGAGTTAAGTCGATTTGATTACATCCAAGAGTGGAGATTATGTGACAGGGAATCAATGGATCCAACAAGGGAGATCTGCTGAGAGGATGAGCCTTGGACAAAGATCTGAACGTCATCTGCATAGAGGTCACCAGAGGTAAAGTGTTTAGTAAATATAGAAGGAATGTCAGCTGTGTAGAGTAAATACAGAATGGGGCCAAGGACAGAACCCTGTGGGACACCACATTCAACCCTAACCCAGGCAGTTATGGAGTCACCAAGGACAATCCTCTGAGTACGGTCAGAGAGGTAAGATTTGAACCAAAGAAGAGGGAGACCACTGAGACCACAAGACAGTTCAAGACGCCGAAGTAGGATTTCGTGGTCAACCATGTCGAAGGCCGAGGAAACATCAAAGAGTGCTAGAAGCGTCAAATGAGACCTGTCAATGGCAGTATAAATGTCCGAGAGAAGGGGCAGGAGGGTAGTTTCCGTATGGTGACCTCTAAACCCTGATTGACAAGAAGGGAGGAGTCCAGACTGTTCAAGATAGGGTAGAAGTTGAAGTGAGACAAGTCTCTCAATAGTTTTAGAGAGAAAAGAAAGGTTAGAAATAGGACGATAGTTAGAACATACTTGTGAGTCAAGATTAGGTTTTTTAAGGGTAGGGAAGACAATAGCCCGCTTCTGAGATGGAGGGAGATTGCCCTCTGCTAGAGACCTATTGAACAAATATATCAAAAATGGGACTATACCATCCAAAACATTAGTAAGAATAAACGGAGGAAGCGGGTCCAGTTCACAAGATTTCTGGTTTGAAGAGCTGAGAACATGTCGGAGATCAGCCTCAAGGATGGGACGAGAGTCATCAAACTTAAAGTCAGTGCGTGTGAATTGAGGTGGAGGCGAGTCAGCGGTTGAAGCACGTAAACCCGCAATCTTCACAGTCATCATTCTGAGGAAATCATCGGCCGAGCACGCATGAGAGGAAGACGAACATATATGTTTAACCTACAGAAGATATATTTATACAAGGTTGTTTTGTATATAACACACACCAAAGAATAAATTTTATTCCTCCAGAACGTTACCTGTGTCAGATGCACTGTATACATTGATTGTAGTGTATGTATGCTTACGTTGCTGCTTTAAACAAATCGAGGCAAATATAATTATGTAAGAGGCGAAAATAGAGCGACGATTTCTTAAAGACAGCAAGCACTTTGATAACTTTGTAATAAGCGGTGTTTAAGAAAGATTAAAAAACTTCTAGGCAATAAGTGAGCTTCTTGCCTCCCTGTAGGGAGCGTGCGTAGGCGATGATGGGACTCGATGATCCGTCACATGTCAATGTCACAAGCGTCAATCCCTGTGATACGAAGCTTAGGGACATGTCCCACCCAACATTTGGTTTGAGGGAAAGCGAGTTTGTATAATGTTCCCTCCGTTAGTTTTCGGTCTCTCAAGCGGCAATAATTCCTTCTCTTGCTTATCATATATAGTTACTTTCTCCCGTAGGCCTATTATAACAATGTTTCATTATAGCAAAAGTGTGAAACAGCATGTAACTTTATAACAGCTTAACTAATTTTGTAGAGAGAAAGGCGTAAGGATATGTCCCTTCAATATTGAGAATAAATCGACAACACTGCTTGACATTAGAAACTGTGCTGACAGAGATTTGCAATAAATGAGCCATTTTAACCATACGAATATATACATGTTCAAAAGTTTTGTACGACGAGACTCTCTGTAAGCTACATATAGCTAGTCTGAATATTTACAACATAATATTTATTCTCGAATTCGGTGACATTCTGTTTGGTAACTCAAGTTCTAACCTGCCTTGTGTATATATACATAACACAAGACGCAAACCATAGTAATAATAATAATATATTATATTATAGTTAATTGAGACAGGTCTCGTGTTCGTACGTACTGGAACTTAGAAAGTTACAAACACAGAGAAACACTAAAAAGACTGACTGTCTGTTTGATTGGAAAATGAACAGATATTCGACAATCACAACAACGCTAAAGAAGACCTAACAATTTGTAACTCGAGTTATAACAGACGCCCTTGAGTCCTACTTCGGGCATTGGCTGAGGCCTACTTCAGCCCTGACTGAGCATAATTTGGGTACTAGTTGAGGCCACTTTCTGGGCTTTGGTTTCGGGCTTACATTTGGCTTTCGTTGAGGCCTGCTTTCGCCCTTTCCGAACCCAGTGTGGCTATTGGTTGGGGACGACTATGGACTTTGGCCGAAGCCTACTTTGATGCTTCTAGGAAATAAGACATTCGTCTAATTCGCAAAGTGGATTTGCCCCGTCGATCTGTTGTTCGGACGGACGGACGGTCGATGGCCCGTCGGGGAATTACCAGTGGAATACAGAATCTTCGACAGACAGACAGTCAGAACGAGACAGAAGAATGTGTAACGCTGCGTGTGGCGGCGGCGGAGGCGGCGGCAGGCTTTGAGGAGAGTGCGTCGTCAGCCTCACTTTCTTCTGAAGAAGGGATGCGCCGACTTGGACCGTACTCCATCGTCGTCCGTTTTACCCCCTTGCTCGACGTAACTCCTTGATCTGGCCGACATCGGCTTGATACTCTTGAAGTAGATGAGCAGATAGATGGCGCCTACGACAAGCGACAACGAAGCGACGATGATGAGAATGATGACGGCCATTGATGACAGCGGCGACTTGGGAATGTCGGTCACGCCCTCGTTGAAGCCGGCGACGTCGACGAGCGATGACGTCACGTTGGTGAAGACTGTGTACGGGGGATTGCCATCGCGGTTCAGCTTGTTACCGACTTCGTTCGGTCTGGTTGACATTGCAGCTGATGCCACCTGTCGAGGAACGTAGAACTACGTAGGATCAAAACGATCGATGGAATGAATGAGCGAACGAATGAAGGATTGACGGATGGATGGGCGAATTAAAGAATGAATGATTGAAAGAAAGATCGAATGTATTTACGGAGAAAAGAATGAGTAGACATATGGACTGACCGACGGACAAATGGACGGATGGATGGATGGAAGGATGGACGGATGGATGAATGGATGGATGGGTGAATGGATGGATGAATGGATGAATTAATGGATGAATGGATGGACAGACGGATGGATTGATGAAATGACAGATGAATGATGAATGGATGGATTAATGGACGGACGGATGTAGGCCTATGGATGAATGGATGGATGGATGAATGAATGAGTGAATGAATGAATGAACGGATGGATGGATGAATGGATGAATGGATGGATGTATGAATGGATGGGTGGACAGATGAATGGATGGACGGATGGATGGACTGACAGACGGATGGATGAATGGATGGATGAATGGACGGGAGGATGGACGGATAGATTGATGGACATTAGACAGATTAATGCAGATTAGTAAAATAAATTTATGTAAGAAATCAGTGGGTGAGTAAGTAAACAATTGGATGTCAGTGATGGACGACGTAAGCTATGAGAAAAACAGACTCGGTTTTCTCTTCACAAACTGCGGGTGTTCCGTATATTTATGTATCCTTTTTGTATTCAGCGTTATACCAGAAACCGAGTCGGCGCCAAATTGCCTTGAGGTAAGATTTAGAGTTAACCCAGAACGCTATCTCTATGCTGCCAACTGACGCTCGTGACCCTTTGCTTGGGCGAGTGTATACAACAGAAGATCCATCCGAACTAATGGCGACCATTCTGTACTCGAACAGTTACTGCCGAGCTTCCTATATGAAAACTCTTGTTTAGTACTCATTCGGGAATGGATCGACTAATCACAATGCAATAACTGAGTTTATGTCTGGTTTTGTACCGAACAAAGACCGGTATGAATGTTCACGATGCAGTAAAAGCAGTAATGAGAATAGTTTTGCCTCTAGTAGGCCTACAATTTCCTTCCATCGCTCAACGACATCTTAATACTGCGAGGACCGTTCACGTCGAATCTTATCTGACGAGATGCAGTTTAGTTCTTCAGGTCTAGTTAAGCAAATCTGAAAATGCCGCAGCGTAATGGTATTCCTAGATGCGTCCTCGTCTAAGTTCTAGAACCCTCATTTAAAACAAACTCGGTCGCCTGCTGATCCTCAGCCATTCGAACATCCTCGCGTGTGTCGTTCGCATAACCTCATCCCCTTCGGTTGAATCGCGACGCTTTTTATGCTCCTCGAGTAATATAATAAGCTAGTGATTTCCGCCGAGACGATGCAGAGGCTATACGTGCACTGAGCCACTGCAGGACGTCAGCTTAGATCCACCCATAAGTCTTCCACGCTCATCATACTAAATGGACTTATCGTACATGTATTATAGGCAGAGTCGTATGCATGGAACAAAATCCATATTCTTGTATCCACACGCGGAATTGTGCAGGCACATTAACGCGGAGTGACTGAACGCGAAGAATGCCAGTGTGTGTGTGCTGGTCTAATGGTGCTCTGGCGTGTGTTCTCGGTCATAAAGCACATGAACACAATATTTACTGCATACACGTGCAAGGCGTAGATTATGCATTCTGAAGGAATAACAAGCAGATAGGTGGGTCCATACGAGGCGCCGTGAAAGGTTGTGTGGGTTGATTGATGGAGAATGTCATTGGAGAAAGGCTTCTGACTTGGAGCATTCATGGTAGCCTGCTTTGCTAGCCATAATAGGCTATTATAAGCCTGTTCTCTTTGTCTTTCTTTTGTTCTCGTTCCCCTCTTCCTGTCTCTGTCTTACCTAACTTGATCAGGACAGACTAAACAAAACTGAGCAGGCGACCGAGTTTGTTTTAAATGAGGGTTCTAGAACTTAGACGAGGACGCGTCTAGGAATACCATTACGCTGCGGCATTTTCAGATTTGCTTAACTATACTTGAAGAACTAAACTGCATCTCGTCAGATAAGATTCGACGTGAACGGTCCTCGCAGTATTGAGATGTCGCTGAGCGATCTGCCACTGTGTCTTTTCGGTCTTTCTGTCTCTCTTCATCTCTCTCTCTCTCTCTCTCTTTCTCTCTCTGTCTCTCTCTTTCACTCTCATGCCCTCTTTCTGTCTCTCATTGTCTCTCATTGCCCTTCAACATGTCTATTTCTCTGTATATGTCACTGTAACTATTATTCTTTCTACCTTTCTTTGTCTCTTTTTCTGTCTCTCTGTCAGTCTCGTTGATTGTACTGTCCTGTGCAAAATCAACACAGTTGTTTTTCTAATACTGTCGAAAATATATTCAGTATTTATGCTGGGTCTACAGAGACTTAGTGCCGATCCAAACATGAACTCATTGACACGGCTTTTGTCTAGGTGCAATCCGGTGTAAACTCGATTCTAGACAATTATAGATCTTTTAGAATGTACAATTTTTAACACTACCGCAGTTCTGTCCATAGTTACTACTTCAGTAATCTTTCTAGACTAACTTGATTATTTCTAGACTACTTTAGGCCTTTGATAAACTATATCAGTTCTTTCTAGACTATTCCAGTTCTTTCTAGACTCTTCCAGTTCTTTCTAAAACTATCTCAGTTCTTTTGGGGCTACTCCAGTTCTTTCTAGACTATACCAGTTCTTTCTAGACTATCTCAGTTCTTTCAAGACTATTTCATTTCTTTCTGGACTACCCAGTTTTTTCATGCCCACTCAGTTTTGTTTAGTCTGTCCTGATCAAATTATTTATCTGCATATATAGGGATACGTCACATATATTCCTTACGGTTGCTAGGATGCTTTTCATTCTGACCAGATTAGGAAACTAGAGGAATTTCATCTGCAGTGTCCTAGAGTCTCATTGCATTCTCAATCAGCATAGGAAATGAAATATTCTTCTTAAATTTACATTGAGGTAAATGAACAGTATACCCATATATCGTAGATGACCTGTGGATCGTTGTTTAGGTCTATAACATAGCAACTGTTATGACATTGTTTTGGTCACGCTACGGTAGCATGCTTTCAAACTGTGTAACCAGATGCCAAATGTCGCTGACCAAAATGATAGTCTAAAATGTATGTAGGCCCTATGACTAGTCCAAGATGTTTTAATCGGCAGTAATGAATTACAATAATCTAAACTGTATAATGCGTTAATATCGTACCTTATAGGCCTTACAGTTATTAGCCAAAACCTTAACCATGGGCGTCCAGAGGGGGAGCAGGGGGCATTTGCCCCTTAATTTGACAAAAATAAAATCTTTTGATTATTACGGTTATTACAACAGTCAGTAGTAAGTAATAGGATTGTTCTGGCTCACTTTTTACCGTATGAGTGATTGTTCTGGCTCACTTTTTACCGTATGAGTGATTGTTCTGGCTCACTTTTTACCGTATGAGTGATTGTTCTGGCTCACTTTTTACCGTATGAGTGATTGTTCTGGCTCACTTTTTACCGTATGAGTGATTGTTCTGGCTCACTTTTTACCGTATGAGTGATTGTTCTGGCTCACTTTTTACCGTATGAGTGATTGTTCTGGCTCAATCTATACCGTGTGAGTGATCGTTCTGGCTCACCGTATGAGTGATCGTTCTGGCTCACTTTTTACCGTATGAGTGATTGTTCTGGCTCAATCTCTACCGTATGAGTAATAGTTCTGGAGCAGCCTATAGCGTTCGAGTGATAGTTCTGGAACAACCTCTGAACGCAGTCAACCCTAACGGGCGATTCAATGGAGCACGCACAGTGCACAGCTCTATTCAACAGGTCCGTCAATTGCTGTAACACGCATCATTGCACACACCCTATAGACCCATTCTTATATTGTACAAAGCTTTTGACCGGAGCAACATTAAACTAGCGCCCCCCAGGCATTTTCCATGACAAAGACAACATGTAGGTCAGCCACTGTTTTGGATACAGGTGCAAATTTATCAGCGTATTTAGTTAACATGTTTTCAAAGACAAACAGATGCACAGAGAAACAGTCAAACAGCCAAACATTCAAACAGACAATCAGACAAACAGAGAAACAGACAAACAGAGAAACATACAAACAAACAAACAGAGAAACAGAGAAACAGTCAAACAGACAAACAGTCAAACAGACAAACAGATAAACAGACAATCAGACAAACAGAGAAACAGAGAAACAGACAAACAGAGAAACAGAGAAACAGACAAACAGAGAAACAGTCAAACATTCAAACAGACAAACATACAGTCAACATATTTTGACATCTTAATAATAATATGGAAGCGTTTTAAGCAAGAAGAGA
This sequence comes from Allolobophora icterica, assembly GCA_963556255.1. Taxonomy (NCBI): domain Eukaryota; kingdom Metazoa; phylum Annelida; class Clitellata; order Crassiclitellata; family Lumbricidae; genus Allolobophora; species Allolobophora icterica. The sequence goes on along the minus strand of OY744606.1, from coordinate 53,551,794 downwards.
GAGAGAGGACCCATGAGCTAACGCAATTTTTAAATTTTTAAATATTTTAACATGTTCAATAGCCGAGTGGTTAGCGTGTTGGACTATCACGCCAGAGGTCGACGGTTCAAACCCCACCAGGGCAGAAAATTTGAATCCAAACTTCTGTTAAACCCCAGTCAACTGACATATGATGTTGAGATAGACCATCCCTCATATGCCGAGGCTAAGAAAATGAAGTCGCCATCGATAGAGTTCACACAGCCTATAATTCTATACAACTGAGCAGTCAAAAGACCCTACACGCTCTAGGGAACACATTCTTAAGCATTCGTATACCCAAATGACACTGCATTTTTGATTCATATGCGTTTACACACATTGAAATATCTACAAATATATACGCAGGTACATGCATATATATTTTGATCCCTTGTACACTAAATTCTAAATTTTTTTCGATTCCTAAGTTGCACGAAATACTGAACTGCATTGTAAAATTTCAACAGATAAGTTGAAAAATAAGCCAGCGCGGAAGACTTGTACACTAATTTGATGACATGTAAGTTTTCAAAGACATGTGGAGTAGGAAACTTACGAATTTTAGATTGCATGGAACGATGACATGTATGATTCAATTACAACCCTTAGGTTGAAACGTCGCACAGTTTGACATCAGATACACTAAATTCCGAATTCTCGTCTCTGAACATGTATGAAATACCATCCTGTACAGTAAAAATTTAAACATTTTGAATACTGAAACGTGCTCCCATGAAGATTTGTATGCTAAACTTAAGACATTTAATGTTTCAAAGCCAAGTGGAATGAGAGTTTTAGTATGACGCTTACGAATTTGAGGATGTAAGACTGTTGAGGGAGAGAGAAAGAGAGAGAGGAAGAGCGAAAGAGAGAGAGGAAGAGGGAGATGGAGAGCGAGAGAGAGAGGTTTTATGATAAAAGTTCAACTTTCTAGGTTGAAAAGGCACATAATATTTGGTTCTACACTAAAATGATGCCGGTTAGGGTGAAGATATACATACCATGTCGACTTCTACGATAAACTTAAGACTTTAAAGTTTCCAAATACTCATGGAATGAGAGTATGAAGCTTATGAATTTGAGTTTGTAAGACTGTTGAGGGTGAGAGAGAGAGAGAGAGATCGAGGAAGAGAGCGAGAGAGATAGAGGAAGAGGGAGAGAGAGAAGAGGTTTTAGGGTAAAAGTCCAAATTTCTAAGGTGAAAAGCGCATAATGTTTGAGTCTATACTAAAATGGTACCGATTAAGTTGAAGAGATACATGCGACGACAACTTCTGCGATAAACTTAAGACTGTAAAGTTTCCAAATCCAAGTGGAATGAAAGTTTAAGCTTGCGAATTTTAGTTTGTAAGACTGTTGAGAGTATGTGTGAGAGAGAGAGAGAGAGAGAGAGAGAGAGAGAGAGAGAGAGAGAGAGAGAGAGAGAGAGAGAGAGAGAGAGAGAGAGGAAGAGGGAGAGAGAGAAGAGGTTTTAAAGAGAGAGAGAGAGAGAGAGAGAGAGAGAGAGAGAGAGAGAGAGAGAGAGAGAGAGAGAGAGAGAGCGAGGAAGAGGAAGAGGACGAGGAAGAGCGCGAGAGAGAGAGAGGAAGAGGGAGAGAGAAGAGGTTTTAGATTAAAAGTCCTACTTTCTATGTTAGTTTGTTCACTAAAATTGTCAAATTTTAAGTCTGGCAGGCACATGCGACGATAGTTTGAATGCTAAACTTACAAGTTATACTAGGCAAAGACTGAGATTGCAGCGGGTTTTACAGTGGGTTTTACCTCCAGTTGACAACTTTAAGACTGTAAGTTGGATGAAACGAAGGTTTTTTAGTTTGAGAAGCTCCTTAACATGATAAAATTTTCTTTCGATAGATGAGTGAGACGAATGTTCTCAGCATAAAGCTGTTGCACGGTCTGGTGAGGCAGTTAGAGTGGAGGTCCATATTGTAAAAATTACACATTTTAGGTGCTGCTAAGATTAAGTCTTTCCACACTGTACAGCCAAATGTGCTAATTTCCACACCAACATACCAAACTTTTAGTCTGCGAAGACGCAGGACTTGTGAGCATACAGGCTAAATGACAAGTTTTTGGTACAAAGATACAGGTGTTGAAGGTTTGCTAACGTCTTTCACGTTGCACATTCAGTTGGATTGTGAGTTTACTTATAAAACTTAGGACTTGCAAGTTGCATGAAGGTTTTCTACAGTAAAATGTCGACTTTTATCATGTGAAGTCGCAAGATGTAGAGCTAAAATGAGACCGTTTATGTTACAAAGATGTGCAAGACATTGCAAAGTGACATCTCTTACGAGGTAAAGTCTGCTGAGAAGAGTGCAAACACACAATTTTTGGAATGCAGAGACGCCTACGAGGTGAGAAACTTATGTCTTTTAGGAGAGCTGCCATGAAGGTTTGCAGAGTAAAATGTGAGCTTTTGAGGTCCACGAGCGCTGGCCAGGACGGAAAATTTACAACTTTCTTCGTTTCAATGAAAGATTTGCACGATGATTTGTGTGTTTTAGCTGATCAACATATACAGAAAGGTGAAATATTAGCATGGAAAGGTTTAGGTATCGAGACATATGGCAGGACCGGGTGCATTTTACAACATTTTACATACACATGTCCAGTTAGCGAACTCTTTCACAAATTTTGAGCTAAAATATCAAAACTTATGAAAAAGAATGTGCAATTCTATGCGACGGGATGATGTTTTAAAGGTTTGAACGCTGGAAAGTAAAGGTAATTGGCAAGCTGAGCTCGCATTCGCACGGTTTTGGCTATGTCGTGGAATAAGCGGATTTGTGGAAACTTTAAGTTTTGGGTGAAATGTAGTTGAAACTGTACATCTTTTGATGATGGAACTGAAACATATGAGAGTTCTAACGGATAAAGTATGAGATATGTGATTGCAAACTTGTGTGAACAGAGTGATTTCCATTGCAATGCATGTTGCATTTTCAGAGGTTGACATATTATTCCTAGAGGAGATTTGTAGGAACACTTGTAAAATTTTACCATGTCTTGGGCAGTTTGGATGATAGTTCTAGCAAAGCGTTGGAGCTGCAATTTGATAGAAAACGAGAGGTTTCGCCTGAGAGGAGAGATCTTCTATAGACCTGCAACTTTGCATATTTTCATTCTCAGGAGTTTTTCAAGTGCATGCAAAATAACTAAATACTCAAAGACACGAGTTGTAGGTTAAAAGCTGATTTATTTCAATAATGCAACTTCTAGGTCGAGTCACCAAAGTTTCTCGCACAACATATGGAAATCTATGCTCTGCACCTCATCCACACACGCTCAGTTTGTTAAAGTCTGCATTTTCGCATAAACGACATTATCAAAGATTTCATTGTTACAAGTCCATTTTAAACAATTAAACTTGTCAACATTCCAAATTCGTGCGAAACTGGATCCAACATTGTCAAAAGTTGTAGAAATGTACACTTAAAGGTAAAAGACAAAGTTTTCATTCATCAGCACAGTTGTGCTATAACTAATGAAAAACGAACAATATTCTTAGCACTGCGCGATCATTTCTGACTCTCTTCTTGTCTTTGAACATCGGTTTAAACATGCGATTACTACCACCGCCACCGCCGCCGCCGCCGCCACCGCAGCCGCCACCGCCACCGCCGGCACCGCCGGCGCCGTAGTCGTCATCGACATGAAACACATTTTTCCGATAGTTGCAATTTAGACGTATGCGCTGACAGACAGTTAATGGAGAATTTTAAACAATATAAATTCTCACAGTCCCAAGAATTCTGTCTGAGCACAGAGGACAATAGTCAATAGCATCTGCACAGGGCTCACAACAAACTATATGACAACACGGTAGATTCAGCGTTTGTACTTGTGTAGAATTGCAGCGTTTGCATATCAATGAAGTTTTCAACTTTTCATTCTCGGTCTTAAGTCGGATGATGCGATAAGAATGAGAGGTGTCAGGCTTTAGAATATGATCCTCACGACCATCGTTTCTATCAAGTCCTTCACCTTCTGACGTCACAGATTCACAACTGCCTGGAAGGTTGTTTTGCATCCAAGTGGAGTCTTGATTTTCAACCTTAAAACACATTCTCGATATACTTTTAAGTAAACTAGAGAGTTGACTAATTGTACAAGACTGCCAAATGGACCTGCGTCTGACGGCTTTTAACGAATTCAAACTCTTCCTAACTGTTCATCCATTGGTCGGCTAAAATTTTGAAATTTCTTATTGACATCTACCGATTATTGTTGTTCATACCTGCAAATTTTTCAAACTAAAAATTGTTGAAACTGAAAATTTGAAAGTGTGAAAAAATTATTGAAACTAAAAATTTGTAAAACTTTGAAACAAAAATTATTTAAACTTTGAACCTAAAATTTCTCAAACTAAAACTTTGTAAAACTTTGAGACTAAAATTTTTGAAACTAAAAATTTTTAAAACTTTGAAACTAAAAATTTGTGAAACTTTGTTTTAAAATTTCTCAAACTAAAACTTTGTAAAACTTTGAAACTAAAATTTTTCAAACTAAAATTTGTAAAACTTTCAAACTAAAATTTTTCAAACTAAAAATTTGTAAAACTTTGAAACTAAAATTTTGTAAAACTTTCAAACTAAAAGTTTTGAAACTAAAAATTTGTAAAACTTTCAAACTAAAAATTTGTAAAACTTTGAAACTAAAATTTTGTAAAACTTTCAAACTAAAAGTTTTGAAACTAAAAATTTGTAAAACTTTCAAACTAAAATTTTGGAAACTAAAAATTTTTAAAACTTTCAAACTAAAATTTTGGAAACTAAAAATTTTTAAAACGTTCAAACTAAAACTTTCAAACTAAAAATTTTTAAAACTTTCAAACTAAAATTTTTCAAACTAAAACTTTTTTTTTTTGAAACTAAAAATTTGTAAAACTTTGAAACTAAAATTTGTGAAACTAAAAATTGTAAAACTTTGCAGCTAAAAATTTTCAAAAACTTTCAAACTAAAAATTTTCAAAAACTTTCAAACTAAAAGTTTTGAAACTAAAAATTTTTAAAACTTTCAAACTAAAATTTTTGAAACTAAAAATTTTTAAAACTTTCAAACTAAAAGTTTTGAAACTAAAAATTTGTAAAACTTTCAAACTAAAATTTTGGAAACTAAAAATTTTTAAAACTTTCAAACTAAAACTTTCAAACTAAAAATTTTTAAAACTTTCAAACTAAAATTTTTCAAACTAAAACTTTTTTTTGAAACTAAAAATTTGTAAAACTTTGAAACTAAAATTTTTGAAACAAAAATTTTTGAAACTTGAAATTTTGGTTTGGAAATTTCAAAATAATCTGTGACGCTGGAGGTGACGACTATGGCGGCTGCGGTGGCGGCGGCGGCGGCGGTGGCGGTGGTAGTAATCGCATGTTTAAACCGATGTTCAAAGACAAGAAGAGAGTCAGAAATGATCGCGCAGTGCTAAGAATATTGTTCGTTTTTCATTAGTTATAGCACAACTGTGCTGATGAATGAAAACTTTGTCTTTTACCTTTAAGTGTACATTTCTACAACTTTTGACAATGTTGGATCCAGTTTCGCACGAATTTGGAATGTTGACAAGTTTAATTGTTTAAAATGGACTTGTAACAATGAAATCTTTGATAATGTCGTTTATGCGAAAATGCAGACTTTAACAAACTGAGCGTGTGTGGATGAGGTGCAGAGCATAGATTTCCATATGTTGTGCGAGAAACTTTGGTGACTCGACCTAGAAGTTGCATTATTGAAATAAATCAGCTTTTAACCTACAACTCGTGTCTTTGAGTATTTAGTTATTTTGCATGCACTTGAAAAACTCCTGAGAATGAAAATATGCAAAGTTGCAGGTCTATAGAAGATCTCTCCTCTCAGGCGAAACCTCTCGTTTTCTATCAAATTGCAGCTCCAACGCTTTGCTAGAACTATCATCCAAACTGCCCAAGACATGGTAAAATTTTACAAGTGTTCCTACAAATCTCCTCTAGGAATAATATGTCAACCTCTGAAAATGCAACATGCATTGCAATGGAAATCACTCTGTTCACACAAGTTTGCAATCACATATCTCATACTTTATCCGTTAGAACTCTCATATGTTTCAGTTCCATCATCAAAAGATGTACAGTTTCAACTACATTTCACCCAAAACTTAAAGTTTCCACAAATCCGCTTATTCCACGACATAGCCAAAACCGTGCGAATGCGAGCTCAGCTTGCCAATTACCTTTACTTTCCAGCGTTCAAACCTTTAAAACATCATCCCGTCGCATAGAATTGCACATTCTTTTTCATAAGTTTTGATATTTTAGCTCAAAATTTGTGAAAGAGTTCGCTAACTGGACATGTGTATGTAAAATGTTGTAAAATGCACCCGGTCCTGCCATATGTCTCGATACCTAAACCTTTCCATGCTAATATTTCACCTTTCTGTATATGTTGATCAGCTAAAACACACAAATCATCGTGCAAATCTTTCATTGAAACGAAGAAAGTTGTAAATTTTCCGTCCTGGCCAGCGCTCGTGGACCTCAAAAGCTCACATTTTACTCTGCAAACCTTCATGGCAGCTCTCCTAAAAGACATAAGTTTCTCACCTCGTAGGCGTCTCTGCATTCCAAAAATTGTGTGTTTGCACTCTTCTCAGCAGACTTTACCTCGTAAGAGATGTCACTTTGCAATGTCTTGCACATCTTTGTAACATAAACGGTCTCATTTTAGCTCTACATCTTGCGACTTCACATGATAAAAGTCGACATTTTACTGTAGAAAACCTTCATGCAACTTGCAAGTCCTAAGTTTTATAAGTAAACTCACAATCCAACTGAATGTGCAACGTGAAAGACGTTAGCAAACCTTCAACACCTGTATCTTTGTACCAAAAACTTGTCATTTAGCCTGTATGCTCACAAGTCCTGCGTCTTCGCAGACTAAAAGTTTGGTATGTTGGTGTGGAAATTAGCACATTTGGCTGTACAGTGTGGAAAGACTTAATCTTAGCAGCACCTAAAATGTGTAATTTTTACAATATGGACCTCCACTCTAACTGCCTCACCAGACCGTGCAACAGCTTTATGCTGAGAACATTCGTCTCACTCATCTATCGAAAGAAAATTTTATCATGTTAAGGAGCTTCTCAAACTAAAAAACCTTCGTTTCATCCAACTTACAGTCTTAAAGTTGTCAACTGGAGGTAAAACCCACTGTAAAACCCGCTGCAATCTCAGTCTTTGCCTAGTATAACTTGTAAGTTTAGCATTCAAACTATCGTCGCATGTGCCTGCCAGACTTAAAATTTGACAATTTTAGTGAACAAACTAACATAGAAAGTAGGACTTTTAATCTAAAACCTCTTCTCTCTCCCTCTTCCTCTCTCTCTCTCGCGCTCTTCCTCGTCCTCTTCCTCTTCCTCGCTCTCTCTCTCTCTCTCTCTCTCTCTCTCTCTCTCTCTCTCTCTCTCTCTCTCTCTCTCTCTCTCTCTCTCTCTCTCTTTAAAACCTCTTCTCTCTCTCCCTCTTCCTCTCTCTCTCTCTCTCTCTCTCTCTCTCTCTCTCTCTCTCTCTCTCTCTCTCACACATACTCTCAACAGTCTTACAAACTAAAATTCGCAAGCTTAAACTTTCATTCCACTTGGATTTGGAAACTTTACAGTCTTAAGTTTATCGCAGAAGTTGTCGTCGCATGTATCTCTTCAACTTAATCGGTACCATTTTAGTATAGACTCAAACATTATGCGCTTTTCACCTTAGAAATTTGGACTTTTACCCTAAAACCTCTTCTCTCTCTCCCTCTTCCTCTATCTCTCTCGCTCTCTTCCTCGATCTCTCTCTCTCTCTCTCACCCTCAACAGTCTTACAAACTCAAATTCATAAGCTTCATACTCTCATTCCATGAGTATTTGGAAACTTTAAAGTCTTAAGTTTATCGTAGAAGTCGACATGGTATGTATATCTTCACCCTAACCGGCATCATTTTAGTGTAGAACCAAATATTATGTGCCTTTTCAACCTAGAAAGTTGAACTTTTATCATAAAACCTCTCTCTCTCGCTCTCCATCTCCCTCTTCCTCTCTCTCTTTCGCTCTTCCTCTCTCTCTTTCTCTCTCCCTCAACAGTCTTACATCCTCAAATTCGTAAGCGTCATACTAAAACTCTCATTCCACTTGGCTTTGAAACATTAAATGTCTTAAGTTTAGCATACAAATCTTCATGGGAGCACGTTTCAGTATTCAAAATGTTTAAATTTTTACTGTACAGGATGGTATTTCATACATGTTCAGAGACGAGAATTCGGAATTTAGTGTATCTGATGTCAAACTGTGCGACGTTTCAACCTAAGGGTTGTAATTGAATCATACATGTCATCGTTCCATGCAATCTAAAATTCGTAAGTTTCCTACTCCACATGTCTTTGAAAACTTACATGTCATCAAATTAGTGTACAAGTCTTCCGCGCTGGCTTATTTTTCAACTTATCTGTTGAAATTTTACAATGCAGTTCAGTATTTCGTGCAACTTAGGAATCGAAAAAAATTTAGAATTTAGTGTACAAGGGATCAAAATATATATGCATGTACCTGCGTATATATTTGTAGATATTTCAATGTGTGTAAACGCATATGAATCAAAAATGCAGTGTCATTTGGGTATACGAATGCTTAAGAATGTGTTCCCTAGAGCGTGTAGGGTCTTTTGACTGCTCAGTTGTATAGAATTATAGGCTGTGTGAACTCTATCGATGGCGACTTCATTTTCTTAGCCTCGGCATATGAGGGATGGTCTATCTCAACATCATATGTCAGTTGACTGGGGTTTAACAGAAGTTTGGATTCAAATTTTCTGCCCTGGTGGGGTTTGAACCGTCGACCTCTGGCGTGATAGTCCAACACGCTAACCACTCGGCTATTGAACATGTTAAAATATTTAAAAATTTAAAAATTGCGTTAGCTCATGGGTCCTCTCTCTCTCTTCTTGCTTAAAACGCTTCCATATTATTATTAAGATGTCAAAATATGTTGACTGTATGTTTGTCTGTTTGAATGTTTGACTGTTTCTCTGTTTGTCTGTTTCTCTGTTTCTCTGTTTGTCTGTTTCTCTGTTTCTCTGTTTGTCTGATTGTCTGTTTATCTGTTTGTCTGTTTGACTGTTTGTCTGTTTGACTGTTTCTCTGTTTCTCTGTTTGTTTGTTTGTATGTTTCTCTGTTTGTCTGTTTCTCTGTTTGTCTGATTGTCTGTTTGAATGTTTGGCTGTTTGACTGTTTCTCTGTGCATCTGTTTGTCTTTGAAAACATGTTAACTAAATACGCTGATAAATTTGCACCTGTATCCAAAACAGTGGCTGACCTACATGTTGTCTTTGTCATGGAAAATGCCTGGGGGGCGCTAGTTTAATGTTGCTCCGGTCAAAAGCTTTGTACAATATAAGAATGGGTCTATAGGGTGTGTGCAATGATGCGTGTTACAGCAATTGACGGACCTGTTGAATAGAGCTGTGCACTGTGCGTGCTCCATTGAATCGCCCGTTAGGGTTGACTGCGTTCAGAGGTTGTTCCAGAACTATCACTCGAACGCTATAGGCTGCTCCAGAACTATTACTCATACGGTAGAGATTGAGCCAGAACAATCACTCATACGGTAAAAAGTGAGCCAGAACGATCACTCATACGGTGAGCCAGAACGATCACTCACACGGTATAGATTGAGCCAGAACAATCACTCATACGGTAAAAAGTGAGCCAGAACAATCACTCATACGGTAAAAAGTGAGCCAGAACAATCACTCATACGGTAAAAAGTGAGCCAGAACAATCACTCATACGGTAAAAAGTGAGCCAGAACAATCACTCATACGGTAAAAAGTGAGCCAGAACAATCACTCATACGGTAAAAAGTGAGCCAGAACAATCACTCATACGGTAAAAAGTGAGCCAGAACAATCCTATTACTTACTACTACAGTCCCAACACGATTTTCAATACAAAAACACTTCGTTATTCAGGTAAATCCTTGACCATTATTTATTTTTAAAGTTGTCACATGTTCTATGTTAATTCTATGCAAAAACGTCATACCACGTGGATCTACTAAGTCGCAGATGATATCTCACCATCTGGATGTGACCCGCTGTAGCGTCTCCACAAGAAAGTTGACCTGATAGATACCGAAAAGCTTGAAACATCCTTAGCTGGCAAGGAGGCATTTCGCAAATATAGTAGAATATATAAAATATAGTAAATCTTCGATCACATGCAACCGAATTATATTTTTTATGGTTCGATTCTCAATGAGTTTGATGAAGCTTGGCGCCGATTTAGCTTCGTTTTCATCCAGTGATTGTACAGTGAATTGGACCATAAAAAGCCAGCCAATTTCCAAACGCAACTCTCAGACGAAATGGAATTAAAGAGAGAGTCGAGAAAATCTGATTTATCTGGACTGTGGTCATGATCGTAAGGCCTGGAACCATATCTCATATGTTGCTGCATTGCAACTCGCCACGACTGCTCTGCGAAGTATGCTTTATGAGAAACGGACCAAGTGGCACTGACCTCATCGAGAGAACCCATCTGACATCAATCACTTCATTCGTTCACACTCCTAAGCAGACGACGGCGGCGACGATGACGTCTAAGCCAATTCTCGCGGGAAATCGTATGCATCGAACGGTCTAGTATCTAGTAAATCTGAAATCTTCGCGAGAAAAACTTCGTTTGCAGCCGGCGAAGAACCGAACAGAAAAGCAGTTTATACCTGGACATATATATCGCAACCGGCAACGAAGGAATCCAGGCGGATTAATGTAAACACGACTGTTGTTGAATCTGTACGAACATCGTAGCTCTCATGTTGCATGCTTTATTAATATTCATAATCTTCGGACTGTACGATAACACCATTTATCATTTTGACAACTGGAATGCTCATCCCTCTTCCTAATCTTGGCCCCTGCTGAAGCAGAAGGATGGCTTTGCAGATGGGCCAGCATCCTACTAAGTCGTCTCAAGGCCTGATGTTACTGCAGCAGCTGGTTCCGCTACCTCCTCCGCCTCAGCAGAGGTTAATACCGGCAAGCGTAAGCCCTTTGCCAGCGAACGTATAAAAATGCCAAGGTTCCATTGCATGATTTCGTAACTTACTTCTTCTACGCCTACTCGAAACTACAAAGCATGGCAAACACGTTACTAGCAACAGCAAATGCAGCAATAACACTTGGCTACACCGAATTTGACCGAAATGACCACACGGATGCCACTTGTAAACAACTCAACTTTGGTAAACACTATAGTACGAAATTTTCAGAACAATGAACAGATATTAGGCCTATGCAATGTATGCATGCTTTGTGATTCATATCAACGATCTTCACATGTAAGCGATTCTAAGCGAAGTGTCAAGATATTCGTAAATGGTAAACTTGAAACTTACTAAGCGCTACTCAAACGCCAAAGCGCAGAGCACTTAGCTTATTCACTCACATGAGGCTTATCTGAAGACTGGTTTGTGTCAGAGTTTTAAGTAAACAGAAGGCTTCATAGATATAGTTCTCCAGGAACACATATTCGATCGGGCTACCAAGGATCTCTATTGTGTCAGGAGATTCATTTGTTTCCCCTGCCCATACATTTTCTCCATCGATCGGTTTCCCCGAGACAAGAGCAGAATAAATTAGGTCCACATTCGCTACGTGTCACTTGCGTTTAACATAGAGACCAATGGCCCTGAACCAATGCAGTATGGCGTCCTTGCACTGGTTGTTAGTCTGTAAGTCGTCCATCAGTCAGTTGCCAGAAGACTGAGGAGAGAGGGAAGCAGAGGAACTGGAGTTAGGGTGGGTACGTTTAGGATGAGAGAAATTGGTCGACGGCAGAGTGCATGCGTTCGGGTAAGGTTTCTTGAAAAAAGTCGGAACTTTAGTTCCGAATGGGAAGAAAGTGAAAGATAGTGATTATTAAAATGCCCCTTCAATGTAATCTACTCAGGTAGCTGCTTCTGTTGGCGTGACATTGACACCCTTTCTGGATAGAAGGCTTCTAATCGGTTACTACTGAGCGCATCTAAAACTCGGTTTATTTGGCTTGGTGGTCGCAGACAGCTGGCAAAGGTTGACCTGCACTTGTTAGCAGATGCCTTTCCCATGTCTCCTTTTCGCTCACTATCTGGGATCTGGGGGTGACACTTGAACAAGAGCTTACTTTATCCCAGCATGTTAACTTGGCCATCCCGAGTTGCTACTACCAGCTCCGACAGTTGCCCTTTCTCAGGAGGCGGCGGTGATCCTTGTTCACCTTTTTATCTCCAGTACAGTTGACAATTGAAGGGCTTGCAGCAATAACCAGGTATGTCGGATTTTTAGAGTTTTGGGAAAATGGCTTCAAAGATTTGACACTTCAAACTGTTGTATCTAAGCCATTTTACGAGATATCGACAAGCTGTTTGAAACACCGTCTGAGTTGTTATTGTCTTTCACGAAATTGTTACATAATGCAATACAAAAGATAACATTAATGTTTTTTTCACGACATTTTGCTTCATACCTGGTTATTGACACTCAATAACCCAACATCGCCTGCTGTTAGTCGACATACCTTACTCTTGCACCAAATGGTGACTAGCACACAGTAGAAATTAATCGTGCAATAAAAAAGGTAAGTCATCATAGCTACATTACAGTAAGGAAAAAATAACGCAAAATCAGTGAAAAATTGTAGAGTAAGTAACAGTCAATAACCCGGTATGTCAAAAAACCTGATTATTGCACCGGTTTTAATACAAAGATTACAAGAAAAAACGACAATTTTTGTTATCATACCGGGTTATTGCACTGGAGTAATGCTGCCGGCTGCTAAATACCATATGTCGACAAACTTGTTTATCCAAAAGCCAATTCAAAAATAATCAGATTTGCACCAAATTTGCAGGGTATATAGAATACAATATTCCAAGCACGCTGGCATACTTTTTCACATAAACCAGGTATGTCGACATACCTGGTTATTGAGGCAAGCCCTTCAATTGCTGCTTAGTTGTCACCGGACATCCATTGGCTCTAATTGGGCGCCTTGACCGAGTCCTTCGCTCTGCCGCTCGAGTCATTGCCCATATCCCAAAATATGCACCAGTTTCAGCTTATATGCGTGATGTTCTGCATTGGCTTCCTGCCTCGCAGCGCATATATGGATTGCTTCTCTTGTCTGGCGGTCTCTCTCTCTCTGGTGAAACTCCGTCTAACACATCTGATCTCTGCTGCAGACCGCTCTCTGGTCTAATGTCCCATCGAGTTCTGCGTTCTGCAACTGGGGATGAGCTGTTGGTTCCTCGTTCCCGCTCCTCAATTAACAGCGTCGTGCCTTCTCAGTGGTTTGCACCTCTACGTGGAATTAGCTCCCACCTCCTCTGCTCTTATTTCCAAGAGGCAGTTCACCTGCTTTCTACCGCCTTAAGTTCTCTGTTTAACCGTGGCTCGAGTGGGAACTCTGGCAACTCTGTGTAGGGCTCCTGCTGAGGCGCTATTTAAATTATCAAAATGAATGAATGAAGTAATGAAAAAGGTGAGCAAGCGACGAGATGAGATGATTGAAACGAAAAAAATCGGAATTGACGAGGGAGATCATTCTAAGGTCGAGGTGCAGTGGATCGGTTAGAGACCGAAACTGAGCTTTATCCCCTTTTAATTTCGCTCTGACCATAGTTCGAGAATTCGCATTTTACGAATTTTACGAATTTTAATATTTCACGAATTTGAACGAATTTTAAAACTGGCAACAAATTTTATTTCTTGTTTACTTTTCAACTTTTTAAGCAAGTAAATGTCAATGTCATTGGCAGGCAATCAATCAGCCGTAAGAGATAGCTGACTAGCAAATCAACAGTACTGATATTCAGGTGCTGTTCTACTTGCAGTCTTGAACTTCGAATTCCATCATAGTTGGGGTGTGTGACTGAATGTCAGTCAGCAGAACGAAAAACCACGAGTGCATCAGCTCCAATGTGACCAGTCAGTCACTGACATAGCTTGCAACCAAACATAGTAAAGGGTTGGCAACGTTCACTGAGCTATGTCTTCTTCTCCATCGTCCTCTGATTCTGAGTTAGGAACAGCTACCACTCGACTCTAGTTTCTGTATTTTCGCCATGCAAATGCTCCCGAATTCGGACAGAAAAACCAACAAATTCATTGTCACACAAACAGCACTGTATTTTCCGAATACCCTTTTCCTTCTCCTCCAAATCACTAGATACTTCCACTCCAGTCCATGTTGTTTCATCTTTGAGAAATTAGGTTTTAACTGAATTAATTCGTTACGTAATAAAACTGTTATATTTAATTTTACATTAAATTCTAAGCAGCAACTTAACACAAAAATTCATCACGTCATCACATTTGTTGATTTTGTTTACGCTGCTTTTTGTAAAACGCCACTGTTAATGTAAAAAAACGCCCAACAATGGCACAACGAATTTTTAGAACAATGTACGTGCATGCAGCCTGGGATTAATAAAATTATCCGTCTGCTTTGTATTATATCCGCACAGGACCGCTGATTAGTCCTTTTGGTATTATACCGAACGGACAGATAGGTCTGAACCCATTTGTCATGACCTAAAATAATAATAATTAAACTAATATTTTTTTCCGAAGCCACTCTGTATTATGTCGTAGTCTTAGTCGGATGTATGATTAGAATTGCCGATTATATAAGACCCTGAATGTTATATAGATCCATGTTATATAGCTTCATCTGTTGCATTCGGGCTCAAGCTTGATGAATACAGGCCTACTATGCTTCTCCGCGAGTTGTTCAAACTTGTTCGGAGCATGCGTCCACTTGCTCAAGTAAGTCTACCTTTACATGATCCGCATTTGATATATCAATTGCAAGAGACCAAAACCTCGGCTCATAACAGAAGTCGGTTGAATAGAAAGCAAGACAAGCGACGCATCATTATAGACCCTATAGAGGAGCAGGAAAAGCCTGCATACGACGCCATTGATCATCTAAGGCGGCGGAGGGGGCGCATTTAATCTGCACATCAGAACGAGCGCCATCTTTATTTCTCTCGGAACAATAATGGTAATAATCAGCGCCATTGTCATTTCGCCCAGAGTTAT
This sequence comes from Allolobophora icterica, assembly GCA_963556255.1. Taxonomy (NCBI): domain Eukaryota; kingdom Metazoa; phylum Annelida; class Clitellata; order Crassiclitellata; family Lumbricidae; genus Allolobophora; species Allolobophora icterica. The sequence continues at coordinate 53,536,680 of OY744606.1, read as the reverse complement.
TAAACACATTCGGTCAAGAGCGCACATGCAGATGCAGTGACTGGCTATCGGTGATCGCCGAGTCTGTATGCACTCGAAGTTGATCATAAAAAACAACGAATCAGGCCAGACCTTAGCAAATGCAATTACTCTTACGCAACGAAGATAATTTTCTGAATAATTTATCTGACTGTTTTAATAGCAAAGGCACGAACTGCCTACATTATTGACACATCAGCTTCTAAAGAAAGACGGGATTATATAGTTGCTGATGTCAAGGAATGCTGTCCTTGGTGATTGTCTATTATCCTGCTGAGTGCTGACAATTCGGAAATAACATTGTATTGGAGCATTAATGACAGTAGTCAATGCCGAAGAGATGCGGCTGAGTGTTAGTGTGCAGTTTACGATATTTTAGGAACTTTCTTAATTATGGTCAGAACCGTTGAAAAAATCACAGGGCAAGTCTTTCTTGTTCAAATTAGGTAATAATAATGCAATGTAATTACTTTTATGCTAGAGTTATCACAGCGCACAGGGCACCAGTCGACGCAGTTCAGTGACCGTTTATAATCAACACAGACAAATAAAAGGCAAGGCAGGAATCAGTCTATGGTTGTAAGCTCCAGAAATCTAACAATATTTCTTGACAGCTTTTTTGGTCATACTAGCATCTTCTTCTAAAAGCACAACACTTATTCTTTCAGTTATAAAAGTACTATGTTTCATTAAACTATATTGCGAACTCCTTATACTTGATAGTCGCCTGCATTCGCTGTTATCTTCAAACAAAGGATTTTTTTGTCAAGCATAGTAATTATTCTTTAAGTTGTAAAATAATTACAGCTTCATTAAATGTATTGTGAACTCCAAAATTCTGACCCAGTAACTATACCTTCGACTATCATGTGGCATAAATGTTAATATCATGCGTAGACGAAAATCCCCGCATAGAAACAAACCAGCGTTGAAATGTCTGCTTAAATGGACTGGAGTGATTGGATCAGTTCAACTGGATTCGTCGGGCAAGTTAAACGGCAGGAAATGCCAGAAAGTCTGCTGCTGACCGTCAAATGTCTGCTGCACTCTTCCATTTCCTGTATTACTAGTCGGTTCATCGATTGCCCTTTGTCGATAGAACAGAAACGATGTCTCACATGTGCATTAGAACGAGAGACAGCGGTCAGGCAAGACTGCGACTTGATAAAGCAGTTTCAGACTATATAACGTTTTCAGCTGAAATGTTCAGGACAGGGGGAAAAGAATTGCTTCAGTTAAACAGTAACTGAACATAATAATCTGCAGTCTGGAATTTCGTACGTACGCCTGTAGAAACAATTAGAGGACATACCGATGCCTTTTAAGAGCACATCTAATGCATGAGCTGCCTATTAAGTTACACGTAAATCTTCCTGCATTCAAACACTGCCTGTCTAGTGAAGTCTGATTCATAGACAAATGAAGGATGGTCCGAAACCAAACATTGATTGAAGATCCATTGCATGTTTGCAATAACATAATGCGCATGTCTCAAAGACACAGGTAGGCCTATTTCAGCCAGACTGACTGAGACCTTTACGGCTTTGACATGTTTTACATAAAGATGATCACAAGAGGATATCACATATCGGTTCCTATAGGCCACCGACGACATAGTCTCATGCAGATGCATGTACCAACATGAAATGCCAACCGACGTGGTGTTTCTGTTTCTGAGCTTATAGAACCCATAACATTTGCAAAAACTGTCTCTTCTGCAAATCTTTCTTTGTGATTGAACCGCTGACTTCAATCCGATGCAGTCTATTTGCATATGCATGGCCGCCCGCACGTTGGGGCAAAAAGGCACGTACCCCTTCCCCAAATTCTGTGTCTAACTATGTAAAACATTTAAAATATAATTTATTTATGTTATTCTGACATTTCGTTTGCTTGCTTGTTGACTCAAACAGAGGAACTCTTATAGCCTACATTGAGGTTATGACACCGATTAGGCAACATGATGTTGATTAATTATAGCGTGTAGTGACGGCCGGTTTGACACCACTGACCACTGCTTCTGTAAACTATGATCGTGCATTATGGTACGGCTCCATAAAAGTGGTCATTCGATTGCGCCACACCATGTATTGCTCAAAATGCGCCTTTCACTGTTTAATGATAATTAAACATTATAGTAAAAGTCAGAAACACAGTTTGAACGAAATGACAATACACTGATATAACAAGGAAAAGAATAAAGGCCATTCATTATTCGGCAAAAGATTAATTTCCTGATCGCAGACTACAGTATAAGCAACAGACGCCGGTCTAATAGACACCAGTATCTCCTGTCAATTCTGTACCGTTCTATCGTAGCTATGAATCTTTCTTGTCTATATCCGGACTATCCAATCGTACGGTTTATTCCTCCCACGGTGTACAGATTGCGACCGTTCTGTTCGTGACTTGCTTGCTGATTTATCTTCTTCGTCTGTTTAGTTGTTTCGATCCAAAATGTTACGGTCTTAAAATGGCCCAGCAAATTTGACCGAATTACATCACAGGGATTATTCAGCAGAGAATAAGTCCACGGCCTCTTCTTGCAGCTTATTTCACTACAAACGCACGGGTGAACTGGGACTGCTTGCAGTATGTATAGGCCTACTGCCTACATATGTATCTGTTGAGAATGGTGTTTGGCAGGCGACCGTGTCTTATCTTTGCACGTGTTACCGTGTATATCTTGCAATTATACCGACTGGTTGAAATCCCAGCTTCAAAGAATTGCGTAAGACAGAGAAGCTAAGTGAGGAAACAACTCAACACGGTCTTCATCGCAAAAAATAGAACGCCAATACAGCAGAACCCAAGCGAATGCATACAACGCCCATCATTTGAAGATGAGCACGAATTGTTTGCAAACATGCAAGTTTCTCATGTCTTATATTTATTTACCCGTGTGCGTGTAGCATTGACATTAGAAACCAATTACTTAGAAGTCACCCACACAGCGCATCTACTATCAATCCGCAAGACACGCACCGGGCAAACGAAATCCATACAGCAGCGCCATTAGATGTCACGCAACTCACCCCGAACGAGCATGCTAAACGAAATCACAGAATCCCACAGTGTTAATATCTAACCTGACGAGTAAATTGCATTAGGCCTACATTATTGAATATGTATCATCTATACACTTTCTATAGCGCCTTTAATGTCTCACAAACGCTGCCTGCGCCAAACTAAATGATAGAATATAGCTAGAAGTCGTCACTGACGAGCCCCCGCAGACACGTAGAGCCTTCATCCAATGCTGAAGAGTGGCGATGACAGGCGACGAGGCTCGCAACACAAGTACACCCAACAACAAGCAGTCCCTCACAGATGGTAAAAGACGCCGCACCCGGCTATCCTTCTGTCACTTGGTCAGTAGAGGACGACATTCGTCACAGTCGGAAATTGTTCGTAGGCTGTCACCGCAGTAGAACGATCAGCATAATCCGTGAGTCAACTGACCTTTACTATCCAGTCAATAACCTGAAACCCCTCGAATGGACGGGTCCACCGGTGGAAAGACGAAAGTCCAAACACCGTCCAAAACACTCGGAAATACAGATAAAAGGAAAAACAACTGGAAGAAAACAGACTAGGTCACGTTAAAAGCCTGAACGATCGAAATTGTCAAATAAAATCCGCATGTTACCAACTAACTGATCAAAAGTGATACGCAATTATTCTTGATAGCTGATAAAAATGAAAAATGATAGCTGCAAAGCATGCAGCTATCTTAGCCACGCCACGTTCACAGGTGATTTTGATAAAATACCGAACAAAAAGATCGTGCTGAAAGCATGCACTTTATTAAGAAAAGAAATTGAAATATCTAAGTACATTCTCACCGTATTATATAGAACAGCATATATATATATATATATATATATATATATATATAATTATATATATATATATATATATATATATATAATTATATATATAGGGCCTAATATTATATATAATATTAGGACCCTCGACAGAGTCGGCAGGACACAGTTCAAAGACAGTTTACAAATATTCCTAAACACCCGAGCTCTTTCGGAAAACAGACAACAGCACGTAAATGCAGAACATAAACATTAGCAACGTATATTCCGGTGGCTCTTTCTCAAACCCACAGAAGGCTGGAAATTGCGAAACTGTTAGAGGAAGAAGGTAATGCTCTGCCATATAGTCTGTGGGAAACAACGTGCATCCCGGAGGTTTATAACCTCGGTTGGAAACGTCATCGTTACGTTCGGAGAAACGGCGTAAATCAAGACTTGTAAATTATTCACGAGTCTGATTAGCCAGCGGTCGTTCTACCGGTCGGTCTGTTCTTCCGGAACTCAGTCTAAACGCGCGGACTAAGGGTCGTCTTTACTTCGTATGCTAAAAGTCGATAAGGCTTAAGTGCAATTATCTCTCAAGACGCATAATCTGCTTCGCTAATGATGCAGTCGCGTGCGCGTAAGAACGCCATCGATACTCTCAGCCTCAGTTAAAGCATCGTTGAGGCGTAACAGGTTCGTGTTAAATTTTGCCGCAAATGTTAGCACACGGCCAAATTCTCATCGCCTGTTGTGACTCGACATTTTGCCAATAAAGTCAAAGAATCGGTTTCGCTGTGGACGCTTAGCCGCATATTATTGAAGCCAGGGCTGTAGTGGTAAAATTAGAGGTGAGTATACGCTACCGGTTAGTTTTCCGAAACAAATTTAAGGTGAGTATACGCTACAGTATCTTGTGAGTATACGCTACAGTATTTTAATATAAATAAATATAAATATTTTGTGAGGTGAGTATACGGCCTCTAGAGGTGAGTATACGCTGTATACCCGCGTATACCCTCGACTACAGCCCTGATTGAAGCCTAATCTACAATATGCCAACATTATGTATCATCGATGAACCGTTGAAAAGACTCGCAGCTTTCACAGTTGCTTTCCATAGAGATCTAGTTTATATTTCAAAGCCCCGGCATGCGCTAAAATGGATCTAAAAAGTTTAAAGTGAAAGGTAACAGCAAAGATTTACTCTGGAATACTTTGATTGACCAAATTTATCGGATATGACCTTTAAACCCATATAGGCTTACTCGTCCTCAAGATACTGTAAGCCTGCATGGTTAGTCTTTATAGTCTACTCTGGCCTATTTCGATCACGTCGCAGCTCATATCCGGAATAGAACTTTTATTGTTACTGTATAACGCCCGCAAGGTCAGCAAATCTGAATCTGAGGCGCTAAGCAATTGTGAATGAAGCGCTTGCTCAAGGTACCTACACAGCAACCGCCTCAGAGGGGATTCGAACTCGTACTCTTTGCTATAGCAAGCCGAGTGCTCTACGCAATCAGTTACCGTGACCCTAACTTTTAGCTTCACAGATTCGTTAATTCTCGTCATGGTGACGGCCTATAGCAGTCACGCGAAACAAAATCATCCATTATTCACTCCAACTCAATCCAGTCTAATAATTTCAAAACCAAACGCAAACCAATAATTTTAACATCTAAGCTTATGTATTAATCCCATTAGCTTTAGAAGTCAATGCAATGTGAAGCTATGTGGTACTTTATTCCCCAAACGAAATTAGAATGGAAAAGTTCGTTCAGGGGCATATCCTTGGTGTCTATAGAAACGTACTTGAATGACATGGAATATCGGATGGTCTAGATATTCTAGAAGTAGCATCGGCAAACAGAAGACATCTGGCGTTTCCTGCACTGAACAAAAACGCTCCCAATGAACTCAACCTAAAGGTCTCGATGTACATAAGTAGGTTTCTGTGCAGCGTAGAAATAAAACAGTTATCACATAGCACGCATACGCAAGTGTGGTTCGACTCAAAGTCTCTAAACATGAGCCAGAGCCGAAATAAACCGACGAATTCGGCACTGCAGGTGATGAGGCGAGAAATCAGGAGATGAGGTAATTCCTCTTCGGACGTGAATCGATTTCTTGGCCTAACGATCTGGGTCTGTATACATTTAGCAACAGTCGTGCACACCACTGCATGTATCGGATTGTATCCTCAATATACCAGCATCGGCTCATATGTCGGTTGCACCAAGTGTAGCAGATATGCGTCGCCCGAGGTTGCATTGTTTATAGTGTAGGCTCTACTTGCAAACAGTGACTAAGAACGAATTGTAGTTAAAATTTCCAGTTAGTCGATAGTAGACGAAGGCGCGTTGCAAAGCCACACATGTCACTTCCCGACTTCTAGTAATGCCTATAGGTTAATGGGTATCCATGGCAACGTACCGCGTGCACCCGGGTGCCATCAGTTCTGCGATCTAGACAGCCCCGCCCATTCTCTCCGGTCGCCATGACACCGCAGTTGCGCAGCGAACCCTGTCCTATACAACAGACTTCAGATGCAGCGGTCCACTGGGTTTAGTGTCAAAGGGAACGGTCATCATAGTTTAAGCCGTGTGAAGTCCAGCATTTCTCTCTTCGGCAAAGCCTAGATATAGGATTAAGTCAACGTTTATCATCAGAAACTACCTAGACCAAGATGTACTGTGTGCTACAGTGAATATATTATGCTGAAACAGCGCCTATCTGTCTGGCTGCCTGTCTGTCTGCCTGCCTACCTATCTGTCTGTCTGTCTTTCTAGCAACGGAAAACATATGAACATCTGCGTGCACAGAGAGGCAGACAGTAGCATCTGGGTTCATCTGATAATATGTAGCAAGATAAGACTGGCTCATTTTGCCTCTGTCATGATATTGCGCCATTAAATCTCCATATGCACGGACAATAACAGAGAACTTGCATTTCGGATTATTTATATGCAGCGCGTGTCTTTTTGTTGGCAGAATAAAACAGTGCCTCGCATGTTGTTCCATATTCCCATTATTTCTTAATTCTCGGAATTTTTAGAATAAATATCTCATGCCATCAGAAGTTAAGTATGACGGTTGAGTAATCATATGTTATTTGTTTTCATTTGCTTCACTGATTCCATTCACAACTGGCGGCATTGAGCAAACTAAAAGCATGTGCTTTTTACAGTGCCTCGACATAGGACGCGGCAGGTTGCAATAGCCATTCATTGTTATATTATTATTAATGTTGTTATATTCATTAAGGGTGTAGGCAAATGGAAAGGAGGTCTAAATGAATATGAAAGAGGTCCTTTTGGCAGAAATTAGGAGTCCGATATGACCAACCTGTCTTCAAGCGTCATTGATACGAGGCTACATTAAGCACATTTGACATTATTCCAATATATAAGCAATAGGGATCCGACATGTGGCCTGTGGTCAAGCGTCATTGATACGAAACTACATTAAGCACATTTGACAGGTTCCAATATATAAGCGCTATATAAGTAGACTAAAAGATAGATATATGCATCTTGACGACTGTAGAAACAAAATCCCAACATTTTCAACTGATCTTGGTGTTCAACTTTTAAACGATAGAGATTCACTGATTGACTGAGTAACAGTCTCTAATGTGCCTGAAATTAATGGAGACATTTTGGTTTCACGAGATCTTGGCATTCAAAATTAGGATAACTATAGCCATGAACACTAGCGTAAACTTGTCCAAAATATTGGGGGGGATTTGGTTATTCATTCTACACTTGTTGCATTGTGTGTACAGTCCATCTCAATTATTGGGGGCACGTGCCGCGGCTGCCCCCCAGAGTCTACGCCTATGGCCATGAATAGATCTAGTTAATACAACTAATTATTGCTATTATTGAAGTATGACAATCATTTGGGCGTATCGAAAACTACTGAACTGAAACTTATGTGCAAGACATTAAAATTTCGTGTTTAAATATGATGAAATTAATCGCTTTCTGATTCGTTTCTCGCTCATACCCACCAGAAGCCTTTCTAAAAGTAATTTGCAGCGTCGTTGACTTTGATCCAAAACGTTTTCGATGGTCATATGAAGGTCGAATCAAACTATCAACGAAATATATCATGTACTATATCATGTAATACGTATACATGTCTCGAATCGATTCGGACCAGCAGTTCATTATCTGTGGAGTCTTCCTTCTTTCCTTCCTTGCTACGACCAACGGACCTACCATCCGACCGACGGGCATCACGGAATGAACGGAAGAACGACCGAGCGGAGTTTTGATCATGCTCAGGCGTCCACAGTCGGTCGTCTCTTTCTTGTCCTAATACACGCAGAGCAGTCAACATCACAGCATCGCTGGCTGCTACTCCTGCTGATGCTATTGTACTTCATAGGAATCTGCTACAGCGCGAGACTGATCAAAGCGGTCGAAGGGACAGTTGTGATCGCAAACAGTGGATTTAGAAGCCTTTCTCGTGGCTACACATAAGTCCTGTGACTATTCGCCGACATCAGATACTTCTTTCATCACATGATGCATTTGGGGTGCGAGGTTCGTGTCATTCCGTTGAGTGTCTTTAATGAGCCGCTCCTGAATTGGCGCTATATAAATTTGCAATTACGATTACGATTCCAAAGCCACCGGCAAATGGTCAAGCGCTCCTAGTAATCCCGCACATTTTGCTGAATGAAAGTCTTTTCGCAGAAGCAGAATCCGGTCACTTCAGTTCATGCACTGTTCTTGTGAAACGGCACTCAGTTCTTCATTCCGAGTCAAACCATGGTGTGAGATGGCTGCATATGATACAAATGAAGTATAACCAAAGTATAGGTGAACGATGATGAATCACGAAGGTCGAAACAAATGTGCCAAGGAAAGGTCGACTTATGAGGAATCCGGAATAAGACTACTGTGGAGCAGGCTTTGGGTACAGTAAATCAATGACTTGCAACATTGGACTTTTAGGGCCTTCGTCTTTGATGAGCGGGCAGGAGTAGATGAGCAGAATGTGTGTGTGTGTGTGTGTGTGTGTGTGTGTGTGTGTGCATAGGTGTTTGTGTAAGTGATCTGAACTGATACAGGATCCATGCAGGACGGCTTGACTGCGGTGTCGTCATCTCTCGTCGTGACCAACTCGAGAAAGCGACCGGCAGTATTCTGAGCACAGCGACATGCTGACGATTTGATCTCAGTAGATTCGCTCAACGGATGATCTCGGATCATCCATATGGATGTTAAGGTCTCCTATTGACTACGGCGAACAGCTGGCTATTGTAAAGCGACCAGGCTTTAAGAATGGACTGTAAACTCTTTGATAAACGTCGCAGGAGTGGTTGAGATCCACGTCAGTATATATGGCGGCAACGGCGAGTGGCAGGCGTGCTTATCCAACTCAGCCGGACCTCAAAGGTTTAAGTGTCGCATCAATTTCTTGGACTGAGTACTGGTGGAAGAGGACGATCTCACTATCCGCAAAGCGAGATATAAGTAGATTTAATCCTTAGGCGTATACATCATCATAATGCGACATCTGAGGTCTATTCATGTCATATTTTATATCATATTTTTAT